>OY757017.1:13567513-14167513 GCA_963580285.1 Lucinisca nassula
ATTTGAACAATCTTGGCAAATGTCCACAATCTTGGCAAATGTCCACAACGTCTCCCTGCCCTACATCATAGTGTAGATTATATTTTCTTGTCCTTTGGGATCATTGATTCCATTGTTGAATTTTGAAAATATCTGAGGGTCACTGATGAGGCCTAATTGGCCGAAACTAGCTAGTCTGGCCCAGAAAACATGTACACTTCATATTTTTCACTTCTGTGGTGTATTCCTTGCTTCCAAAGGATAACCCTTTTATAGAACATATTTAACTTCACTACAGCTGGTGTGTGGGAATGTGTGGTGGCGGTAAAACATCTCCCTGCCCTACATCATAGTGTAGATTATATTTTCTTGTCCTTTGGGATCATTGATTCCATTGTTGAATTTTGAAAATATCTGAGGGTCACTGATGAGGCCTAATTGGCCGAAACTAGCTAGTCTGGCCCAGAAAACATGTACACTTCATATTTTTCACTTCTGTGGTGTATTCCTTGCTTCCAAAGGATAACCCTTTTATAGAACATATTTAACTTCACTACAGCTGGTGTGTGGGAATGTGTGGCGGCGGTAAAACGTCTCCCTGCCCTACATCATAGTGTAGATTATATTTTCTTGTCCTTTGGGATCATTGATTCCATTGTTGAATTTTGAAAATATCTGAGGGTCACTGATGAGGCCTAATTGGCCGAAACTAGCTAGTCTGGCCCAGAAAACATGTACACTTCATATTTTTCACTTCTGTGGTGTATTCCTTGCTTCCAAAGGATAACCCTTTTATAGAACATATTTAACTTCACTACAGCTGGTGTGTGGGAATGTGTGGCGGCGGTAAAACGTCTCCCTGCCCTACATCATAGTGTAGATTATATTTTCTTGTCCTTTGGGATCATTGATTCCATTGTTGAATTTTGAAAATATCTGAGGGTCACTGATGAGGCCTAATTGGCCGAAACTAGCTAGTCTGGCCCAGAAAACATGTACACTTCATATTTTTCACTTCTGTGGTGTATTCCTTGCTTCCAAAGGATAACCCTTTTATAGAACATATTCACACCAAATATCAAAGACCTGGGCCTTGCTGTTTCAGAGAAGAATATTTTCAAAGATTATCTCTATACAAGTCTATGTAAAACCAAAGGGCCCCAATGCGGGGGCATGTGTGGCTCGAGGGCTATTATTTGAACAATCTTGGTAGAGGTCCACTAGATGAAGCTCTACACCAAATATCAAAGACATGGGCCCTGCAGTTTCAGAGAAGAAGATTTTAAAAGATTTCCCTATATAAGTCTGTGTAAAACCATAGGGTCTCGGGCAGGGGCATTTTTGGCCCTAAGGCTATAATTTGAACAATCTTGATAGAGGTCCACTAGATGAAATTTCATTACGAAAACATGCCTATATCAATACATTGTAACCTTTATTGCGGAAAAAATGAAAATTTTACGATGAAAAATTGATATTTTTCTTATTTCTGCTCAAAATCACAATCTATATTTTACAGTAGAAATAAGAAAAATAAGGTATACCCCCGACAAACCCCAGTTTTACTATATAAAAGTGGGATTCAAGGGTGTCAAAATTATAAAGGCGTGTTTTCGTGATGCACACCAAATATCAAAGACCTGGGCCTTGTGGTATCAGAGAAGAAGATTTTTAAAGATTTTCCCAATATAAGTCTTTGTAAAACTAAAGGGCCCCGAGGCGGGGGCATTTCTGGTCTAAGGGCTACAATTTGAAAAATCTTGCTAGGGGTCTACTAGATGAAGCTTCATACCAAATAGCAAAGACCTGGGCCTTGCGGTTTCAGAGAAGAAGATTTTTAAAGATTTTCCTATATAAGCCCATGTAAAACCAAAGGGCCCCGGGGCGGGGGCATTTTTGGCCCCAGCACTATAATTTGAACAATCTTGGTAGGGGTCCACTAGATAAAGCTTCATACCAAATATCAAAGATCTGGGCCTTGTGGTTTCAGAGAAGAAGATTTTTCAAGATTTTCCCTATATAAGTCTATGTAAAACCAAAGGGCCCCGGAGCGCGGGCATTTTGGCTCCAGGGCTATAATTTGAACAATCTTGATCTAGATGAAGCTTTTACCCAATTATCAAAGACCTGTGCCTTGCGGTTTCAGAGAAGAAGATTTTTAAACATTTTCCCTATATAAGCCTATGTAAAACCAAAGGGCCCCGGGGCGGGGGCATTTTTGGCCCCAGCACTATAATTTGAACAATCTTGGTAGGGGTCCACTAGATGAAGCTTCATACCAAATATCAAGAACCTGGGCCTTGTGGTTCCAGAGAAGAAGATATCCCCTATATAAACCCCTTTAAAACCAAAGGGCCCATGGGCGGGGGCATTTTTGGCCCCAGCACTATAATTTGAACAATCTTGGTAGGGGTCCAATAGATGAAGCTTCATACCAAATACTAAAGACCTGGGCCTTGTGGTTTCAGAGAAGAAGATTTTTTAAAAGTTTTCAATGAAAAAAAATATTTTTGGCTCCTGTGACCTAGATGTGCAACGGACCGGAACCATTTGAACAATTTTGAAAGGGGACCACCTAAGGATCATTCCTGGGAAGGTTGGTCAAAATCTGATCAGTGGTTTAGGAGAGGATGTCGTTTGAAGAAATTGTTTACGGACGCGTGGACGGACGGACGGACGCACGACGGACGACGGACGAAAAGTGATCCCAAAAGCTCACCTCGTAATTACATGACAGGTGAGCTAAAACACGCCTACGGAACGATAGAATGCGTAACCATTGGGAAAGAACGTGAAGCAATTAGAGCGACATCCGGTGAGGAATTAGATCGCTAAAAAAGGTAAAGAAACTGTGCATTTTCTGTGTTTCATAAGTTATATAATTTTTACGAGGAAGTTATTTAAAAAACGGGGAATTACATTCAGGAGCCCATTGATATCGGCATACCAAATACCAAAATACCAGATTCGGTCAGATAAGCATGATACCCAGACATTTAATGGTCTTGTCCAGAAAAGTATTTTTCATCACAGCTTTCTTTCTCTGGTGATTTTAACACAAATTAGAAATCATATGTAGACCACCTTTTATTGTAGTAAGCTGCTGGCATTTACTTAGGCAGCAACTGGTTTGCGCTTCTCTGTAGTTAACATGTCTGATTTGACATGACAGTCTACAGATTTAATTTATCTAATTACTTGACGTGCTGCAAACTGTAATATGCAGTACGTCGGTCAAACTAACCGCATGCTTAAAACTAGATTGAACGAGCATTATCGTAAAATGAGTAAGCCTAAGAAAACTGACACTTTCTTGTACCGTCACTTTCGACGTACAGGTCATTATGTAAATAACATTGTTATACAACCAGTGGAAAAACTTTATTACGGCGCAAATTCTACATCTAGATTCAAAATAATCAAAAGACATGGAGCTGAACTGAAATGGATTAAATTGTTACAGACCCCTTTTCCACTGGGATTTTATTAAACATTTATCATGAGGGTAATATTTCCAGAATGCCGGACTTTGATATTTTCTCACTCCTGGAATGTCGAAAACGCAGAACTAGATCTCACGGCACCAGGAAAAATGGTAACTTTAAACGTAAATCACGTGCGTTTAAACGAAACAATACTAGACTGAAGTGACTGTCAATTATATTTTTAAATCATGGACGCCACTCTATGCTTTCATTTTTAAGTTCATTACCCGTTTCTTTTTTACGTCTTCTGGACACCGAGGCGAATAAATTCTACGATAGTTCTCATCAGTTATATGATGCGGCTCTCTTAACTAGAGGCTATACTCAGCATACTCTCCGTCCTTACATTGATTCTGAAATTAATCATAAACGCAATTTCTTCAAAATATCCTTCATTAATAAGGGTATGGATTTTATAGATTTGCCCAGTATCTTCCGTGAGAGCTCGGTACTTTCTTCCATATCTGCTTATTTTCAAAATACTGGAACACCTATAATTTGCTATAAATATAACAAACCTGTTAGATCTATCATTTTTAATTTCAATAAACTTGTTTCAGATCTTGATATTGATACTAATACTCCTGATTCATGTGATTGTAAAAACTCAAAGTATTGCTATCCTGCTGCTGGTCATGTAATTACTGGCAATTTGAAAATTAATCCTTATTCTAGGATAAGGAATATAATTTCTAAAGGACCGAAATATCGGTTTCCTTCTAAAATTGATTTCAGTAAATGTAGAGATGAAATCGCTGCTTCCTTGAATGAATTTGGTAATCGATGGTGTAAGCGAGAGTATGTTGAGCATAAAGCCCTTAAGGACTGGAAACTTAGCATTTTAAAACTAGTGAATAAACGCATTTCTTTCTATTCTCAAAATACCATCTTATTACCTCCTAAGCCCAAGACGTCTTTACGTCATCTTAAACTAGGTATTCAAGAATTTCATAAGAAATTTGTTTTGGCCCCTGCAGACAAGGCCGCTAACAACGTCGTCGTTGTGTGACGGCTCCACTATGTTAACACGCTTAAGCAGGAGCTTTGTGGTACTAAGTCCTATGAACTTCAGCCTTTTGCTGAAGAGAGAGCTATAGTAGATAAACATGTTTGTCTTTCAGCCACCAGCTTTGCTGTGTGTGTTAACGAAGGCCAAGACAAGCTTCCTACGCTGTACTGGTTACCAAAACTTCATAAAAAACCTTACAAAGCACGGTTTATTGCAAATTCTAGCTCTTGCACTACCACTGAACTTTCTAAATTATTAACTTCCTGTCTTACTGCTACTAAAACGCATGTAATTAAATATTGTGATAAAGTCTTTGAAAGATCAGGAAGAAATCTGTTTTGGTCTATAAAAAATTCGAATGAGGTTTTAAATAAATTGACATCTAGACATTTTTATGCTTCTAGTCTGTCAACCTACGATTTTTCCACTCTTTACACTACACTTCCTCATAATCTTATAAAAGAAAAGCTTAATGATTTAATTGAATGGGCTTTTCACAGAGAAGATTCTCTCTATCTTGCATGTAATGTCAGAAATGCATTTTTCACTTCTAAAGAGCATAAGAATTATACACTTTGGTCATGTCAGAAAGTGTGTGATGCCCTCACCTTTCTACTTGACAATATTTATATTAGATTCGGTACTAAGTTATTTAGACAAATCGTGGGTATTCCGATGGGCACTAATTGCGCACCTCTTGTGGCTGATCTGTTCTTGTATTGTTATGAAAGAGACTTCATTTTGTCGCTTTCCATTGATAACCAATCTGAAATTATTGAAGCTTTTAGCTCTACTTCTAGATATTTAGATGATTTATTAAATATTGATAATACCTATTTTGATGGTTTGATCAGTCAGATTTACCCCCTAGAACTTCAGTTAAATAAAGCAAATTCTTCTGATACCGAGGCCCCGTTTTTGGATTTACATCTATCTATTGTAGATGGATTTGTTTCGTGCAAAATTTATGAAAAACGCGATGACTTTGATTTTGAGATTGTAAATTTTCCTTTTTTGGATGGTGATGTTCCTCGTGCGCCATCCTATGGCGTTTATATTTCGCAATTAATTCGATTTGCTAGAGTGTGTAGTCACGTAACTGACTTCAACACTCGTAATAAATAATTAACGGCTAAACTCCTTAATCAGGGTTATCGGTACCATAAACTACGCAAAGCCTTTTCAAAATTTTATAGATGCCATTCTGATTTAATTTCAAAATTCAATATTGGACTTAAATCTCTTCTGCAACAAGGTCTATCGGAACCCGAATTTTATGGTGACTTAGTATATAAATTCAGAAAAATATATAACCGCAATGACTTCAGCACCCAATTTCGAAAAATCATTCTTCGATATAAAAAGATTGGGTACAACATGGAAATTACACGACAGACTGCATGCATGGTAGTTAACCCAATCACGGTTGGCAACTTTGCTTCCCTCTTGAATTGCACGCCGGTGGGTCAGGCCTCAAATTCTATGACGGCTCCAACGTAAAGGCTTATTGAGAATTAGAGAGATAATGTTGGTTGGTGCCTGATGCTCTTTCTCTGGTCGGGCTCATCGGAGTCTAACTGTTGGTTTTCTTTTGCTCCAGCAGTTCAGTGGTTTCTTGCTATCGAGTCCTCACCGTTGTCTCACCTCTGTGGTTCTTTGATTTTTGTGTTCACGGAGATGTTGCACTGATGAGTTAGGAGGCCTTCATGCGGACTGAACAAATTATTTGTCTAAATCGCGACGGAAGTAAGGGCGAGGATTGTGGCCACGTAAAATCGATTTAAGCCCCCCAGTGGAAATATTCCACTGAACGTTTCAAGGCGGCTCTTCTGTGGCGATTTATTTATGTTGTTGTTTGTTACTTACTGTGTGTATCACTTGTGTCTTTTAATTTTGGATGGCCATATGGCCATTTTGTGGGAAAGTAACTGTCCTTATGGCCTTCCTTTGTTTAGGTTTCCATTATGGTCTGGTCGCTTAATGTTTGTATTTCTTTCCCTTTGGTGTCTTTTATGGGTGGAGTAGGTTAATTGTATCAATTCCTGATCTTTGTTTTACTTCTACTTTGATTTTCTCCTCTGGTTATCGAATGCTCAACCAGACGATCTAATGCTTAACCAGCAAATTTTGGCAGCTGAGGAGTTCTTCGCAGAAATTAAAACTCAAAAACCTGTTTTATTTCATTTCAGTCAATTACCGGACCATTGGTAAAACAAACACAGCGTAAAAGTCAGTGAAAATCATTCGGTACTATGATTCTGGAGACTGAAAATGTTTTCATATAATACTATGTCATTATCGAATAAATGGCGCACTGCTTATCATGTTAGCTAAAAATGGTTCCGTAGAACAAGGTGCGGGTGATTTTGGGGCCGTGGAGATGAAAACAGATCCGCTTTATAGTTGCCAGTTTTGTTATTATTTCTATAGATCTAATGCGTAACCAACCATTTTCGACCTTTTCCGTGGTGATTTCTCGCTAGTGCTGCATTGACAAGCAAAATATCCACAACACATATAACCATATATGTTTATTGTGTGTGCATGTTAATACGCTGAACTTGTAACAAAGCGCAATAATAAATAAAAGGCAACAAACACCTCGAAAAACCACTCGTTTTCTAAGGCTTCAGTTCACCTTCAGCAAGAGAAACTAAATTTAGCAAAAATGTGTGAAGTACGGGATTTGATATTTACTCCAAAGATGCCGATATCAATGGGCTCCTGAATGTAATTCCCCGTTTTTTAAATAACTTCCTCGTAAAAATTATATAATTTTTGAATCACAGAAAATGCACAGTTTCTTTACCTTTTTTAGCGATCTAACTCCTCACCGGATGTCGCTCTAATTGCTTCATGTTCTTACCCAATGGTTACGCATTCTATCGTTCCGTAGGCGTGTAAAATACTAATACTTTGTCATAAATTGAAACTGTTTATTCAGGCTTCGTTCAGTAAGCTTTACTCGTATTCACAGTCAGGGTATATTTCGATACAAATACTGGTAAACGACTTGTAAAAGCGAAGAAAGGTAGGTAATATTCATTCCGTCTTTTTCTCTCTGTGTATTTATTTATTTTATTTATTTATTTTAAGTTATTTTTGCGACTTCTTAAAAAAGTGTTCTTAATACTTGCTTTTTACATAAAGTTATTAAAGGTGGCCGTCCACTCGGGTTAAACTTAGTTTATTATTATTATTATTATTGATATCATTACTAATTTGAGTATTTTTTGTTGTTGATGTTGTTGTTGTTATTACTCTTCTTCTATTTCTTCTTATCATTATTATTAGCGGCATCGCCTCGTGGCTGCGAAGCAGCAACACCGGTGACGTCCAATGGTATCGGGTATGGAATTATGGGAAAGCATATGATAGAGGCCCGAAAAACTTTCATCCTGGGTCAGAAAAGTACGAATATTAAAATAAGCGAAAAATACCGAGTAACCCAATTGAAACGTAATCCAATTAAATCAAGTTTATGTTTAGGACTCTGAATAACGGTTACCGAATATTTGACGTCCTTTTCACCTGTGATAGTTGGCGACGGTAACCAGTATGTCCGGAAACAAGCTCGTTTGCATGCAATCGTTGACTAATATTACGCCATTTGTCAGGTTGTCAGCTGGTCAGAGGCGTATAATTGTATAATTTCAAATACCTTTGTTATTAGAAGAGTTTCGGTAAGAACAACAATGCAGTAATTTCACAGTAAGTCTGAACTTTAAAGACACATATATTTCTCTAGAAATTCAACCGACGTTTTACTTGGCACACCGACTGAAACAGAGCACTGAAACTGAAAGTACAAAAGGTTAAGGTGAAACTGAAAGTACAAAAGGTTAAGGTGCTTGTTGTCATACTTGATAAGACATTAACATTTCGCGATCATTTGGATATGGTTAAAAAGAAGGCAGCTAAAGCGCTGCGTTCCCTGATTATTTATTGGCAAAACAGATAAATAATACTCCTAATATCGTTACGTTATACAACAGTATTGTTGTCCAACAAATGGAGTATGCAGCTCAAGTCTGGCAGTTTGCAAACTGCAGTCAGCTTGAAAAAATCCTACGTAAAGGTCTAGCACTGTGTTTAGGATGCCCAAGTACAGCGGGTTTAATATTAGAGGTATACGCAGATAAGCAGATGTTTTACCTTATTAGTTTCGCGGTGAAGAACCTCTAGTCAGGCAATGTACAAAAAGCATGGCTAAGTCAGGTGATGAGAAGATAAGGTAGATTCTCTCTAAATGTCAGTCAATACTTGAGTCTGTTCCAAGGGAGAAAGTGATCACTCTATTTGGATTGATGGTATGGCAAGTTGACGATATAAAATCGTTTACTGACCGTAGTCTCAATGCTATTAATCCAGAGCCAACATATTAAGAGCACTTGGCACCGATAAATAGCGAACCTAGAAGTTTTTGTTTAATTTTTTAACTGTCAGACAATCATCACAAACATTGTATGAGCTAGTGCGCGGCAAAGCCTGCGTTGGGGGTTCGTTCTTGGATTGTGGCCTTTCCTGAGTTACCTTTTCTTACTAGCATGTGCGACCGGCGAGAACTTTTATCAGGGGCAGTCTGATTGGAGCCTTCGTGAATTGCACATGCCCCTCTAGTCCCTCTATAGCCTTCCGGGCTGTTCGATGAGAGATACCCGACATCAGCAGACTGAACCGGGTATTTAAGGGTATCACGGCTTTGTGTAGGTTTTGTCGTGTGCTGGATAATATAGTATATACTCATAAAATGATCCCTGGTCTAGAGGTTGATAAATGAACTGCCGGTCTACAGTTGGCTGTCTGATTTGGGATCAGTATACATGGAACAACCCCTGCATCTACAATGCAACCAAACAGCCGACTACGGAGATCAGATGCAAGTTAACGATTCACATGCAGTGACGGAGACAGGTAGGAGGACGCTTTTTCTCATTTTGTTCCTATTTAGAAAAAAGATTTATAACCTGAAAGATTTGGAAGACGAAACGCGTTGTTTACGGCTATTTTGACCATTCTCGTTCCAGTAAAAGCCAACTCCTACAGCCTGAAAATTATACATTTAAACTGGAAATCTCGCGTAAGCATTTTCAATGGCAGATACCTTGGCTTCTGCTCTGTCGAATTACATCGTGGGTGTGTCTGTATACACAATAAACATTCCTGGTCACGTAATAACAAAAGATATTATTCAAATAAAACACGTTTACGCAAAACATTGCCTCAAACACATCTTGGGTCGGCTTTTATTGATGCAACCGAATTCGGTGTGCATTATGGAGGAAGCAATCGACTTCGGAGATCTTTCGTCCAAAATGATGCAACAGACTTTGGAATATGCGATAGAAAATGATGCAGCCGACTTTTGTGAAATAAGATGACAGGCAAAATGGAATAAAGAAACCTTACGCCAAAGCAATGTTGTTGCAGTGCTGTGTGCCCGGCCAGGTTACCTTATCTGTTACTAGGAAATCAGTCGCTGGCAGTTCCGTCTTCTTATAAGATAGACAGTTGATGTTCTCTTGGACCATTGGCAAAGTTTTCCCTACGAAATCACTTGTGTGCCAAATAATGACACCATTCTCCTTGCGCAAAAACTGCTTGGCTCTTTTGGTTAGTATATGGCTCTGGAATTTCTGATAAGACCTTGGACACGCGCATAGCGGATTAAATCTTTGTCAGTAGGAAATGTAATCTCGTCAATAGTGTTAATCAGAGCACCGGTGGGTCGATTATCTAAGAGCGTAGTGTAGCTGGAAAAATTGGTCACCAAAGTGTCTTAGACCTTGTTGTAAGCAAACAGTTCTGGTCTGGGTCTACCCCTTTGCCAAACTCAATACAAAATTCCAGTCAAGATTCGATAGATAAATCCTCTTACGCAACACTGACCACCGACCTAAGAGATAAAATTCCACTGCTGTTTTTACAACCTGAGCTTCCAAAACGCCAATGATAGTCACGTGAGTGAGTGAGTGATTTTTAGTTTTACGTCCCACCAACAGATAAGGTCATACGGAGACGGGACCTCGGTTTAAAGACTCATCCGAAAGTCTGGAGAAGCCCGGGATCGATCCTGCGATCCCTGGTTTACAAGGCGAGTAGCGTAACCAGTGCACCACGGAGGCTTCTATGATAGTCACGTTGACACCAACCACTGTGCTCAGTTATTTTGGGTCGACTGACAAACAATCAACCGAAATCCATCTTTTCGCCTTTGCCTTTCAAAAAACCAAATTATCTTGTTTTTAAACAGACTCAAAATACGAGAAAAGATGTATATTATTGTCAGGTCTATTATCATTGTTATTATTATTATTATTTTAAATATGTATATGTGACAGTATGAGTTGGCAGAAACACGTCTTCCTTTTGGTCCAAGCTACATGCCTTGCGACCACTTAAGTTTTTAGCGAGATATTTCTAATTTGCTGTTTCCTTTGTAACAAATATCTTTAGCTTCCCTGACCCTAGGCTGTGAGTGAGTGTTTGAGTTTTACGTCCCACCAACAGCTAAGGTTATACAGAGACGGGACCGCGGTTTAAAGACTCATCCGAAAGTCTGGAGAAGCCCGGTATCGATCCTTCGACCCCTGGTTAACAAGGCGAGTAGCGTAACTACTTCACCATGGAGGCTTCTATTACCCTAGGCTGTGGGGATGTTTACATGCAAGTTTATAATCTTCAGTCGATTCAGTCTCCATCGTCATCCGTCACGAAAAATCCTTTGAAAGTCTCTAGAATCAATTGTCAGATGATCATGGAAATTGGCATGCAGCAATGGGAACTCACGCCATAAGAAATCAGATAGAAGGCTACCGGGAATGCTAAAAAAATTCCAACTTTCTAAGGCATCTTGCCTAATCCAACAACATGCATTTCGGAAAAGGCATAGTTGTGAAACTCCGCTGAGCACAGACATTAATGACGGGGCAAACATCGAGGACAAAGGGGGACATGGGGACACATTTATTCTACACTTCGAGAAGGCTTTTGACACCCCAACACATGAACTACTTAAATCTAAGATATTTGGTTATTAAATTTGTGGGAAGACTCTCAAATGGACAGATTCCTTTCTTTGCTACAGAAAACAGCGCGTTGTTGTTAATGGTGAATCTTCGGATTATCACCAGGGACTGTTCTTGATCCACTGTTGTTCGCCCTGTACACCAATGCTATTTCCAGTGACATTGACTAAAAATAAAACGGCTGTGTTTGCTATCGGGAAATTAGAGATACAGATGACTCATTGAAACTTCAGAATGATATATATAGATTAGGATTTTGGGCACGATAATAGGTCATAAGATTGCAGCCCTCTAAATGCAATATTATGCAGATTACTAGGGAGATAACTAATAAACCTGAGTCTTCTTACACCATCGAGAGAGCGGTTCTCGAGAATGTGGACTCCATTAATACTTTGGTGTGACAATCACACACATTTTGAGATGGAATACTTTAACGCCCCAACTCCCTTTTGTTAACTTAGGCAGTGTCAGGGTGGGTGAGGCCGATAAAGGGAGTTAGGTCGCCACATGTAAACTCAGGGTTCGTCTGATCCTGGTTGATATCTTCTACAATCTGGTAAATTGAAAACAAGATGCGGGGTTCATTACTATCTTTAATGAGTAAGGGATGCATAAAAATTAACACCAGCGCCTTAAGAAAAATACTTCCATATAACTGTATAACAGGGGCGATTGGTTTGTTAACACCAGCACACTTGCAAGTTCCCTCTTTAAGTGTTTATCTTAATTCGGTCAATACCTGCAAATTAAAGACTCTCGGGACGTTCCTCCCGCTATCCGAGTCCGTTGACCACCACCGGAACGAAAAGAGATAAAAATGCGGAGAGGGGATCAAGAAATTCGGTCAAGCTTGCAACTCTAAAACTCGGTAAAATACCAAAAAACTGGAGAGAATTTAGCCATAAAAAGTTCCCTGGAACCTTTTCTAGCTAAACTGCTCCCCACAAGTCGGGTTTTCCGATTTTATATCTCCCTCATCTTTTCTTTTACTCATTTTACCGATTTCTTGCTGCTGTTTACACTTCAACAGACCATTGGTTGTGGTGGAACGCTCGGACAAACCACAGTAATTACATAATCGGAGGTTGCTAGGATTCAGGCACGAGCTTACGTGCGGATAGTCTTGGTGCGTCGATGGCTATGATTGGCTCGCTTGGTCAAAAGCGTACCAATCACAGTGCTCGGCACATAAAGATAATGGTTATCGTTACAAAGTGGCGTCGGGAGAACTTTCCAGGAACTTTAAAATTGAAAAACTAACGATTAGTTTCTGGATCACATACCTATTAAGACATCTGGTGTCTAAAACTCTGGTCTTTCATGAAAAGTAACTGTTCATAGTGCGGATAGCGCCGAATAAGGAGTTTTCTCCCTCAGGAAAAGTACTTTGCATCATCGGCTCGAGAATGGCAGACGTTTTAGCATTGACGGTGTTATAGATTCTTTGACACTTTCGAAGTAAGCAATTGTTGTATCCAGTGATAGGTGATCATAATAAACGTGGAGGCAAGGATCATGGAATCGATTACGTTGGAACCGTCATAGAAACTGAGGCCTGACCAACCGGCGTGCAAATAAAGAGAGAAGCAAAGTTGTCAACCGTGATTGGGTTAACTACCATGCATGCAGTATGTCGTATAACATTTATGTTGTACCCAATCTTTTTATATCGAAAAATGATCTTACAAAATTGCAGACTTTCGGATGAGTCTTTAAACCGAGGTCCCGTTTCCGTATGACCTTAGATGTTGGTGGGACGTAACACTCGAACACTCAATCACTCTTACAAAATTGGGTGCTGAAGTCATTGCGGTTATAATTTTTTTCTAAATTTGTATGGTAAGTCACCATCAAATTCGAGTTCCGATAGACCTTGTTGCAGAAGATATTTAAGTCCAGTATTGAATTTTGAAATTAAAACAGAATGACGTCTATAAAACTTTAAAAATGTTTTGCATAGTTTATGGTAGCGTTAACCTTGATTGCGAAGTTAAGCTGATAACAATTTATTACGAGTGTTGAAGTCAGTTACATGACTACACACTCTGACAAATCGAATCAATTGTGAAATATAACCGCCATAGGATGGCGCACGTGGAACATCACCACCTCACCATCGCGTTTATCATAAATTTTACAAGAAACAAACCCATCTACAATAAATAGATGTAAAGCCAAAAACGGCACCTCGGTATCAGAAGAATTTGCTTTATTTAACTGAAGTTCTGCGGGGGGGGGGGGGGGGGTAATTTGCCTGATCAAACCATCGAAATAGGTATTATCAATATTTAATAAATCATTCAAATAACTAGAAGTGGAGCTAATATATAACTAGAAGTGGAGCTTCAATGATTTCAGACTGGTTATTAGCAGAAAGGGACATCATGAATAAGTTCTGAATAGTTAGATCCTTTGGAAGCAAAGAATACACCAAATAAACGAAAATAGCAGACTCGGTTTTATTGAGTCTGTTCATGACCGGTACTGAAATGTGCAAAACCGGCCACGCCCTCTAGCACCGGCTTAAGCAGAACTCTATTTTCAAAATGATTCTAAATGAACTCAATGATCCCAAAGGACCGGGAAATATAATCTGCACTATGATGCATGTACGGGGTGACTTTTTACGGCCGCCACACTGCACAGCACCAGCTGCAGTGAAGATAAATAAGTTCTGAATAGTAAGAACCTTTGGAAGCAAAGACTGCACCAAATAAACGAAAATAGCAGATCTAGACTCGGTTTTATAGAGTCTGTTCATGACCAGCGCTGAAATGTGACACACCGGCCACGCCCTCTAGCACCGGCTTAAGCAGAACTCTATTTTCAAAATGATTCTTAATGAACTAAATGATCCCAAAGGACCAGAAAATATAATTTGCACTATGATGCATGTACGGGGTGACTTTTTACGGCCACCACACTGCACAGCACCAGCTGCAGTGAAGATAAATAAGTTCTGAATAGTAAGATCCTTTGGAAGCAAAGACTGCACCAAATTAACGAAAATAGCAGATCTAGACTCGGTTTTATAGAGTCTGTTCATGACCAGTGCTGAAATTTGCAACACCGGCCACGCCCTCTAGCACCGGCTTAAGCAGAACTCTATTTTCAAAATGATTCTAAATGAACTAAATGATCCCAAAGGACCAGAAAATATAAGTTGCATAATGATGGATGTACGGTGACACTTTTTACGGCCGCCGCACTGCACATCACCAGCTGCAGTGAAGATAAATAAGTTCTGAATAGTTAGATCCTTTGAAAGCAAAGAATACACCAAATAAACGAAAATAGCAGACTCGGAATTTATTGAGTCTGTTCATGACCAGAACTGAAATGTGCAACACCGGCCACGCCCTCTAGCATCGGCTTAAGCAGAACTCTGTTTTCAAAATGATTCTAAATTAACTCAATGATCCCAAAGGACCAGAAAATATAATCTGCACTATGATGGATGTACGGGGAGACTTTTTACGGCCGCCACACTGCACAGCACCAGCTGCAGTGAAGATAAATAAGTTCTGAATAGTTAGATCCTTTGGAAGCAAAGAATACACCAAATAAACGAAAATAGTAGACTCGGCTTTATTGAGTCTGTTAATGACAAGTACTGAAATGTGCAACACCGGCCACGCCCTGTAGCACCGGCTTAGCAGAACTCTATTTTCAAAATGATTCTAAATGAACTCAATGATCCCAAAGGACCAGAAAATATAATCTGCACTATGATGGATGTACGGGAAGACTTATTACGGCCGCCACACTGCACAGCACCAGCTGCAGTGAAGATAAATAAGTTCTGAATAGTTAGATCCTTTGGAAGCAAAGAATACACCAAATAAACGAAAATAGTAGACGTGGCTTTATTGAGTCTGTTAATGACAAGTACTGAAATGTGCAACACCGGCCACGCCCTGTAGCACCGGCTTAGCAGAACTCTATTTTCAAAATGATTCTAAATGAACTCAATGATCCCAAAGGACCAGAAAATATAATCTGCACTATGATGGATGTACGGGAAGACTTATTACGGCCGCCACACTGCACAGCACCAGCTGCAGTGAAGATAAATAAGTTCTGAATAGTTAGATCCTTTGGAAGCAAAGAATACACCAAATAAACGAAAATAGCAGACTCGGTTTTATTGAGTCATGAGGTCTCTCTCATAACAAAACAAAACAGATTAGCCACACGTGGGGGCGCAATTAGTATCCATCGGAATACCCGCAACTTGTCTAAATAACTTAGTACCAAACTTATGTAAATATTGTCAAGTAGAAAGTTGAGAGATTCACACACCTTCTGGCATGACCATAAAGTATAGTTTTTATGCTCTTCAGAAGTGAAAAACGCATTCTTACATTACATGCAAGACAGAGGGAGTATTTCCTATGAAATGTCCATTTAATTAAACCAATAAGTTTTTCTTTCATAAGATTATGGGGAAGTGTAGTGTAAAGGATGGAAAAATCATAAGTAGACAGACTTGAAGCACGAAAACGCCTGGATTTTTATTTATTTAAAACTTCATTAGATCTTTTATAGACCAAAACAGATTTCGACCGGATCTTTTGAATACTTTGTCGCAGTATTTTATCACATGCTTTTTGATGGCAGTAAAACATGAAGTTAATGCTTTGGAGAGTTCAGTTGTTGTACAGGAGCTTGAATATGCAATAAACCGTGCTTTGTATGGTCTTTTATGAAGTTTAGCTTACCAATATAACGTAGGAAGCTTGTCTTGGCCTTCTGTAACACAGACTGCAAACTTGCTGGCTGAATGGCAAATATGGTCATCAACTGAAGCCCTCTCTACAGCTCAAGGCTGACGTTCAAATGCCTTAGTAACACCAAGGAGAAGTAAAACAAAGATCAGGAATCGATACAATTACTTTACTCCACCCATCAAAGACACCAAAGGGAAAGAAACATAAACATTAAGCGACCAGACCAAGTTCTTGCTGAAGAGTGTTATTTAACATAGTGAAGCCGTCAAACAACGACCACCATGTTAGCGGCCTTATCAGCTGGAGCCAAAATAAACTTCTTCATCTTCTATCTTCTTTCTTATGAATGTTTTCATTGCCCTTAAAGGAACTAATTTTTTATTTTTATTTTCCTATGAAATTATTGAATACCTAGTTTAAGGTGACGTAAAGACGTCTTAGGTTTAGGAGGTTTAAGTTCGTATTTTGCGAATAAAATAAATGCGTTTGTGCACTAATTTCAGAATGCTGAGTTTCCATTCTTTCAGATTACAAAATTCATTAAAGGCAGCAGCGATTTCGTCTCTACATTTATTGAAATCAATTTTAGAAGAAAATCGATATTTAGGTCCTTCAGAAATTATATTACGTACCATAGAATCAGGAATAAGTTTTTAATTGCCAGTAATAATATGACCAGCAGGAGGATAGCAATATACTCGATTTTTACAATCAGATGTATCAGGAGTGTTAGTGTCAATATCAAGATCAGAAACAAGTTCATTGAAATTAAAAATGATAGATCTAATAGGTTTGTTGTATGTATAGCAAATTATGGGTGTTTCCGTATTTTGAAAATACACAGGCTTCGAAGAAATAACCGAACTGTCCCGGAAGATTATAGGTAAATCTATAAAATCCAAACCCTTATTAATGAAGGATATTTTGATGTAATGACGTTTGTGATTATTTTCCGAATCGATGATCGGACGAAGAGCATGCTGAGTATAACCTCTAGTTAAAAGAACAGCGTCGTATAACCGATTATAACAAAACTGGAACAAAGTATTGGTGGCTGAATCATTACATTACCCCCACATTTGAAAAAAAAAATGGACACCGATTGATAATCAGATAACCAATCTGAAATTATTGAAGCTTTTATCTCCACTTCTAGATATTTAGATGATTTATTAAATATTGATTATACCTATTCCGATGGTTTGATCAGTCAGATTTAACCCCCAGAACTTCAGTTAAATAAAGCAAATTCTTCTGATACCGAGGCCCCGAGTTTGGATTTACATCTATCTATTGTAGATGGGTTTGTTTCGTGCAAAATTTATGATAAACGCGATGACTTTGATTTTGAGATTGTAAATTTTTCTTTTTTGGATGGTGATGTTCCTCGTGTGCCATCCTATGGCGTTTATATTTCGCAGTTAATTCGATTTGCTAGAGTGTGCAGTCATGTAACTGACTTCAACACTCGTAATAAATTATTAACGGCTGAACTTCTTAATCAGGGTTATCGGTTCAATAAACTACGCGAAGCATTTTCAAATTTTATAGACGCCATTCTGATTTAATTTCAATACCGTCGTGATATGACTGAAAAATTGTTGAAAGCGACGTTAAACCCGAATTCACACACACACACATTTAATTTCAAAATTCAATATTGGACATAAATCTCTTCTGCATAAAGATCTATCGGAGCCCGAATTTTATGGTGACTTAGTATATAAATACAGAAAAATATATTACCGCAATAACTCCAGCACCCTATTTCGTAAAATCATTCTTCGATATAAAAAGATCCGGTACAACATGGAAGTTATACGACAGACTGCATGCATGGTAGTTAACCTAAACACGGTTGGCAACTTTGCTCCTCTCTTTTAATTGCAAGCTGGTGGGTCAGGCCTCGGATTCTATGACGGTTCCAACGTAAAGGCTTATTGAGAATTAGAGAGATCTAATTCAAGGTATTGTTGGTTGGAGCCTGATGCCCTGTCTCTGGTCGGGCCCATCGGAGTCTAACTGTTGGTTTTCATTTGCTCCATCATTTCAGTGGTTTCTTGCTGTCGAGTCCTCACCGTTGTTTCATCTCTGTGGTTCTTTGATTATTTGTGTTCACGGAGATGTTGCACTGATAAGTTAGGAGGCCTTCATGCTGACTGAACAAATTATTTGTCTAAATCACGGCGGAAGTAAGGGAGAGGATTGTGGCCACGTAAAATCGATTTAAGCCCCCCCACCCCCCCCCCCCCCCAGTGGAAATCTTTCCACTGACCGTTCCAAGGCGGCTCTTCTGTGGCGGTTTATTTATGTTGTTGTTTGTTACTTACTAGATGTATCACTTGTGTCTTTTTATTTTGGATGGCCATATGGCCATTTTGTGGGAAAGTAACTGTCCTTATGGCCTTCCTTTGTTTAGGTTTCCTTTATGGTCTGGTCGCTTCATGTTTGTGTTTCTTTCCCTTTGGTGTCTTTGATGGGTGGAGTAGGTTAATTGTATCGATTCCTGATCTTTGTTTACTTCTACTTTTAACAGCCGCCACATAGTTTTATGATATGTGTGTCTGTCATTCTTTAGCCGACGATTCTTAAACAATGGACTACATCATCATTTAAGATTCAACATTCTGGAGTTTGATGCCCCGGTAGCAACAGTCCCCATAGGCTGATCTTGCTGTTACCCTAGATAAGATGTAACTTGCAACCGTGTGGCGGCCGTAAAACGTCTCCCCGTACATCAACCATAGTGCAGTTTATATTTTACTTTTGGTCCCTTAAGATCATCGTGAATATTCTGAGAAATCAGAAATAAATTATTGATTTAGACTCATTCTAGACAGGTTTTTAATTATTTGGACCCCATTTTGATTTATATCAGTCTTTGAATCGACTGCCTATTCGAAATTCGCAAAATTGCAGTATGTTTCCTCTGGCTTTCTTTTCCGGATCATTACAGGGTCACTGATGAGGCTTTATTAGCCGAAACTACGTAGTATGGCCCGGCTTCTTCCTTATGAATGTTTTCATTGCTCTTAAAGGAACTCATTTTTGATTTTTATTTATATTCAAATGCATTTCATTGCTATTACATAAAACAGGCATACTCTTTACTCAGATTTTTTTAAAGTAAAATGGAAAATGTAACATTTATGGTTATGAAATTTATGATGATGTAATTGTTTGTATGATCTTTATTGCTAATAATTATATCATGTGATATGAGTAATAACATCTATACAGGAATTAATATGAGGATCATGGCAGCCATGTTATGTTAAACATGAACATGTATATATATTGTTATTAAATGATTTTTTGAATAAAAACCTTAATGACACACTTTTAAGTCAGTTTGGCTGTTCACCCTTGCTCGAGATTTTTTTATATCATAGTTGAAATGTTTTCAAATAAAAGTTATTTCTTAAATTGAAACGGATTTATTTATGAAATACTCGTATAAATTCTGTTTAAAAGCAGACAGTATTGTTTGATTCATGTTTGGGACTTTACACTAGTTTTTGTTTCTTTTGCAAGAATTCACTTTAGTCACAGTTTCATTGTAACCTTACTTACCAAGGTTTAGTCATGTTTAGGTGTTTACCTTCAGTCTTCCTACAGTTCTCATCTTTAGGCTGTCACCTTCAGCCTAACAACAATATTCTCATTTTAAGGCTGTCACCTTCTGCCTAACTACAGTTCTCAAAAGCATACTTTTTCTTAATTTCCAGTGGTCATAACAGCGGAATTAATCTGTATTTTGCTTTGAATAGATGTATGTGCATTGTGTGTGTGTATGTGTGTGTTTGTTTGTGTGTGTGTGTGTGTGAAATTAGTGAATTATGGCTTCTTTCTTCATTAACATTAAGAATTGTGATCACACAAAGAGAAGTTACCGTTCAAAACTGATTACATACATATTTTAACATTTTCTTATTCTGTATGGTTATTGCCTGAAACCCGATCAAGTATTTGCATCGAAAATTTAACGTTACCGTGCTTTCGCCTTGTCAAATATTTTATCCAATTTTCATGCAATATTAGAAAAATCTGACCGCAAGTGTCTATGGAAAACCGTTTTCTTTTTGGGGTTTGTACAAAGGCAGGACCCAAGCTATGAAAACATAATATAGTCGTTTCCCTATAGGCTGGTATCACCAAAGATGGAGATGAAATTCCATTAGTAAATATTTGTCCTTTTTTTATAAATCTCAGATCAGTTCTTATTACCGAAAGAAGTTTCCCAATACTGGAAATCGTAAATTCTTTTTTCACTGTACTGGCTGAAAATATACTATTAAATCATAAATGCGAAGAAGATAATATTTGTAAGCCTGCTGAGCAAATGGGACCCGCGCAGCAAACAAAAACTGTTTTCCTTCAGCAATGATCGTCAGCCGTCCGTGCATCTTGTCCTATATTATGCTACTTTCGTCCGTGCAGTTTACCCAATTATTTTGTCCGTGCATATTATCCTTTTTTTCTAATTTGTAAATTTTCAGGGACTGAGTTGTCCTACATAAATGAAGTTTATATTTTCGGTATGTAGCTGTCTCGATGTGTTATTTGTCGACGGATTTGCGTCCAAAAGACTCGGCATGTGCTCAAAATGATGAAAACAATCTGTAATCCGTGCATATTATCGAGTCTTGACCTCTGCCGCTTCGAATTTTGGGACAGGGTGTTTACCCAAAGTACGAATTTTTATGACGATAGCATGGTGTCATAAGTTGCGTAAAATGTGGTCTGGAAAATGGTGTATATCTCTCAGGATATAGCTGAGCAAAGTGCTGCTTACCTCCGCTGAGAATGAAATTCTCATCAATATCCGCCATTTTTCCGTGCAGTGTATCATAAACAAAAACCACGTGATTACCCCCCTGAGCTTAGTGACTGATGAAACCTTTCGAACAAGTTTAAAAAGGTGTGTGTGTGTGTGGGGGGGGGGGGTAAGGGGGGTAACTACCAACCCTTTTGAAATGGTATTTTTCTCTTTTCGAGCGTATTTTTGCTCGTAACAAATAAAACATCTCTGCTGTTACTCATGGACATATTCAATTATTATTATTACAAAAAATGCATTGTATATTTTAATTCCGAAAACAGAAGAAAATTTTAAGATGGAAAACTGTGATATTTTTTTTCTTTTTTCTGCTATTAGTATAGACTGCGGGAACACGTTAGAACCGCCTCATCGAGACGGTTCTAACAAGTACCCACAATCTATATATGTTAGAGCAGAAATAAAAAAAAAGATTTACTCCTGCAAACCCCGTTTTACTACATAAATGTGGGGTTAAGGGCTAAAAATTATATATGCGTGTTTTCGTGATGTAGGCTATTTTCTGGTGTTTAGCCTTATCAGACTGAACTTAGAAAAAAAAGTAGTCGTTGATTTCTACTTGGCCTCATGGCTTTGGATCATGTGCTGTCGCTGTAGTCCGATTTTAGTTTATTTCTGTGCAAAAATAGACGTGTCGGTAAAGGGAATATAGCATGACAAAAAATAGCCTTATATAATAAAATTTGGAGTCAAAATTTGCATGTGTCAGAGTTTTAAGGTTTAATTGGAGTGCTCTGGTGCGGTGGGAAAGTATTGGATATTGTTTATTGTTTGTATTGGGATTTAATAGCCGGAAAGAGTGTCCGAGAGCGATTTAATAAGATTGAAGCTTCCATCGCAATCGAACTTAAATAAATTAGTATAAACTTATAGCCCAATCAACACTATTTTATGTCATCTTGCATGTGTCAGAGTTTAAGGTTTAATTGGAGTGTTATGGTTAAGGCTGACACGATTAATCGTATGTTCGATTAATCGATCGATAAATTCCACAGAAATGATTATCATTTCTGATTTGATGATAATCGATTACTTGTTAGGTTCAATTTACTACCCAAAGTTATGCCTAAAATAGCTGGATCAGTGGCAAACAGTGCAGACCCTGATGAGACGCCGCATTCTGCGGCGTCTCAACTAAGTCTACACTGTTTGCTCAGGCATGTCTGTTCAAATAAACATATTGTAAAGTGCAACATTTGGTAAGAGTCATGCTCAGACAGAAAGCCAGACAGGTAAAATAATGACAAAAACCTTAGCGATTACTAATCGATTATCGATTGCAATGATATGACTGATAATCGATTATCTTTTCAGCTCCGATTAGCCAGCCCTAGTTATGGTGCGGTGGGAAGGCATTGGATATTGTTTATTGTTTGTACTGGGGTTTAATAGTCGGAAAGAGTGTTCGAGAGCGATTAAATAAGCTTGAAGCTTCCATCGCAATCGAACTAAAATAAATTAGTATAAACTAATAGCTCAGTCAACACTATTTTATGTCATTTTGAGCCGGTCATTTTAAACATCCACACTTGTCCTCGACAGGCATTCTTTCGCAAGAAACTGACAACTGCCCTTCTTGAATCAGCGGAATGGAGAGAATAACCGTAGAAAAGATTTCATGATCAATTGTCACAAAAGAATGGTGCCGACCCCGACAGGTATCGAACTCGCGTCCTCTTGATGGCCATTCAGGTGCGCATCCCACTGAGCTACCGGGCGGCAAAGCATCGGATTTAAGATCGAGAGGTAGCCGGGATACCCGCAAGCGCCAAGTGTTGTTTCCTTGAACCAGAGACTTTATTCACATAGCTTAGTACTGGTTCCTACCCTTGAAAAGAGGTCACATGGAAGATTAGTGCAAGTGCTAAATGTGTTAAGCTCTATAAATAAGGTCGATTATTCCGGCCCGCCCACGGCCGGCCGGATATACGATAGGAATTTCGCAAAGAAATAGCGAAGAAACCAAAATGTTCCAATTGGCAAAATGAGTTGTTTCCTGCGCAGTCTCTTTCATTTCTGTTGCTGCTGAAACGCTGCCTATTTTGAAAATTGGGTAGCTATTGGTTATGTTAAGCTCGGCCAATCAGTTTTGCTCTTTCTAAGTAGTAAAGGCTTATTTCTGCAGCCACCTAGCGGCGATTCTGCAGACATTACGATGGTTAAAACGGTAGACGTTACCAGGATACAACTGCGTAACGCACATTGTTCTGTTCGGGTGTCTCAGAAGCGTTTGGTCTTGTTTAACTAGTCTTCCCAGAAAAATTTGTACACTTCACAATTTTCAGTTCTATGGTGCATTTCTTCTAGACTTACGTCATTATTGAGACGACTAATCCAGACTTGAGAGAGAGAGAGAGAGAGAGAGATAGAGAAACACAAATAGACATCCTTATAGCCTGGAATGGTGAAGGATGTTTCTTTCTTTTCTTTCAGAATCATAATCAGAATTGTTACTGGTGACACGTCAAATGGCATTCATACATCAGAAAGTGAACAGATGTTTGCTAACAGCCATTCTTTGGAGATTTCACCCATATCAAGAGACTGTTGAAACAAGTGTGCAAAAACTGGACCTAACTCATTTGCTAGTTCCTTCAGGACTCTAGGATGAAGCGCATCAGGTCCTGAGGCCTTACTGGGGTTTAAGTCGTGAAGTATCTTGATCACTCCTGCAGCTGACACAACAATAATATTCATGAATGGGGCCGATCTTCCAGTCAATGGAACCTCAATGAACTCAGTTTTATTAAACGCATCATTAGTCTGACCAACTAGTTCCTCTGCCCTTTCAGAGTATGATTCAGCAACCCCGTTCCCTCCTCTTTTTTCCCTCTGTCTTTCTTTTGACTATGGATATATCTGTAGAAGTCTCTGGGATTTGCCTTTACATCACCAAGTTATTCACATACAAATCATGCTGATTTTTTCATATATATCAGTCTTGATTTCACGTCTCAGGTTTTCAAATTTTGTCCGGAGTCTTTCTTTCTTTCTACTTATACTGCGATCGGTCACATTTGACCATTACTCGCAGCTGTAAATTACATACACTCCAGGTTGCAGGGTTGAAAGCCTACACAGTACTTAATCATGTAATTACGGTAGGAGTCTTTAACATGCACAGGAGATGACTCTTTCTGTACAGAGGGCCTCCAGTTAACGTCCCGATCCGAAGGACGGTGCACTTTTTGGCATTCATCTCTGCAAATGATGCCTCAACGCAGAGTGGAAACCGACCGCCACACGAGTACTGGTAAACCGCTTAGACGATCTAAGCCTGCCCAGGCAAAGTAGTGCGAGTCGGACCGTCCATGCATAAACCCTATCGGTTCTCTTTTGGCGGCAGGGCTTGAGAAGTCATTTCATCTCATGGTCGGGTACAAGTCCTACAATATTGGAAGCAACGTCTCCAAAAAGACCTTTACAAGTGTTGACGGGGACGTTTAACCTCAAATCAAACAAATCTCCTACCGCGAAGCAGCGACTTAGATCCACCGTGCCGTTTTATCCTAGTAACGCTTACTATTGACTAGCTGTTCGTGTTTGAGGGCAGCGGAAAGAAATAAACAGATTCGATTGTATATCGAAACGGAACACAATTCATTCTTTCACACACCTTGCCAGAAATTAAAAAGTAAAAAAAAAAAAAAAAAAAAAAAAAAAAAACATTGTATCGCGACGGAAGTAAGGGCGAGGATTGTGGCCACGTAAAATCGATTTAAGCCCCCCCCCCCCCCCCCAGTGGAAATAATTCCACTGACCGTTCCAATGCGGTTCTTCTGTGGCGGTTTATTTATGGTGTTGTTTGTTACTTACTGTGTGTATCACTTGTGTCTTTATATTTTGGATGGCCATATGGCCATTTTCTGGGAAAGTAACTGTCCTTATGGCCTTCCTTTGTTTAGGTTTCCATTATGGTCTGGTCGCTTAATGTTTGTGTTTCTTTCCCTTTGGTGTCTTTGATGGGTCGAGTAAGTTAATTGAATCGATTCCTGATCTTTGTTTTACTTCTACTTTGTAGCCCAGGTGGCAGCTGTAAAGTTAACTTGGGGTAATTAAGGTGTAACTATACCAAATTAAGTGACACAGAGGCCTTTCTGATATTTAATCTTCATCAGTGTGTCTAAACCCCAAAGTTATGAAACCGAAACGGATGATGGACAAGACCCGGCAAACACAGCACATCCCCCTCCGAGCACACACCGACCGACGTAGCTCATTAGACATGTCAGCTGGAGGCATCAGGCAAGAGATGCCCGATCCCGGGACTTATAGGTCTCCCCCACCAAGCCAACATCAGCAAACATGGCCCATGCTCCACGGATGTCCCGGGCATCAGGAAGGAGATGTCCAAAGAAGCGAGACTTGTATTTAAAATATAACAAAACGTGGCAACCAAATCCGCTAAGATACATGTCTCACTTCGTTTTAGAAAAGTTAGAATTTTATACTGCAAATGTTAAAAATATAATATAGTTATTTAATTCAGTACTTGTGTGCTGACGTCAACACTGCAGTACAATGTATCAACCTCAGCACTAAGGAACTGAAACTGATCTGATGATACCCTCGGGGACGAACGAATCATCCACCAGCAGAGATACCGACCCAGTGGTTGCAATTAAGGTGTAACTATTTCAAATTTAGTGACACAGAGGCCTTTATGATATTTAATCTTCATCACTGTGTCTAAACCCCAAAACGGATGATGGACAAGACTTGGCAAACATAGCACATCCCCCTCCGAGCACACACCCACCGACGTAGCTCATTAGACATGTCAGCTGGAGGCATCAGGCAAGAGACACCAATTCCCGGGACATATAGCGTCCCCACCGAGCCATCATCAGCAAACATGCCCACGCTCCACGGAAGACCCGGGCATCAGGAAGGAGATGATCTTTTGTACAACTGACCTCCAAACTGTGATTTATTACTCAACAAATTACAGTTAGAGCTGATCTATTTCTTAAACATAAATACCTAAAGATATATTCTGGTGCTCTCCTGCCACTAGTCACCTTCATATATTTGCAAGAGCGAGACAGTCCTATTAATTAGTACTCAGCAGGCAGAAGGCATAATTGTGACATCACAACGTCGTTACAACGTCATGACGCTTATGCAGCGTCACATTAACGTAGCACCGACGTTGATTTGACATTGCACTGGCGACATGTGCCTGCTGGGAAGTACGCAGTGTTGTTATTGTTATTTATTTTCGGTAATAATCATCATGAAAACACGTCTATATAATTTTGACCTCCTTGAACCCCATTTTATACAGTAAAACTGGGTTTTACAGGGGTCAACGTTATTTTTTTCTTATTTTTGCTCTAAAATATAGATTGTGGGTACTCGTTAGAACCGCCTCGATGAGGATGTTCTAACGAGTACCCACAATCTTTATTTTGAGCAGAAACATACGGAACCCGGGAAGGGAAATGATTTTTTTTTTATTCTATAAGTTGTGCGCACAAGATAATATCTTGTGCGGACAAGATATTATCTTGTTCGGACAAGATATTATCTTGTCCGCACAACATATTATCTTGTGCAGACAAGCAATTATCTTGTCCGCACAAGATAATAACGTGTCTGCACAACATAGATCTTGTGCAATTATCTTGTGCGCACAAGACAATATCTTGTGCGCACAAGATAATATCTTGTCCGCACAAGATAATATCTTGTTCGCACAACTTCCCAAGATCTATGTTGTGCAAACAAGATAATATCTTGTGCAAATAAGATATTATGTTGTCCGCATAAGATAATATGTTGTGCGAACAAGATAATATGTTGTCCGCACAAGATAATTTCTTGTGCATACACGATAGTATGTTGTCCGAACAAGATAATATCTTGTCCGCACAAGATATTATCTTGTGCGCACAACTTATAAAAAATAAAAAGTCATGTCCCTTCCCGGTGGTACAGGCCGTTTCTTCCCCCCAGTCAGTTTCTTCCCCGGGGAAGAACTGGGCCGGCCCGTTTCTTCCCCGGGGAAGAAACTGACTAGTCAGTTTCTTCCCCACCCAGTCAGTTTCTTCCCCACCTGAAATTTTTTTAGAACCATAGAGAACGAGTAATTTATGCCTCACAAATTGTTAAAAATTAAAAAAGAAACCATTCTCAATTAGTTTTGAGTTTTTACAGCTTGAATGGCAAAGTTTTCTCCATGCCATACAATATATGGAGATCCAAGGAAATTTTCAACCCAATGCCAGTATCTATGATTAATTTTCTTAGCTTTTTATGACATTAATTGGTATTAACTAAACAGATATAATAAGCAACAACCCTTTAGTGCTCCAATCTAAATATAATTCGGAATGTGGGGGTGGGGAAGAACTGGGCCGGCCCATTTCTTCCCCGGGGAAGAACTGGGCCAGCCCATTTCTTCCCCACCCGAGATTTTTCTGTTTACTAAAAATTCTTTTGATAAATGTTCTTCACTTTTAAAGATATAAATTGGAATTAACTACAGAGCTGTAATAAGAAACAAATGTTTGGCCCTTAAATTTCAATAGAATTCGGAGACTCGGGGGTGGGGAAGAACTGGGCCGCCCAGTTCTTCCCCACCCCAGATGTTTCTGTTTACTAATAATTCTTGTGATAATTTTTTTTTGCTTTTTAGGACAAAAATTGGTACAAACTAAAAAGATATAATAAGCAACAAATGTTTGGAGCCTTATTATCAAGAGAATTTGGAGGCTGGGGTGGGGAAGAACTGGGCCGGCCCAATTCTTCCCCACCCCAGATGTTTCTGCTTACTAATAATTCTGGTGATAAATTTCCTTTGCTTTTTAAGACATAAATTAGTATAAACTAAACAGATATAATAAGCAACAAATGTTTGGAGCTCAAATCTTCAAAGAATTTGGTGACTGGGGGTGGGGAAGAACTGGGCCGGCCCGTTTCTTCCCCATCCCAGATGTTTCTGTTTACTAAAAATTCTTGTGATAAATTTTCTTCACTTTTAAACACATGAATTGGTATTAACTAAACAATTATAATAAGCAACACATGTTTTGCACTTAAATTTCAATAGAATTTGGAGACTCGGGGGTGGGGAAGAACTGGGCTGGCCTGTTTCTTCCCCACCCTGCCACCCTTGGGTTGTGTTGTACAGTTATGTCAGTTATATTGCTGAAGATGTCTTGGGTGGAGAAGAACTGGGCCAGTCCGTTTCTTTCTCATCCTTGGTAAGTAAATGTTTGGAGCACAAATCTTAATAGAATTTGGAGACTGGTGGTGGGGAAGAACTGGGCTGGCCCGTTTCTTCCCCACCCCAGATGTTTCTGTTTACTAAAAATTCTTGTGATAAATTTTCTTCACTTTTAAAGACATAAATCGGTATTAACTTAATTTCCTTTGCTTTTTAAGACATAAATTAGTATTAACTAAACAGATATAATAAGCAACATATGTTTGGAGCTCAAATCTTAATAGAATTTGGAGACTGGGGGTGGGGAAGAACTGGGCCGGCCCAGTTCTTCCCGAACCCCAGTCTCCAAATTCTAATTAGATTTGAGCTCCAAACATTTGTTGCTTATTACATCTTTTTAGTTTACACCAACTTTTGTCTTAAAAAGCGAAGAAAATTTATCAAAAGAATGTTTTGTAAACAGAAAACTCTGGGTCGGGGAAGAAACAGGCCGGCCCAGTTCTTCCCCACCCCCAGTCTCCAAATTCTATTTAGATTTGAGCGCAAAACATTTGTGGCTTATTATATCTTCTTAGTTTATATCAATTTATGTCTTAAAAAGAAAAGAAAATGTATCAACAGAATTTTTTGTAAATAGAAAAATCTAGGGTGGGGAAGAAATGGGCCAGCCCAGTTCTGCCCCACCCCCAGTCTCCAAATTCTATTTAGATTTGAGCTCCAATCATTTGTTGCTTATTATATCTTTTTAGTTTATACCAATTTATGTCTTAAAAAGCGAAGAAAATTTATCACAAAAATTTTTTGTAAACAGAAAACTCTGGGGTGGGGAAGAAACGCGCCGGCCCATTTCTTCCCCACCCCCAGTCTCCAAATTCTATTTAGATTTGAGCTCCAAACATTTGTTGCATACTATATCTTTTTAGTTTATACCAACTTTTGTCTTAAAAAGCGAAGAAAATTTATCACAAGAATTTTTTGTAAATAGAAAAATCTGGGGTGGGGAAGAAACAGGCCGGCCCAGTTCTTCCCCACCCTCAGTCTCCATATTCTATTTAGATTTGAGCTCCAAACATTTGTTGCTTATTATATCTTTTTAGTTTGTACTAATTATATCTTAAAAAGCGAAGAAAATTTATCACAAGAATTTTTTGTAAACAGAAAAATCTGGGGTGGAGAAGAAATGGGCCGGCCCGGTTCTTCCCCACCCCAAGTCTCCAAATTCTAATTAGATTTGAGCTCCAAACATTTGTTGCTTATTATAGCTTTTTAGTTTATACCAATTTTTGTCTTAAAAACCAAAGAAAATTTATCACAAGAATTTTTTGTAAACAGAAACATCTGGGATGGGGAAGAAACGGGCCGGCCCAGTTCTTCCCCAACCCCAGTCTGCAAACTGTATTTAGATTTGAGCTCCAAACATTTGTTGCTTATTATATCTTTTTTGTTTATACCATTTTTTTGTCTTAAAAAGCAAAGGAAATTTATCACAATAATTATTAGTAGACAGAAAATTCTGGGCTGGGGAAGACCAATTTTTGTCTTAAAAACCAAAGAAAATTTATCACAAGAATTTTTTGTAAACAGAAAAGAACTGGGCCGGCCCGTTTCTTCCCCACCCCCAGTCTCCAAATTATATTTAGATTTGAGCGTCAAACATGTGTGGAATATTATATCTGTTTAGTTAATACTAATTTATGTCTTAAAAAGCAAAGAAAATTCATCAAAGATGCTTCAGTTGGGATGCATATTTTAATGCCTCTCCATGAATGGTGTAGCATAGAGCAAATTTTGTCATTCAAGCTAAAAGGACTCAGAACTTATTCAGAATGGTCTCTTTTCTCATGTATAACAAATTGTGAGCTGAAAATTATTCGTTGAGTATGGTTCTGAAAAAAATTCAGGTGGGGAAGAAACTGACCGGGTGGGGAAGAAACTGACTAGTCAGTTTCTTCCCCCGGGGAAGAAACGGGCCGGCCCAATTCTTCCCCCGGGGAAGAAACAGGCCGGCCCAGTTCTTCCCCGGGGAAGAACCGGGCCGGGGGAAGAAACTGACCGTTACACCGAGTTCCGTAGAAATAAGAAAAATATCACATTTTTTTTTCATCTTAATTCTTTCATTTTTTGGCGATCACGGTCACAATGTATTTCTATAGGCATGTTTTCGTAATGATTTTTTCTGTTTAATTTTTAAACATGTAAATATATTTTTAAATATATTTACTGGACAGGTATTAAATGATACAGGCTCCGGACCCGAGGCTGTCAACTGTGTTTTTTTATGCTAAATAGTAGAGGTCACTGAGGGGTCTAGCTAGTCAGGCCCAGGGAACCTGTACTCTTGGACAATTTCAGCTCCTTATGTATGGTTTGTTCGTTTGTATTGGAGTTTAACGGGTCAGTCAACACTATTTTAGGCCTTTGGGCCGATCAGTTTACCGATCGGCAGATTTATATTTAAGCGGTTAACCAGTACAGAGAACATTCTTTCGCCAGGAACTGACAACTGCCCTTCTTGAATCAGCGGTTGGGAGAGAATGACTGTAAAAATGATTTCATGATTAATCTCTACGAAAGAATGTTACCGACCCCAACGGTATCGAACCCGTTTCCTCCTGATCACCAGTCAGAAGCGCATCCGGCAGGCTCCTTGGTGTATTCAATGCTTCTAACGGATAAATCTTTCATTCACTACAGACCATATTGTAGACTAAGATTACATCGTTTATCGTCTTCGTTACTGTCCCTCATCATAATGTAAATAGGGAATCTTACATGTATTATTGAATTTATTCAACGTGGTGAGGAAAATGGACAAAATGCGAGGCTGCAGGCCTCGCATTTTATCCCTTTTCCTCAACGAGTTTGAAAAAAAATAATAATACATGAGCACGAATGCGAGATTCTCTTTATCATATGTCGTTTTAAACGCATTCTATTCACGATTGTTTTACAAAATAAAAGTCAATATTCCGCCAATAGTAATAGTTAAGGACATGGTACAGGTAACGTTACGGGGCGTATCTAACTAAATTGGATATTTAATCCACTAGACTAAGGGGATTATCGAATATATTACATAACATCATTTCATTCTCAGACGTGACGTCATATGATTAACGGTGATAATGCACGTCTCAAACACTGGGGTCAGTTTTTCATAACTAACGATGTTGTGAGTTAAAGTATCTTTTAGACTATTTAAAACTTTGATCATTAAGAAAGCAAATATGCTACTTTTTCTATAATCACCATTATATTCTCGAATCCATTGGGCTCAGGAATCCAAAATGGAACTTTTGAACTATTTTCGGGTCACTGATGAGCTCATATTGGCCGAAACTAGTTAATCTGGCCCAGACAGCTTGTACACTCAGGCAGTTTTCAGTTCTCTGGCGTACGCCTTACTTCCGAAAGGACAAACACTCCATAGACCCTATTATACGTCACAAAAGCTGCGCCATATAAGACTTATTTATAGCATAACAAGTTCGACAATGGTCAAATTTTTAAGTGTTCTAGCAAGTAAAATATGTCATGTAATATTATTTTCTGCTGAAAAAATGAGAGCATTTTTTTCAGCAAAAAATAGCATATTTGCTTTCTTAAATGATCGAAGTTTTAACGATGCTTTAACTAACAACATCGTTAGATATAAAAAAACTGACCCCAGTGTATGAGAGTTTGAGAGTTCCATTATCACCGTCAAACGTATCCCCACCCTTCATCATAGTGTAGATAATATTTCTAGTCCTTTTGAATCGGGATTCCTAAAAAAAACTTTGAAAATATTTGCGGGTCACTAATGAGGCCTAAATGGTCTATTCTAGCTAGTTTAGCCAGAAAACGTGTCCTCTTGGATAATTTTCAGTTCTTCGGTGTACCTCTTGCTTCCAAAAAAGGCCATATAAGGTATTGATTTTTTGTTCATCGGCCATATAAGGTATTGTTTTTTTTCTACTGATAAACATGGCAATAGCTGATGGCAGTTTCAAATACATATATACAGGAAAAGTTCAGCATGAACACCGTGTCACTACGGAACCCGGGAAGGGACATTTCAGTCCCAGTATCTAGCAGAAAGAAATTAAAAAAGAATAAAACAAGTATGTTTGGAAACAAGTATGTTTGGAGCAAAGGATGAAGCGCTGCGGAAAACAACTTTTGTTATCTTTAATTTCATTAAAACATTTCATAATTTTGCATGTGTTTAAAGGGTTGGACCTTAAAATAATTAGCTTTTTTCTTACCAATTCATTATAGGAAAGGTTTCCTGAGGCCATTCCTAACTGAGGGCCGTGCAAATCATCACGAAGACATCCCAGCAGGCACATGACGTAATTATGACGTCACATCAACGTCGTTACAACGTCAGGACGTTTATGCAACGTCACATCAACGTCGGTGCAACGTCATGACGTTGCACCGACGTTGATGTGACGTTGCCATAGCGACGTGTGCCTGCTGGGATGCCTATATAATTTTGACCGCCTTGAACCCCACTTTTATAAAGTAAAACTGGAGTTTACATGGGGTATGCCTTATTTTTCTTATTAGTGCTCTTAAATATAAATTGTGGGTACTCGTTAGAACCGCATCGATGAGGCGGTTCTAATGAGTTCCAACAATCCATATTTTGAGCAGAAATAAGAAAAATATCAGAATTGTTCATCTTTTCGGCGGTAAAATTAACAATGTATTTATATAGGTGTGTTTTCGTAATGCATCAACATGTAGAAGGTGGAACAAGAGTACGAAGTCATAAAGAGCATTTCGCCACAAATAAGCAACCGAATACTTTAGGAATTTTGAATGACTTCAGAATTATCTCTGTGAGATCTATCTAACCCCAGTCAATGACACATTACCTGATTGTTCGTTATTATCCCCTCGCAACAAAGTTGCGGTGGGGATACATATTGTTTGTTTGATTTGAGGTTTAACGTCCCCGTCAACACTGTAAAGGTCATTTTGGAGACGTCCGATGGGTACGAATTGCGCACCTCTTGTGGCTGATCTGTTCTTGTATTGTTATGAAAGAGACTTCATGTTGTCGCTTTCCATTGATAACCAATCTGAAATTATTGAAGCTTTTAGCTCCACTTCTAGATGTTTAGATGATTTATTAAATATTGATAATACGTATTTCGATGGTTTGATCAGTCAGATTTACCACCCCCCCCCCCCCAGAATTTCAGTTAAATAAAGCAAATTCTTCTGATACCGAGGCCCCGTTTTTGGATTTACATCTATCTATCGTAGATGGGTTTGCTTCGTGCAAAATTTATGATAAACGAGATGACTTTGATTTTGAGATTATAAATTTTCGTTTTTTGGATGGTGATGTTCCTCGTGCGCCATCCTATGGCGTTTATATTTCGCAATTAATTCGATTTGCTAGAGTGTGTAGTCATGTATCTGACTTCAACACCCTTAATAAATTATTAACGGCTAAACACCTTAATCAGGGTTATCGGTACCATAAACTACGCAAAACATTTTCAAAATTTTATAGACGCCATTCTGATTTAATTTCAAAATTCAATATTGGACTTAAATCTCTTCTGCAACAAGGTCTATCGGAACCCGAATGTTATTGTGACTTAGTATATAAATTCAGTAAAATATATAACTGCAATGACTTCACCACCCAATTCCTTAAAATCATTCTTCGATATAAAAAGAATGGGGGTCAACATGGATGTTATACGACAGACTGCATGCATGGTAGTTAGCCCAATCACGGTTGGCAACTTTGCTTCCCTCTTTAATTGCACGCTGGTGGGTCAGGCCTCGGATTCTATGACGGTTCCAACGTAAAGGCTTATTGAGAATTAGAGAGATTTAATTCAAGGTAATGTTGGTTGGTGTCTGATACTCTGTCTCTGGTCAGGCCCATCGGAGTCTAACTGTTGGTTTTCTTTTGCTCCAGCATTTCAGTGCTTTTTGCTGTCGAGTCCTCACCGTTCCGTTGTCTCACCTCTGTGGTTCTTTGATTATTTGTGTTCACGGGGATGTTGCACTGATGAGTTAGGAGGCCTTCATGCGGACTGAACAAATTATTTGTCTAAATCGCGACGGAAGTAAGGGCGAGGATTGTGGCCACGTAAAATCGATATAAGCCCCCCAGTGGAATTCTTTCCACTGACCGTTCCAAGGCATTTCTTCTGTGGCGGTTTATTTATGTTGTTGTTTGTTACTACTCACTGTGTGTATAACTTGCGTCTTTTTATTTTGGATGGACATTTGGCCATTTTGTGGGAAAGTAACTGTCCTTATGGCCATCCTTTGTTTAGGTTTCCATTATGGTCTGGTCGCTTCATGTTTGTGTTTCTTTCCCTTTGGTATCTTTGATGGGTGGAGTAAGTTAATTGTATCGATTCCTGATCTTTGTTTGACTTCTACTTTAGATCCTCTAAGCGGTTTACCAGTACTCGTGTTTGGTCGGATTCAGCTCTGCGTGGAAGCATTATGCAGCCCATCTATTTCTTCAAGCACCGACGGGCGGGGGCTTAGGTGGGGATATAGGTGCGGATATAACATCGTTTCCGTGCGTCCATGTGCGTGCGTGCGTGCGTGTCTGTGTGTGTGTGTGTGTGTGTGTGTGTGTGTTTAAGGTTATCACTTTGTAATACATGTATTTCACTTTTAATTGTGTTAATGAATTGTTATATTTTGTTGCCCATTAAACTCATTTTGTAATAAGTGTAACTATTAGAGAGGGCCTCATGGAAGATTAGTTGTTTGTTGCTAACTGTGTTTCCCTCACAAAAAAACCCCTAATTATTTTAATATGACTTTAATTTTCACCCCCTTGAACTCGACTTTTATATAGTAAAACTGGGATTATCATGGGTAAACCTGTGTTGTGGATTTAAGGTTTTCACTCTGTAATATTTCACTGTTAATTGTGTTAATTAATTGTTATATTTTGTTTCCCATTACCCTCATTTTGTAATAGTTACGTGTAAATATTAGAGAGGGCCTCATGGAAGATTAGCTGTGTGTTGCTAATTGTGATACCCTCTGTAAATAAAGCATCACGAAAATACGCCTAATTATTGTGTTTGTTTGTTTTGTTTGTTTTATTTGAATTTTAACGTCCCCGTCAACACGGTAAAGGTTATTTTGGAGACGTTGCTTCCAATTTTGTGGGACTTTTACCCAATATTAAGATGAAAAGACATCTCAATCCCTGCCGCCCAATGAAACCAATAAGGTTTATAAGCATGGACGGTCGGACTCACACCCTTTTGCCTCGGCAGGCTTAGATTCTCTAAATGGTTTACCAGTACTCGTGCGTGGGTCTGTTTCAGCTCTGCGTGGAAGCATCATGCAGCCCACCTATTTCTTCAAGCCCCTATGGGCGCGGGCATATAATTATTTTAATATAACTTTAAGTTTAACCCCCTTGAACTCCACTTTTATAAAGTAAATCTGGGATTATGAGGCGTACACCTTATCTTTCGTATTTCTGCTCTAAAATATAGATTGTGGGTACTCGTACCCACCAGCTATAGTTTGAGCAGAAATGCGAAAAAATATTACATTTATTCCACGTTTCAACTTCTTTCCCTGCTGATATTGTTGGAAGAATGTGGGATCTGATTGTATCAGTTTCTGATAGTTTCTCTTTTTAATTCTTAATCTCTTTATTATTTCAGAAGATAATCATGAACAAAGTAATATTCCTGATGTTCTGCCATGCCTTGGTGGCACTTTTGTGCTTTAGTGACAGCACGAGTGCAAACAGACCAAGACTGAGTCTCGCGCAAAGGGTTAAAAAACTAGAAGACAAAACTGAAGGCATTTTAGAGGAAATGTCGATAAATGATAATGGGTTGGCGGATGACATTGAAATTGTTCGATCTAACCTCAAGGCCGCAAACGCGAAATTAGAAGAACTGCTGGCTCGGGTCAGTGACAATACTGCTTGTTGTGAGGATCTTAAAATGAAGGCAGAACCAGGTAATTATCATATTTTTTATAATTATCATAATTTTATTATTATAATAGCTATTTTCATTCACATTACGATAACACACTCGTGCGCCAAAGTGAATTTGTATACATATCAAATATGGCTACTTTTCTGATGAAAATCCGTAATATTTTACTTATTTATAGTGCAAACATAGGTTATGGGTGCTGGTTAGAACCGCCTCATTGGGGTTGGTTCTAACGACTACCACAACCTATGTCTTGGAGCAGAAATAAGAAAAATAATGTATACCACCGTAAACCCCAGTTTTCTCTATATAAAGTGGGGTTTAGGGGGTGTTCATTTCACAGACTTTTTTACGTGCTGATTGTCGTCATAATAATAATAATTATTATTATTTGTGTATTTGATTATTATGATTATTGGTATCATTATCATTATTATTAATATTATTATTTATATATGTCAGGGTAATAAACATAACTAGTGTTTGTTTGATCGGTTTTACGTTCCCGTCAACACTGTATAGGTCATTTTTGGAGACGTTGCTTACAATGTTGTGGGACTTTTACCCGACATTGAGGTGAAAAGACATCTCAAGCTTTGCCGTCCAATGAAACCAATATGGTTAGTAAGCATTGACATTCCTGTTCCCCCCGCTTTTGCCTGGGTAGGCGTAGATCCTCCAAGCGGTTTGCCAGTACTCGTAAGCGGTCGTTTCAGCTCTGCAGGGAAGCATCATGTAGCCCATCAATTTCTTCAATGGGCGGGGGCTTAATAGTAGTAGAAAAAGTAGTAGTGGTAGTAATTGTTGTTGTTGTTGTATTGTTTGTCGTAGGGGTGGTAGCTGAAGTAAGAGGGTCGTTCAATTAGTATCTGGCCTTTCCTACTTACTTCTCATGACCAGCTGTTCATGTCAAATGGTAAAACCGCTACCCTCAGAAATCTCCAAGCTTCTAGCCATTTCTGAAACTTTCATTCGCCTGTCCTGCTTTAACCGATTTAGTACCGGAAACCCCTAAAGGGGTACTTGGCAAACAGTACAGGCCCAGATCAGACGCCGCAGAATGCAGCGTCTGATCAGGGCCTACACTGTTTGCAAAACGTTCAGCCAGTTTCCAAATAGATTTGAAAAAAAAAAAAAACACAACCTGACACCCCCAATTTTGAAGCGGACTCCTGCTATATATGAGGAAGATTCCATTTGGTACAGTTCCCTTAGAGTTTCACTAGTGACGTCATCAATAGCGTTCGCAAGTCGTCCACTACGAAGCTCGGTCTCCAACGTTACCCGGCCACGTTTAAAATCGGGCATCCATTTTTAGCTCACCAGAGCCGAAGGCTCCGGGGGAGCTTATATATAGGATAGGCAGTTGTCCGCCGTTTACGTTGTCGTCTGGCGTCAACACTTTCAAACGACATCTCCTCTGAAGCCACTGGACCGATTCAGTCCAAATTTCATCTGTAGCATCCTGGGACTGGGGGTTGAAAGTTTACGTTTTTAATGAAAAACGGCTCATTAGTTTGGTTGCTATTGCAACATATATTCCCCATAGAATTACAATGGGAAAACTTAAAAAAAAATCTTCTTCCCTGAAACCCCAAGGCCCGGAGCTTAGATATTTAGTATGTAGCAATGTTAAGTGGTCCCCTATATAAATCCTGCCAATCATGCCCCTGGTGTCTAAATTGGCCACGCCCCAGAGCTCCTTAGCTTCCATAGATTTATAATGGGGAAAGAAGCTTCAAAAATCTTCTTCTCCGAAACCATAAAGCCCATAGTTAAGATATTTAGTATGTAGCAACGTAATATGGTCACCTACATAAATCCTGCCAATCTCATAAGCTCCCATAGACTTACAATGAGAAAAAGTTAGAAAACCTTCTTCTCTGAAACCACAAGGCCCAGAGCTTAGATATTCAGAATGTAGCAACGTCGAGGTGTCCCTTACATAAATCCTGCCAATCATGCCCCTGGGGTATAAACTGGCCACGACCCGGGGCTCCTTAGCTTCCATAGACATATAGTGGCGAACAAAGCTTCAAAAATCTTCTTCTCCGACTCGGAGACCATAAAGGCCATAACAGAGATATTTAGTATGTAGCAACGTACATAAATCCTGCCAATCCTGTCAGAATTGGTCACACTCGGAGGTCATAAGCTCCAACAGACTTACAATGGTGAAAAGTTAGAAAACCTTCTCTGAAACCACAAGGCCCAGAGCTTAGATATTCAGTATGTAGCAACGTCGAGTAGTCCCCTACATAAATCATGCCAATCATGTCCCTTGGGTCCAAATTGGCCACACCCCGGGGCTCATAATCTCCCATAGACTTACAAAGGTTGTATGCTCTATGAGGCTAAGAGATTTTGGAAATATTCACCATATTTACCTTTACAGGTTTTGTGATTTTATGAAATTCGGCTCTTTAGTTTGGTTGCTATGGCAACTTAGATTTTCCATAGACTTATAATGGGGAAAATTGAAAAATGGCATTTGCTGCCAAGTCATTGCAGATATTTTGACAAAATTTTTATAGAAATGTTCCTTCAGTAAACGTCTCTCAGCCATATGCTTTTATGCCAACATAGGGGTCCCCCAGGTTGTGCCGGGGCCATGCCAATCCCCATCCACTTCATAAATGGCCATACAATATGTTCTATAAAGGGTTATCCTTTGGAAGCAAGGAATACACAATGAACTAGAAAATATACAGTGTACATTTGTTCTGGGCCAGACTAGCTAGTTTCGGCCAATTAGGCCTCATCAGTGACCCTCAAGTATTTTCAAAATTCCAGTATGGAATCAATGATCTCAAATGACAAGAAAATATAAACTACACTATGATGTAGGGCAGGGAGACGTTTTACGGCCCCCACACATTCCCTGACACCAGCTGTAGTGACGTTAAATATCTTCTATAAAAGAGTTATCCTTTGGAAGCAAGGAATACACCACAGAACTAGAAAATATACAGTGTACATTTGTTCTGGGTCAGACTAGCTAGTTTTGGCCAATTAGGCCTCATCAGTGACCCTCAAGTATTTTCAAAATTCCAGAATGGAATCAATGATCTTAAAGGACAAGAAAATATAAACTGCACTATGAAAATATAAACTACACTCAGAAACTATTCAGATCCCCACCCCAAACCATATATATTCTTGTTCTTTATGATAAGACGCATTCAGTGACGCAAACCTTGGGTCCCCCGGGATGCGCCGGGGTCATGCCCCACCCCCTCAATTCCATAAAAGGCCCAATATCTTGGAAACCTTACATATCCCCACCCCTAAACCATATTTATTCTTGTTCCTCATGAAAAGATACATTCATTGGCACAAACTTGGGGTGTCTCCAAGGGTGCGCCGGGGCCTTGCCCCACCTCTCCACTTCACAAAAGGCCATATATCTCAGAAACCATTCAGATCCCCATCCCTGAACCATATATATTCTTGTTCTTTATGATAAGATGCATTCAGTGACGCCAACTTGGGGGTCCCCCTTGATGCACCAGCGTCATGCCCCACCCCCTCCATTTCATAAAAGGCCCAATATCTTGGAAATCTTACAGATCCCCACCCCTAAACCATATACATTCTTGTTTATGAAATTCCGTTCTTTAGTTTGATTGCTATGGCAATTTTGACTTTCCATCGACTTATAATGAGGCAAATTGAAAATTTGCATTTGCTGCCAAGATATTTCGGCAAAACTTTCATAGAAATATTCTTTAAGCAATCTTCTATCTGCCTTATGATTTACGGCCTACTGCTCATTTTTATTAGTTTCCAAACATAAATAAAAACAAAAATACTTGAAACATTATCTCCTCATAAACCATATGCTCTATGAGGCTGAGAATTTATGCTCATATTCATTTGCCTTTACAGGTTTTGTGTTTTTAATGAAATTTTGCTCTTTAGTTTAGTTACTATGGCAAGTTAAGCGTTTCCATAGACCTATAATATTGAAAAATGGAAAAATAATATTCACGCCTTTCAAGATATTTTGTCAACCTTTTATAGAAGTATTCCTTAAACAATGGTCTATCTGCCATATCATTTTAGGCCCACTGGTTGCGCATGCCACAGACGGGCAAAATTTGCCATTTGTTGTCTGTTGTCTTGCAACAGCACATTCAAGCGACAACAGTCCTCTGAAGCCACTATGCTGATAGGGTCGAAATTTCATCGGCTTCCATGGTTTATAAAACTACATAGGTGCCAGCGGGCAGTGCCCCCTGAGCTCTGGTGAGCATAGTGGCCCATGGGCCTCTTGTTTAACCGTAAGTCTTTCCGTAAACTTCACACAATTCCTCATAAGTACTGTGTTTCGTCTTATTATTATTATTATATTTTTTTTTCAAAACCAGTAATAAAATCAATGCTCTGTACCATAGGGGCTTGAATCATGAAAACGATGAACAAAAAGTATGGTACTATATCAGAGACAAGGGGGAAAACTTCGGCTCAATTTTTGGGGGGGTTACCTCATTATACCCAGTGTTGCTTTTTCGCAAATGCAGTTTTCACGAGTTATACAAGTTAAATATGTCCATTTTGCAACAATAAACCGCCTATGTCTGTCACTTGCAGGAAACATGTTTTTCTCGCAAGGTATAGAGCAGCAACTCGTAATTCGGCATAAGCGTGTGCCAGAAATGTTCACGTTCTCATCAAGCGAACTAATGTTACGGAGGGAACTTTTTCAACTCATTTAACTTAAACTCTCTTGGCCAAATTGAATCGATAAAGGTGTATCCAATTCTCTAAATTTGGTTTTGTTTTATTTTTGCTTCAATTTCTGTCAAAGATCAAGAATACAATCGCCTCGAAGCTTGCTTTTTCTGTTGATCCCGGGCTAATTAATGGATGAAATAACTACCGGAACGACCGCCACTGTTTAATTTTAAACAGTTCGAAGTGGCCAGTGGTCATTGGTGACAAATGAGCATTATCTCTACCTTTTTTTCCATTTTCCCCTAAACCCCAGGAACGGCCCGCCCATCGGGGCTTGAAGAAATAGATGGGCTGCATGATGCTTCCACGCAGAGCTGAAACCGAACGCACACGTGTACTGGTAAACCGCTTAGAGGTTCGAGACAGTGGAGGCAATGCTCAGGAATCCATACAATCAACCCACAGCTCCCATCAGAGACACCAAAGGGAAAGAAATACAAACATGAAACAACAGACCCTAATGGAAACATCAATAGCAAAAAGCCAAAAGGACAGTTACTTTCCCACAAAATGGCAAAATGGCTATCCAAAATAAAATAATATAAGCCACACAAACACCCAAAGACAAACCATAACAAAAATTAACTGCGACAGAAGAACTGCATTGCAACGGTCAGCGGAAACAAATTCCACTGGGGGCTTAAATCGGTATTACGTGGTCACAATCCTCGCCCTTACTTCCGTCGCGATTAAGACAAATACTTTGTTCAGTCCGCATGATGGCCTCTTTATTCATCAGTGCAACATCTCCGTGAATATAAAAATCAAACAACCACAGAGATAAAATAACGGTGAGGACTCGACAGCAAGAAAACACTGAAATGCTGGAGCAAGAGAAAACCAACAGTTAGACTCCGATGGGCCCGACCAGAGAGAGAGCATCAGGTACCAACCAACAAAAGCCTGACCCACCTGCGTGCAATTAAAGAGGGAAGCAAAGTTGTCAACCGTGATTGTGTTAACAACCATGCATGCAGTCTGTTGAATAACATTTATGTTGTATGATATCCTATCTTTTTATATCGAAGAATGATTTTACGAAATTGGGTGCTGATGTCATTGCGGTTATATAATTTTCTGAATTTATATACTAAGTCACCATAAAATGCGGGTTCCGATAGACCTTGTTGCAGAAGAGATAAATTTATGTCCAATGTTGAATTTTGAAATTAAATCAGAATGACGTCTATAAAATTTTGCAGAGTCTTTTTGTAGTTTATGGTAACGATAACCCTGATAAAGAAGTTCAGCAGTTAACAATTTATTACGAGTGTTGAAGTCAGTTACATAACTACACACTCTGGCAAATCGAATTAATTGAGAAATATAAACGCCATAGGATGGCGCAAGAGGAACATCACCAACCAAAAAAGGAAAATTTACAATCTCAAAATCAAAATCATCGCGTTTTGTCATAAATTTTGCAAGAAACAAACCCTTCTACAATAGAAAGATGTAGATCCAAAAAACGGAGCCTCGGTATCGGAAAAATTTGCTTTATTTAACTGAAGTTCGGGAGGGGGGGGGGGGGTAAATTTGACTGATCAAACCAGACAGAGGGAGTCTTCCTTATGAAATGTTCATTCAATTAATTAATTAAGATTTTTATAAGATTATGAGGAACTGTAGTGTAAAGGGTGGAAAAGCATATTTAGTAGACAGACTTGAAGCACGAAAATGTCTGGATTTCAATTTATTTAAACTTCATTAGAATGTTTTATAGACCAAAACGGATTTGTCCCTGATCTTACAAAGACCTTGTCGCAATATTTTGTCACATGTTATTTTGATGGTAGTAAAACATGAAGTTTAATAATTTGGAGAGTTCAGTGGTGGTACAAGAGCTTTAATTTGCAATAAACCGTGCTTTGTATGGTCTTTTATGAAGTTTAGATATAGTCAATATAACGTAGGAAGCTTGTCAAGGCCTATTTCGCAAACTTGTTGGTTGAATGACAAATGCGGTCATTAACCTCTCTACAGCCAAGGCTGCAATTCATAGGCCTTAGTACCACCAAGTGATTGCTGAAGAGTGTTAACACAGTGGAGCCGTCAAACAACGGCCACATTGTTAGCGGCCTTATCAGCTGGTAGCAAAACAAAGTATCTTATGAAATTCACGAATACCTACTTTAAGGTGACGTAAAGACATCCGATGTTCTGTCTTTGGTTGGGCCCATCAAAATCTAACTTTTGGTTTTCTTTTGCCCCAGCATGTCAGTGGTTTCTAGATGTCGAGACCTCGCCGTTGTTTCATCTCTGTTAATGCTTGATTATTTGCGGTCACGGAGATGTTGCACCGATGAGTTAGGAGGCCTTCATGCGGACTGAACTAATTATTTGTCTAAATCGCGACGGAAGTAATGGCGAGGATTGTGGCCACGTAAAATCAACTTAAGCCCCCACCCCCACCCCGAACCCCACAGTGGAATTCGTTTCACTGACCGTTCCAAAGCGGTTCTTCTGTCGCGGTTTATTATTTTTTTGTCTTTGAGTGTTTGTACCGCTTGTATTTGTTTTGTTTTGGATAGCCAATTGGCCATTTTAGTGGGATACTAACTGTCCTTTTGGCTTTCCGCTATTGATGTTTTCCATTAGGGTCTGGTTGTTTCAAGTTAACTTTGTGTTTCTTTCCCTTTGGTGTGTCTGATGGGAGCAGAGCTGTGGGTTAATTGTATCAATTAGGGGATAACTGTACTGAAAATTGTCATTTGGGGAGGTAATTCGGAGGTTTTACGGTCGGAAATTTCGTTTTACGGCGACGCGTAAGCGGAGCCATAAAACGTAATTTGCGACCGTAAAACCGACGATTTACCTCCCAAAATGACAATTTATAATACAGTTATCCCCATTCTAATGCACTTTTTCGATTTTTAAGCTAACAATTGTACTATTTTGCACAAGGCGTCAAGCGCAGTGAGCTGCGTAAAACCAAATGCCAGCCAATGAAAAGCGACGTTACGTGATGACGTCGGATTTCCGACAGTATATCGTGGAATATACTGTCGCAAATTTTTGACGTTATCCAATCAGACGTCGCGTTACATACGCAAGTGCATTAGAATTCCTGATCATTGCCTTCACTTCTATTTAGGTTTAGGACGTATAAAGTTCGTATTTTGAGAGTAGACAAAAATGCTTTTGTTCACTAAGTTTTGTTTTGCCTGCTTTGCATATAAGACCCATAAGGACCTTGGCAATCGTAACATAATTTTTTTTTTAATAATTTAGCTCCTCCAGTTTTAAGTGATCTTTTTGTTAAAAGTAAAGATGTTTTTATCATGTGACGTCGCGTCTGAGAGTGTAATAACGTCATGTAATAAATTCGATAATCTACTAGTGGATTAAATATGCAAATTAATTTGATACGCCCGTAACTTTACATGTACGACGTCCTTAACGACGCCGCGTTTACTAATGGCGGAATATTATTGTTTTTTTTTGTAAACAATCGTGAATAAAATGCGTTTTAAATGGCATATGATAAATAGAATCTCACATTCGTGCTCATGTATTATTGAATTTATTAAGATCGTTGAAGAAAAGGGATAAACTGTTCAGCAAAGCCTCGCATTTTATCCCTTTTCCTCAACTCGTTTAATGAATTCAATAATACACGAACACTCATCTAAGATCCCCTATTTATAATTTTAGATATTCTAATATGTTACAGAATCCACAGATCCCCATCTGGCAGGTAAAGTCTTCAAGGCGCGGTAAAATGACTTTTCGCTATGCTGCTCCAGTACTGTAGAACAACTTACCTGATTCTTTTAGAACTACAACTGATTTTAATAAACTCAAATCTCTACTCTCCCACTGAAATGGTAAAAATTGTAAATGCTGTGCCTGTGAGTCCCTAAGCTCTCACAGTCTGGTCTGCATACGCGAATCAATAGTATGTGTTTTTATTCTTAGCTTTTGTGTAATGGCATGCAATTGTGTGTCATGTTTGATCTCCGGCGAGTCTTGACTGTCCGTAAAGCTGGGGATCAACATGACTGAATCCGTACCTTGGCTTGAGTTTACTTATTTTATTCTGTTAGTTATTTCTAACTGTGTTTTTTCCCTTAGTCTATGTCTAAGCTATGCATGTGATCTTATTTTATGTGTCTTTGATTGTCTAATGCTTATGCTATTTTTATATTTATCTAGCATGATACTTTGTCTGTGTGCTAATGTTAAAAGTAGAAGTAAAACAAAGATCAGGAATTGATACAATTAACTTACTCCATCCATAAAAGACACCAAAGGGAAAGAAATACAAACATTAAGCGACCAGACCATAATGGAAACCTAAACAAAGGAAGGCCATATGGACAGTTACTTTCCCACAAAATGGCCATATGGCCATCCAAAATTAAAAGACACAAGTGATACACACAGTAAGTAACAAACGACAACATAAATAAATCGCCACAGAAGAGCCGCCTTGGAACGGTCGGTTAATACTGGTTCCAGTCTGTATGTTTTAATGCATGTTTGTTTAATTTGTATTAAGTTTAATTTTGTTGAATATTTCTGGAGGGTACATATGCATCCCCCAGAACAACTCTGACTAATTTTAGAATTATCTTTGTATTTCTTACAACAGCTGATTTACACTATGTTATCCATATTTTATTGTTGAAGGATGCAGACGGTTCAAAAGCTCATACAGAGCTTATGTTGTATTGTTTGTAACTTACCGACTTTAAATAAATCTTATCTTACATCAACGCAACATTGTAAATAGTTAAAACACGACAATAATGTAGAGTGGGAGATGTCTTCTTAAGTGACAAGAGAGTTGAAATTGCAACCTCCTGTTTTTCTGGCCACACCTATTATCAAAGATACTTGTAACTCTTTAGAGAATTGGGCGCCTTTCACACCGACTTTCAGGATGTCACGAGAAACAAATTTGTGTTGGTTTTCAGAGTGTGAAAGTTTCTCCTTTCTGATCGACTGTTAATGACACCATTTAATGAAAATGACTTATAACGTTCATATTTTGTTAATTCTTATACAAATAAACACTTCTTTGGTATTTTTCCTTTGTAAAAATGGTGTAATCCTTATTAGAGTGTTAATGAAAACACTGTGCTGCTTCAGCTGAGAGATTTTCATTTCAAGAGTGTTGACAAATGGATCCTTGAACTGAAATAAATCCTCCATACTACAAGTAGAAGTAAAACAAAGATCAGGAATCGATACAATTAACTTACTCCACCCATCAAAGACACCAAAGGGAAAGAAACACAAACATGAAGCGACCAAACCATAATGGAAACCTAAACAAAGGAAGGCCATAAGGAGAGTTACTTTCCTACAAAATGGCCAAATGGCCATCCGAAATAAAAAGACAAAAGTGATTCACACAGTAAGTAACAAACAACAACATAATTAAACCTGCACAAATTTACTTTTGCAGGCAAAACACTATAATTTCGTCCGTACTCTGCGATAAAAGCTATGCCAAAATATATGTCAAAGTAGTGCTTAAATTATCTGTTTAACACAGATAAACTTTCCGAAGCGAAAGTTCCTTTCAAGATGTCGACTGCCTTGGGTTTCTGTGTGACGTCATCGTAACGTAGGTTCCCCCATTGTAGTTGTAAAACGTGTGTGATCAACGCATTCTGTTAACAAGTCCGTGTAATGAGCATCACTCTAAACCCCACTTTATATAGAGAAAACTGGTGTTTACAAGAGTGTACATTTGTATGCCCCCAACTTCGAAGAAGTTGTGGGGGCATATTGGTTTTGCCCTGTTTGTCGGTCCTTCCGTCCGTCCTCCCGCTTTTTTACTGCATAGCATAACTTAAGAACCATGGGTGCTAGGTTTTTGAAATTTCATATATGGATTCCTTATGAAAAAATAACTGACCAATGTTTTTTTTTCTCGTAAGGATTATGCCCCTTTCTTGAGTTATGCCCCTTTGCAAAAAATACTTTGAAATCTTGTAAGCAAGGTATCTCAAAAACTGTTTTAGCTTTTGCACTGAAACTTTACAGACTGGTTTGGGATGATGAGTAGATGAACTGATTAACGTTTGAAAAAAAATCCGATTTTATTTTTCTTGAGTTATGGCCCTTTGATTTTTTTTTTTTGCGTTTTAAGGTTGTAAGCAAGATAACTAAAAACTGTTTGAGCTATTGCCCTGAAACTTTACAGAATGGTTTTGGGGAAGATGAGAAGATGAACTGATTAACTTTTGACAAAAATCCAATTTTTTTTCTAGAGTTATGCCCCTTTGAAATTTTGCGCATTTGAAGCTTGTAAGCAAGATATCTCAAAAACTGTTCGAGCTATTGCCCTGAAACTTTACAGGCTGGTTCAGGATGATGAGTAGATGAACTGATCAACTTTTGGAAAAAATCCGAAGGATTATGCCCCTGTCTTGAGTTATGCCTCTTTGCAAAAAATCCGATTTTTTTTTCTTCAGTTATGGCCCTTTGAAATTTTTGTGTTTTAAGCTTGTAAACAAGATAACTCGATAACTATTTGAGCTATTGCCCTGAAACTTTACAGAATGGTTGGGGATGATGAGAAGATGAACTGATTAACTTTCGACAAAAATCCATTTTTTTTCCTTGAGTTATGCCCCTTTGAAATTTTGCACGTTTTAAGCTTGCAAGCAAGATATCTCAAAAAACTGTTTGAGCTATTGCCATGAAACTTTACAGGCTGGTTCAGAATGATGAGTAGATGAACTGATTAACTTTTGAAAAAAAATCCAATTTTTTTTCTTGAGTTATGGCCCTTTGAAATTTTGCATGTTTTAAGCTTGTAAGCAAGATATCTTGTAAACTGTTTGAGCTATTGCCCCAAAACTTTACAGACTGGTTGGGGATGATGATTAGTTTAACCGGATCAACTTTTGAAAAAAAAATACGATATTTTTTCCTTGAGTTATGGCCCTTTGAAATTTTTCGCGTTTTAAGCGTGTAAAGATATCTCAAAACAAGTTGAGCTATTGTCCTGAAACTTTACAAACTGGTTGGGGATGATGAGTAAATGAACTGATTAATTCCCCGCCGCGAAGCGGAGCGGGGATATTAGGAATGGCCTTCGTCTGTCCGTATGACCTGATTAACTTCAGTTTTTCTTGTGTTATGTGCCTTCTAAAATTTTAGCATTGCAGCCAAATAAAAAAAAAAGATATCTCAATTACTGTTAGGGACAAGCAGTGTTAGGGTCAAGCAGTGTTAGGGTCAAGCAGTTGGGGGCATTGTGTTTCATAAACACTGGCTCTAGTTGTTTTTACTTCTGCACTAAGACATAGGTTATATACAGTCGAACTCCGATGGCTCGAACCCCTTTGGGACCATGAAAATTTGTTCGAGACAGGGGATGTTAGAGCTACTGAGATTACTTCCAGGAGGCATAACGAGATACTTTTGGACATATTTTCGGTGTTCTGTAATGAAAATGTATGCTTTGTGTACTCATTAGTATCGCCTCATCGAGGCGATTCTAATGAGTACACACAGCATACATTTGAGGCGATTCTAATGAGTACACACAGCATACATTTTCAAGATAAAAAACGAAAATCTCCTTAATTATCTCGCACCATTTTTTTATGTAGAGAACTTCCCTAGGGGCTCAAGAACGGGTTCGACTCAGCCATGGTAAACGAGCCATCGGTATTCGAGCCATCGAAGTTCTACTGTATAGCCTTGCCGAGAAAACTGGTATCTGATGTAGGGCCTAGTCTTTGCTTTCAAATGATTAAACTTTACAGAACATACTTAATCAGGCGCCATAGAACGTTTGATCTGGAACTGCAATGATGAGGAGAGTATCCGTTTGAAACGGGTTGACTTTCTTAATTATCAAAACACACTTATGTTAGATAATGCCAGCCTTTATACATAACTTTACTTTATTAGTTAAACATTGTTATGTCTCTTTTAAAAATTCAAGATTTTACGAAAACAGAGTTCGGAGAGAAAATCATAAAGCTGGTTTTTCATTTTTCAGCCTTCACGTCACGAAAACACGCCTGTATAATTTTAACCCCCTTGAACCAACTTTTATACAGTAAAACCGCGGTTTACTGGGGGTAACCCTTATTTTTCTTATTTCTGCTCTGAAATATAGATTGTAGATACTCGTTAGAATCGCCTCGATGAGGCGGTTCTGACATTAACCCACAATCTATATTTTGAACAGAAATAAGAAAAATATCGCAATTTTTCAGCTTAAAATTTTTGCTTTTTGGCGGTATAATTTACAATGTATTTGTATAGGCGTGTTTTCGTAAAGTGAAGCAAAATAAAAATTCCATAAGATCACGTCAGTAACCATTGAAGACTAAGATTAGCCTGTGTAAACGTACAGTTGGATCACAGTCTTCATCGGTTGCCCATGCCTAGGATTTACAAGTTCGAAATGTCTTTTTGAAAGTTATTTCTAGTTTCACGTTAACGTCGTGACAAAGTACCAGAAAAAAATCAGATCAGAATTGTTACTGTTGACTCGTCAAATGTCATTCATTCACCAAAACCTGTGATGTATATAGGATCTAACACGAGTGGTCATTTCATATGATATTTATGAAACGAGCCTTCAGCGAGTTTCATAAATATCATATGAAATGATCACGAGTGTAAGATTATGTTTATCAAAATTGTATTTTATCGCCTTTAAATTTGACAATATTTCCACAAAAAAATCAATGGTTGACATGGACGTCGTCATGACATTACTTAATCCCGCCAAAGTGTTATTACACGTGTGGTCATACGATTTTTATTACACGACGTTATCCGCTGCTTATCAACGACGTCATATGATATGAGAAGTTATTCCAAAGCGCTAACCAAAGGGCTAAACGTAGCTACACTTCCTCTCTGCCTTCAGCTGAAAAGATCATATCACGTGAACAAGTTCGTGAAATGAACAACCCCCTAAACCCCACTTTATATAGAGAAAACGGGGGTTTACGGGGGTATACTTTATTTTTCTTATTTTTGCTCCAAGACATAGGTTGTGGGTACTTGTTAGAACCGCCTCAATGAGGCGGTTCTAACGAGCACACGAAACCTATATTGCCAGTATTTATGAGTAAAATATCACGGATTTTGATCAGAAAATGGCCATTTTGGAGATGTGACAAAAATGCACTATGTCGCACGGGTGTGTTATCGTAATGAATTGGGAATGGCATTCCAGCCTTTAATGGTCCGAGGGAAGATAGTTTCTTTGTAAATGTCAGTTGTTGCACTATGGATCTAATATTCCGATGATACTAGCTTGGAGAAGAAGGTCAAATGTTGGGTGTTGGCAGCACTCTTTAGACCTTTGTATAATAGTCTGAGCGTACTGTCGGTTTTAGCTCACCAGAGCCGAAGGCTCTGGGGGAGCTTATAGGATAGGCAGTTGTCCGTCGTCGTCGTCTGCGTCGTCGCATGGCGTCAACACTTTCAAACGACATCTCTTCTGAAACCACTGGGCCGATTCAGCCTAAATTTCATCTGTAGCATCTTTGGGCTGGGGGATTGAAAGTTCGTGTTTTGAATGAAAATCGGCTCCTTAGTTTGATTGCTATGGCAACTTAGATTTTCCACAGACTTATAATGGGGAAAATAAATCAAAGCACTGAGAGTACTGGTTGGTTGATTGTCTCTGAGTGTAAGCTGGGAAAATAGTCCTTAACTGAGAATTGAACTGTTCGGTTAAGCCTTAAATTCCTGATCAGACACCGGGTTAAGTGGCGTCTGATTAGGTGTTCACTGTTTGTCAATGCCCCAGTGTACGAGCTCAGTCCAGATTTTTACACTGCATTCTGACGTCACAGGGAGACGACTATCGATGCTATAAACAGCCGGTACCTGCAATTTGTACATGGTCAGCGACAGCCGAGGGTATTAAGGGACTGTATGGTCACCAAAATTGTTTTCATTGTTGCTGTTTCTTCTTATCATTTTCGATTTGAAAAATGTTTATATTTCTTTATCTTTTCTTGGAAACATTTCAGCCTGAATAAAGTTGTTAATGATAGAACAATAATATCTTTATGCTTACAAGAATAAATATATCATATGAAAACATGTTATAAAAGGTTTCTATTTGAGCCCCGCCAAGCGAATTTGGGTCTTCGAGCATTCCGTCATGACAAATTTTAACTGCGCATGCCAAGCCATTCAGAGGGGCCAGGGATATGGCTTTCTGTCTGAAGGTTCCTCTTGATTCACTGCTTCTATGAGCGAGCAGCGAAGGTTCTGGCGAGACTGCGCGGATGCGCAGGCTCGCCTGAACCTTCGCTGCTCGCATAGGCGATAAGTACCAAAATCGCTTGACGGGGCCCATTTAAAAGTAGCATCTAACTAACAACGTATCAATAAAATGGTTGACATTTAAATTTCCGTTTCCTATCCCTACTTAGAATACCTACATAGAATAATAACGGATGGGAACAATTGCGCCCAAGGACGGATCGTCCCGGTTTTGTGATGATCTGCAGGATACTGCGGTAGTCAGGGACCGCAACGTGATCGATATGTTTTTTTTTGGTCTCCCCTAGTTTATTTGTAACTCTGAGCGCCTGCTATTATGCCTTGAACTTTTAACCCATTTTGTACTAAAGGGAATCTTCCACTTTAAATACAGTACCAGTCAAATTTCAAAATTTAGGGATGTCAGGTTGTGTTTTCTTCAAAACTTATTTGGAAAATGGCTGGACTTTTTTGCGAACAGTGTAGAACCTGATCAGTCGCCGCGTTCTACCGCGACTGATCTTGGCCCGCACTGTTTGCCACTTACCCGTTTTGGAATTCCCGGTAGATGTACACAATGGGTTAATCTGTACTGAGCTATAAAAAGACGCAAGGCGAATTAATCTACTATACTTTCATTCATTAGTTGTACACGGGGAATCTATGTGTAAAAGTTACACGTGCGTTCATAAAATAAAGACAGAAAATACAAATAAAATAAATTGACAGAAAATACAAATTATTCTCTTCAGCTCCATCAGCAGTTTCATTTTATATATGAGGAACTTTTGAATCCGTTTTGAATATGGAGTAATATTTCCTCACGGATGTCTCGGTGGTGATTAGGTCATCTGCAGTAGCTAGCTGTTTTAGTCTAATGTTAAATCTGGGTAGATTGTCGATTACAATCGACCCAAAAATGGCATTTACTGTCAAGCCTTTGCAAATACTTTGACAAAACTTTTATAGAAATATTCCTTGAGTAAACTTCTTTTTGCCATATGCGTTTTTGCCAACCTGGGGGTCCCCCAGCGTGTGCCGGGGCCATGTTCCTCCCCCTCCAGTCCATAAAAGGCCATATATCTCAGAAACCATTCTGAACCCCATCCCCAAACTATATATATTCTTGTTTCATATGATAAGACGCATTCAGTGACTCCAGGGGTCTCCTGGAATGTGCCGGGGCTAGCCCCAACCCTCCACTTCATGAAAGGCAATATATCTTTGAAACCATTCAGATCCCCACCACAAAACCATATATATTATTGTTTCTTTATAGACACCAACCTGGGGGTCCCCTGGGACGTGCCGGGTCCATACCCCACCCCTCCACTTCATAAAAGGCCCAATATCTCAGAAACTGCTCAGATCCCCACCCCAAAACCATATATATTCTTGTTCCTTATGATAAGACACATTCAGTGATACCAACATAGGGGTATCCCGGGGTGCCCCGGGGCCATGCCCCACCCCTCCACTTCATAAAAAGGCGATTTATATCAGAAACCATTCTGATCCTCACCCCCCAAACCGTATATATTCTTGTTTCTTATGATAAGACGCATTCAGTGACACCAACCTGGAATGTGCCCGGGCCATGCCCCACCCCCTCCACTTCGTAAAAGGCCAAATATCTCAGAAACCATTCAGATCCCCACCCCTAAACCCTATATATTATTGTTCCTTATGATAAGACACATTCAGTGATACCAACCTAGGGGCCTCCCGGGGTGCGGTGGGGGTGCGGTTGGGTGGGGGTGGGGGGCTCAAATCGATTTTACGCAGTGCAATCCTCGCCCAAGGTTTCAGTTTCGGTTCCCGATTCAAGGTCTAACAACTGCCTGTAATGGAATGCAAAACATGTGGAGTGAAAACGTTTTCTACAGTCCTTACATTCTTCCCACTTTTCAGAAACTGTGTAGTATTTGTGCGGAGTCCGCAGCGTATCCTTCGGCAGGAGTTTGCGACCGTGGCTATCGCATAGTTTAGGTTATTTTAAACAGATGCCCTGAGGTTAGCTTAGCAAATACTACTCGTACAAGCTGATGTTTGATCAGTGAAGATTTTGATTTCCAGGGATTGCCCATACCAGCAGTTTGATAATAAATTTTCACTATGTCTGTGGCTGCCACAGATTATGGGTATATTGTAAATTCTAAAATACGCATCGTATCTCTTCATCACCAGAACATGCCAATATAATTTTGACCCCCTTCAACCCCATTTTTAAAAAGTAAAACTGGGGTTTACAGGAGTATACATTATTTTTCTTATCTCAGCTCAAAAACACAGATTGTGGGTACTCGTTAGAACCCCCTCGCCAAAGCGAATCTAACGAGTACCCGCAATCTATGTTTTGAACAGAAATATGAAAAATTTCAGGACTTTTATTCGAACATTTTTCATTTTTTGGTGGTAAAAGTTTGCAATGTATTTGTATAGGCGTGTTTTCGAAATGTTGTATGCATGTACTGCTAATAACGTATATCAATATTTTAAGAAAACCCCTTGGTCATTTTGTGGCAAAGTAACTGTCCCTTTCGCTTTCCGCTTTTGGTTACGAAAACACACCTATACAATTACATTGTAACCTTTACCGCCGAAAAATCGACAATTTTCAGATGAAAATTGTAATACTTTTCTTATTTCTGCTCAAAATATAGAATGTTGGTACTCGTTAGAACCGCCACGATGGGGCGGTTCTAACGAGTACCCATAATCTATATTTTTGAACACAAATAAGAAAAAATAAGGTTTACTCCTGCAAACCTAAATAAAAGTGGGGTTCAAAGGGGTCAAAATGATACAGGCGAGTTTTCGTGATGTGATGTTTATATTATCATGAATTTGATTAATGTTTGTGTATCTCATCTCGTAAACAAGTCCGTGAAATAAACACCCCCTTAAACCCCACTTTATATAGAAAAACTGGTGTTTACGGGGGTATACATTATTTTTCTTATTTCTGCTCAAAGACAAAGGTTGTGGGTACTCGTTAGAACCGCCTGAAGGAGGCGGTGCTAACGAGCACCCACGACCTATGTTTGCAGTATTTATCAGAAAAATATCACAGATTTTCACTAGAAAAGTAGCCTGTTTTGAGATATGGAAAAATGCACTATGTCGCACGGATGTGGTTTCATAATGTTTTCTTTCGGGGATGTGAGGTGTGTGTGTGTGTGTGTGTGTGTGTGTGTGTGTGTGTGTGTGTGAATTCGGGTTTAGCGTCGCTTTCAAAAAATTTTCAGTCATATCACGACGGTGTCTGGTTGCGACAGGGAACTCAATGCTCACTTTTATAGTGCTGCCTCACTGAAGTATCATGTCCCAGACACATTACATGATACCGCACCCAGTCATATTATCCTGACACTGGGTTGACCAGTCCTAGCTCTACCCCGTAAATCTGAGTGCCAAGCGAGGAGCAGCTAGTACCATTTTTAACGACTTTGGTATGTCGCGGCCCGGGATCGAACCCGTGACCTCCCGTTCCCCGGAACGTAAACTCTACCAACTGAGCTATCGGGGCCGGTGCGGGGGACGTGAGGTATTGCATTAATTCCCAATCATTGACTTATCTTCTATTTTACTGGGGCCTGGAAAATAATTCGAGCCGGGGCACAGCATTTCCTACAATTAACATGTGCGCCCAACGAAGACTCAGATCGGCCTGTGTGTCTGCGCAGAGTCTTCGTTATGCGCTATAAGCATAGCTAAGGGCCCAAAGCTCCATTATGCAAGAAGAGAAGTCTCTGGTCAGACTATATGGATGCACAGGCTGATCTCATTCATCGCCGAGTGCACATGTAGATTTGCTCATATGAAAGCTTTAACCCTTATTCCGCTCTATACGAAGGCAACGATCAGGGATCGATGCAATTAACCAACAGCTCCCATCAGAGACATCAAAGTGAAAGAAAAACAAACATGAAATCACCAGACCCAAATGGAAACATAATCTTAACATAAACATAAACATGATCTTTGTTTTACTTCTACTTTACTATAAATAGCGGAAAGCCGAAAAATGACGGTTTCTTTCCCACAAAATACCCTACTGTTGCAAACAGTGTAATTCAAGATCAGATGGCTTCTAGATAAAGCAATCTGATCAGGATTTACAACGTTTTCATGCAGTTTGTGAATTAAATGAATGTATTATAACAGGTAATTTGATTGGTAGACTGTCAGAAATGGGTATGCCAAGATTCAGTTAAGGGATAAACCAAAGTGTGTCTTTGGCCCTTTCATTTAGCGGTATTGAATTGAAGGAAATGGTCATACAAGTACCCCACACTTCCTTTCCAACACACCAAAGATAAAGATACACAAATATTGAGCAGATTATAAAAGGAATAAACCAACACAGAAGTATCGTCTTGACACGGTTGGAAAAAATATTTTCCGGGTCGGGGGCTTAACCCTTGTCCTGCTGAGCCCGGATATGCCTTATTTTCCAAACAATGAAGATCCAGATCAGATGGCTTCTGACGAAGCCATCTGATCAGGATCTACATTGTTTGCCATTCAGATTGTGAATTTGTTGCAATAATTTGCATCAAGTAATCTGATTGGTTGATAATCGGTAGTAGGTGTGGCATATATGAATATTCAGCAGGACAAGGGTTAAATCGATTTTACGTGACCACAATCCTCACCCTTAGTTCTGCCATTCATTCAAACACTACTACGGAGTCTAACTGCTGTTTTTCTTTTGTTCCAGAATTTCAGTGCGTCGTATCCTCATCGTTGTTTCATCTATGTGGTTGTTTGATTTTTTTATGTGTGTGTGTTACGGTCATGTTGCACAGATGAGTTAGGAGGCCTTCATGCGGACTGAACAAATTATTTGCCTAAATCGCGACGGAAGTAAGGGCGAGGATTGTGGCCACGTAAAATCGATTTCAGCCCCCAGTGGAATAAGTTTCACTGACCATTCCACGACGGTTCTTCTGTCGCGGTTTATTTTTGTTATGGGTTTGTCTTTGAGTGTTTGTGTCGCTTATACTATTGTTGTGGATAGCCAATTGGCCATTTTGATGGAAAGCAATTGTCTTTTTGGCTTTCCGCTATTCATGTTTCCATTAAGGTCTGGTTGTTTTGCGTTTGTGTTTCTTTCATTTTGGTGTCTCTGATGGAAGCTTTGGGTTAATTGTATCGATTCCTGATCATTGCCTTCTCGTATGCTCGGCGAAGCTTACCAGTAAAATATTCGAAAAGCGCACGAGGAAGACTGAATGCTTTGCTGGGATGCGTACACTTTCAAACGCTTTTGCTGTGTGCATGATAAGTTCTGAATAGTTAGATGATGAACTTAGATCCTTTGAAAGCAAAGGATACGCCAAATAAACAAAAATAGCAGACTCGGTTATATTGAGTCTGTTCATGACCAGTTCTGAAATGTGCATAAATCCAGATACCGTTTGGTATAAAACAAAGATTCCGATACCTTTGAAGGCCCTGTACACCTACCAAGCTATCGTTGATTTCAAATCTATCGCACTGTTTTCCGAAACTAGACACACGCATTTCCAGTTGATAGACTGGCTGTTAGGTAAATTTTGTATCGCATATGGAGACAAAAATGTCAGATTAGTTCGATGAAGACGGTTTGCATGGGCATAGTTGAGCTACGGTTTTCCATCATTGAATAAAATACATTTATTTTATACTTAGCAGTGAAATCAATGCATATCTGAAACAAATAAAAGTGATATAAATGATATTTTCACAGTGTGAAAAATAACATGACCATGTTATTTCACAATAGCAGCCCGGACTACATTTCTCGCCAAAATTCATAAATGTTGTCTATAAAATAGTTCTGTAAAATACCTTGACAAGCACATTTTTGTACTGTAAAAATGCTGTTTCAAAATGGCGATCTGTTTTTTGTTTTGAAACTGACAATTGTGACGTCATAGCCAAGTCAAAAATTGTGACGTAAGATCCCGATTGATCAATTACAGTAAGTTTCCTAAAATATTGAAATAAAAAGATAAATTACATTTTTTTTTCGATAAATATCAAAATGCACTCGTGAAAATTCTGATGTTTTCAACACACGAGATGAAATATTTTAGGCAGTAAATATCCTCTATACATCACGTGAACAAGTCCGTGAAATGAAGACCCCCCTAAACCCCAGTTTATATAGAGAAAACTGGGGTTTACGGGGGTCTTCATTATTTTTCTTATTTCTGCTCCAAGACATAGGTTGTGGGTACTCGTTAGAACCGCCTCAATGAGGCGGTTCTAACGAGCACACACAACCTATGTTATGAGCATTTATAAGAAAAATATCAAGGATTTTCACCAGAAAAGTAGCCATTTTGGAGGTGTGAAAAATGCACTATATCGTACGGGTGAGTTATCGTAATGTATTATGTATTTCAGCGGCTGATAGTGGCTGGCACCCACCAGTTCATATGGCTTCACCGTAATGGAAACCTCAAACGCTTCAGAAGAGAGACGAGGATGACAAAACAGAGACAGTTGTTTAAATATGAGCCCCGCCAAGCGAATTTGGGTCTTCGAGCATTCCGTCATGACAAGTTTTAACTGCGCATGCCCAGCCATTCAGAAGGGCCAGGGATATGGCTTTTTGTCTGAAGGTTCCTCTTGATTCAATGCTTGTATGAGCGAGCAGCGAAGGTTCTGGCGAGACTGCGCGGATGCGCAGGCTCGTCTGAACCTTCGCTGCTCGCATAGGCGATAAGTACCAAAATCGCTTGGCGGGGCCCATATGATAAATGGCATGATAATCTTTAGAATCAAAATAACACAATAAGGAAAAGCAATTGTGTAGTATTGTCTTTGTTTGTTTGTTTGTTTGTTTGATTGGAGGTTTAACGTCCCCGTCAACACGGTAAAGGTAATTTTGGAGACATTGCTTCCATTTGTTTGGAACTTTTACCCGATATTGAGATGATATGGCATCCCAAGCCCTGCCGCCCAATGAAACCAATAGTGTTTATAAGCCTGGACGGTCCGACTCGCACCGCTTTGCCTGGGCAGGCTTATTCCTTCTTAGCGGTTTACCAGTACTCGTGCATAGTCAGATTTAGCTCAGCGTGGAAGCATCATGGAGCCCAATCTATTTCTCCAAGCCCCGATGGGCGGGGGCAATATATACAGTGAATTTCCGCTATAGAGTGAAGTTCAGCTATTAAGACCACCTAAAATTATGACTTATTCTGCTTTGAATAGCTTATTTAGAATTATGCAGTTATGCTTTCTTCGTGTTTTCTGCACACAGTGTCCCCTGGGCATGGATAACCTTTGGGACTGTCCAAAAGTGGTCTTAAAGACCACTTTTGAACAGTCCCAAAGGTGGTCTTAATAAAGGAGTTTTGCTGTATATATCTCTATCATGATGTCTTTTTATGGTACAGTATTGATTTACTGACATAATGTGTTTCGTTTCCGGGAGCTGATATGCTATATCAAGCAGTTCAAGTTCCGGTACTGAACCCAAATACAGCGCTTCCGTTTCTATATGTGCTTAATAAAATACTACGCAAAGCCTTTTTCAAAATTTTATAGACGTCATTCTGATTTAATTACAAAATTCAATATTGGACTTGAATTTCATCTACAACAAGGTCTATCGGATTCCGAATTTCATCACGTGAACAAGTCCGTGAAATGAAGACCCCCCTATACCCCTCTTTATATAGAGAAAACTGGGGTTTAAGGGGGTATATATTATTTTTCTTATTTTTGCTCCAAGACATAGGTTGTGGGTACTCGTTAGAACCGCCTCAATAAGGCGGTTCTAACGAGCACCCACAACCTATGTTTGCAGTATCTGTAAGAAAAATATTACGGATTTTCATCAGAAAAATGACCATTTTGGAGGTGTAAAAAATGACTAAGTTGCACGGGTGTGTTATCGTAATGTTTATGGTGACTTAGTATATAAATTCAGAAAAATATATAACCGCAATAACCTCAGCACCCAATTTCGTAATATCATTCTTCGATATAAAAAGATTGGGTACAACACAAATGTTATACGACAGGCTGCATGCATGGTAGTTCACCCAATCACGGTTGACAGCTTTGCTTCTCCCTTTAATTGCACGCCGGTGGGTCAGGCCTCAGACTCTATGACGGTTCCAGCGTAAAGGCTTACTGAGAATTAGGGCAATCTAATTCAATGTAACGTTGGTTGGTGCCTGATACTCTGTCTCTGGTTGGGCCAATCGGAGTCTAACTGTTGGTTTTCTTTTGCTCCGGTATTTCGGTGATTTCTTGCTGTCGAGTCCTCACCGTTGTTTCATGTCTGTGGTAGTTTGAATTTTTGTGTTCACGGAGATGTTGCACTGATGAGTTAGGAGGCCTTCATGCGGACTGAGCAAATTATTTGTCTAAATCGCGACGGAAGTAAGGGCGAGGATTGTGGCCACGTAAAATCGATTTAAGTCCCCCAGTGGAATTCGTTTCCGCTGACCGTTCCAAGGCGGTTCTTTTGTCGCGGTTTATTTTTTGTTATGGTTTGTCTTTGGGTGTTTGTGTAGATTGTGTTGTTTTATTTTGGGCAGCCTATTGGCCATTTTGTGGGAAAGTGACTGTCCTTTTGGCTTTCTGCTGTTGATGTTTCCATTGGGGTCTGTTGTTTCGTGTTTGTGTTTCTTTCCCTTTGGTGTCTCTGATGGGAGCTGTGGGTTAATTGTATCGATTCCTGATCATTTTCTCCACTTCTATTAAGACCAAACATGACAGAACTGGGATGAACATCGGTCGTCGAAAAAGTTTATAATATATATACGAAAACGAAAACAACTCAACAGTTTCCTTTAATAGTAAAAAGAAAAAAAATAACAGATCATTATAGTTCTATATCGCTCACCTGAGCAGATTAAAAGTTTCAGGAAGTTCCAATTTCCAACGGAGTATGCTGATGACAAGGTCAAAACAGGCATTATCAGCATTCAATTAGGGGATAACTGTATTGAAAATTGTCATTTGGGGAGGTAAATCGATGGTTTTACGGTCGGAAAATTCGTTTTACGGCGACGCGTCAGCGGAGCCGTAAAACGGAATTTGCGACCGTAAAACCGACGATTTACCTCCCCAAATGACAAATTTCAATATAGTTATCCCCATTCTAATGCACACATTCACTTGTTTTGTGAAAAAAGAGAGTTGTTTTTGCCCTAAACGGCCAGTGTAGTAAGCTGCGTAAAACCAAAAACCAACCAATAAAAAGCGACGTTACATGATGACGTCTGATTTCCGACAGTATATCGCAGGATATACTGTCGCAAATTTTTGACGTTATCCAATCAAACGTCGCGTTACATGCGCAAGTGCATTAGAATAGGACGTAACTCTATGAAAGATATGCAGACATCAGTTTACATACTCATTCGAACTTTCATTCCCAACTTACTTATATGCCAGTTTCAGGAAGATTTGATCAAAACTAAAGGACTTATGATGATGACAAGGTACCAAATTGGCATTTTTGGCAAATAAGGGGACTTAACTCTATGAGTAATCTGCCAATACCGTTAGTTTGCAAACACATTCAAGCTTTTAGCTCTAACTTACTTATATGTAAGTTTCAGGAATTTCCTTTCAAAACTTAAGAGCTTATGATGCTGACAATGTCAAAAATGGACATTTTCAGCAATCAAAGGGACATAACTCTATGATAAATACGCCGACCTCACCAGTTTTTGAACTTATCCGACGCGGCTTTTATCCTTGACTTATGTACTTGTAAGTTTCAAGAAGATTCTATCAAAACTGAAGGGGCTACGGTGATGACAAGATCAAAAACAGGCATTTTCTGCAAACAAAATGACGTGACTCTATGATAAACAAAGCATCGCATGTGATACAAATCCCCTTGCAGAAGACTACTTCATGTGTGGAAAACCCTGAACTGGCAAAAGTCCAACTTGCTTGGGATATTATCATTTACAATATTTGTGTTAAGTTTTACTAAAATCCATCAATAAATGTAGGCCATCAGGAAAACACGCCTATATTATTTTAATCCCCTTAAACCCCTTTACATAGAGCAAAACTATTGTTTACATGAATATACATTATTTCTCTTACTTCTGCTCAAAAAAAATAGATTGTGGGTATTCGTTAGAACCGCCTCGATCTGCTCAAAAACATAGATTGTGGGTATTCGTTAGAACCGCCTTATCGAGGCGGTTCTAACGAGTAACCACCATCTATGTTTTGGGCAGAAATATGAAAAATATCGGTATATTTATCGAAAATTTATTTTTTTTTTTTTGGTGGCAAAATTCTCAGTATACTGAAATAGGCGTGTTTTCCTAATCTCTAGAGTGATGACATTGTGTTTTTTTTTTTCAATAATAACCATAGTGACCCTGACCTTGAGCATAGGACACTAAAAGTCGAACTGGCTCGGGATATAATCATTTCCAACATTTGTGTAATGTCATAGCAAAATTCATCAATAAATGTAGGCATAAGATAAAATGTTTTTCTAAGAATAGCCACAGTGACCCTGACCTTGACCTCAGGATCCTGAAAGTCGAAGTTGCTTGAGATATTATCATATTCAATATTTGTGAGAAGTTATTTTAAAATCTATTAATAAATGAAGGCACTAGAGTGGTGAAAATGCTTTTCTAGAAATTGCCACAGTGACCATGACCTTGAGCGGAGGACCCTGAAAGTCAAACTCACTCGAGATATTACCATACCAAACATTTGTGTAAAGTTATATTAACAGCTATCAATAAACCAGTGCTTCAGCTGAAGTGCACGACCCGCCGGATGCTTTTAGCTTTATGAGTGTTACCATATATGGGTATGGCGGCCATTTTGGTCATGTGACCTGGACCTAAAACGGTTTACCCAATAAATGCGCCTTATCGTAAGGAGCAAAAATATATCTTATACTTTAGTACTGTATTCTGAATCGTTTGCAGGATAAAATGCATTCTCACTTTTCCAATACAAAAGCATATGTGTCAAAGTTTGACCTAGGCACAAAGAAGGTCAATGTCAACCCAGGGTCACCATTTTAGCAATTTATGATGGGCCTACGTCCCAGATGCTATTTATCAAGTTTCGTGGAAATCTGCCCAGTGGTTCTGGAGAAGACTATTTTTGAAGGGTTTTTACCATATATGGCTTGGCGGCCATTTGGTCATGTGACCTGGACCCCATGAGCAAATTTTGGTTTCCCCTATCCCATAGAGGCTCCATATGAAATTTGACTTCAGTCGGCCCAACGGTTTCCGAGGAGAAGCAGTTCGAAAATGTTCACACTTTTCGCCTCGGCGAGGCTATACTAAATGGAATGTAATATTTCGCAAGTTCATTGGTAAGATCTCATTGATATATATCAGTATGCCAAAAATTGTTTAAATATTCCAAGCGGTTAAGTCACTATCACCAATTTTCACAAACGGGCTACGGACGGACAGACAGACAGACCATATATGGCTTGGCGGCCATTTTGGTAATGTGACCTGGACCCCATGAGCAAATTTTGGTTTCCCCCATCCCATAGAGGCTTCATATGAAATTTGACTTCAATCGGTTCAAAGGTTTCCGAGAAGCAGTTCGAAAATGTTCACATTTTTCGCCTCGGCGAGGCTATACTAAATGGAATGTAATATTTCGCAAGTTCATTGGTAAGATCTCATTGATATATATCAGTATGCCAAAAATTGTTTAAATATTCCAAGCGGTTAAGTCACTATCACCAATTTTCACAAACGGGTTACGGACAGACAGACAGACGGACCATATATGGCTTGGCGGCCATTTTGGTCATATGACCTGGACCCCATGAGCAAAGTTTGGTTTCCCCCATCCCATAGAGGCTTCATATGAAATTTGATTTCAATCGGCCCAACGGTTTCCGAGGAGAAGCAGTTCGAAAATTTTCACATTTTTCGCCTCGGTGAGGCTATTCTAAATGTAATGTAATATTTCAAAAGTTCATTGGTTAGATCTCATAGACATCTATCAGTATGCCAAAAATATTGTTAAAATATTCCAAGCGGTTAAGTCACTATCACCAATTTTCACAAACGCGTTACGGACGGACCCAAAGAAGATCAAGGTCAACCCAGGGTCACCATTTTAGCAATTTATGATGGGCCTACGTCCCAGATGCTATTTTGGCCATTTTGGTCATGTGAACTGGACCCCATCAGCAAATTTTGGTTTCCCTATCCCATAGAGGCTCCATATGAAATTTGACTTCAATCGGCCAAACGGTTTCCGAGGAGAAGCAGTTCGAAAATTTTCACATTTTTCGCCTCGGCGAGGCTATACTAAATGGAATGTAATATTTCGCAAGTTCATTGGTTAGATCTCATTGATATCTATGAGTTTGCCAAAAATTGTTTAAATATTCCTAGCGGTTAAGTCACTATCACCAATTTTCACAAACGGGTTACGGACGGACAGACAGACATACTATATATGGCTTGGCGGCCATTTTGTTCATGTGACCTGGACCCCATGAGCAAAGTTTGGTTCCTCCCATCCCATAGAGGCTCCATATGAAATTTGATTTCAATCGGCCCAGCGGTTTTCGAGGAGAAGCAGTTCGAAAATGTTCACATTTTTCGCCTCGGCGAGGCTATACTAAATGGAATGTAATATTTTCAACTTTATTGGTTAGATCTTATTGTTATCTATCAGTATGCCAAAAATTGTTGAAATATTCCAAGCGGTTAAGTCACTATCACCAATTCTCACAAACGGGTTACGGACGGACGGATAGACTGACAGACTGACAGAATAACTGAATGACAAAATGACACGGTGATTTTAGGGCACTCTTAGAAATCAACCGACTTCAGACGGTTGCTTTTTCTGCGGGACGTGCAATGTAGGCGCTAGAGCGATGACGTTTTTCTAAAAATAGCGACCGTGACCTTGACCTTGAGGCCATGTCCCTGAATGTCGGACTTGCTCGAGATATTATCATTTCTAACATTTGTGTAAAATAACATTCAAATCCATCGATAAATGTAGGCGCCAGAGCAATGACAAAGTTATTCTGAAAATAGCCATAGTGAATCTGATCATGACCTCAGGAACCTGAAAGTAGAACTAGCTTGAGATATTGTCACAAGGAACATTTGTGTGAAGTTATATTGAAATCGTCAAGAAATGTAGTCGCTAGAGCGATAACAAAGTTTTTCTGAAAATAGCCACAGTGACCTTGACATAAGGACCATTGTGTGAAGTAATATTGAAATCGGCGAAGACATGTATGCACTAGAGCGATGACAAGTTTTTCTGAAAATAGCCACAGTGACCTTGACCTTGAGACCACGACCTTGAAAGTCGAACTCACTTGAGATATTGTCATACGAAACATTTGTGTGAAATGATATTGAAATCGGTCGAGAAATGTAGGCGCTAGAGCGATGGCACTTTTTTTTTTTCTAAAATAGTCACAGTGATCTTGACCTTAAGGCCACGACCTTGAAAGTCAAACTCGCTTGAGATATTGTCATGAGGAACATTTGTGTGAAGTTATATTGAAATCGGTGGAGAAAATGTAGGTGCTAGAGCGATGTCAATGTTGTTTTTTTTCTAAAAATAGGCACACGGACCTTGGCCTTGCGGCCACGACCTTAAAAATCGAACTCGCTCGAGATATTGACATAAGGAACATTTGTGTGAAGTTATATTGAAATCAGTGAAGAAATGTAGGCACTGGAGTGATGACAAAGTTTTTCTAAAAATAGGCCCAGTGGCCTTAACCTTAAGGCCACCACCTTGATTTTTGTTTGTTTGGATTGGAGTTTAACGGCCCAGTCAACACTATTTAGGTCATTTTTGAGCCGGTCAGTTTACCTATCCACACTTTCCTGGGCAGGCTTTTACGTAAGCGGTTAACCAGTACAGTGCACATTCTTTCGCCAGAAACTGACAACTGCCCTTCTTGAATCAGCGGAAGGGAGAGAATGACCGTAGAAAAGATTTCATGATCAATCTCCACGAAAGAATGTTGAATGGCAACACACGCTCGAGGTATTGTCATAAGGAAAATTTGTGTGAATTTATAATGAAATCGGTGAAGAGATGTAGGCGCTAGCGTGATGACAATGTTTTTCTAAAAATAGCCACACTGACCTTGAACTTGAGGCCACGACTTTGAAAGTCTATCTTTTATACGAGATATTGTCATAAGGAATATTTGTGTGAAGTTATATTGAAATTGGCTGAGAAATGTAGGCGCTAGAGCGATGACAAAAAGTACGTAGGGACGTAGGTACGTACCAGACAAACATATGCATTTTCTGAAATCAAGGGGGACATAACACTCTGAAATATAGGCCAACTTCACCAATTTTTAAACTCTGCCGAGGGTTTATCCCTTGCTTACATGTGTGTTTCAAGAAGATTTGATGAAGACTGAAGGGGCTACAGTGATGACAAGGTCAAAAATAGGCATTTTCAGCAATCAAGGGGACGTAACTCTATGATGGATAGGCCGACCTAACCAGTATTTGAACTCATTCGAGCTTTTTTCCCTGATTCACTGATCGTTCCAAGGTGGTTCTTCTGTCGCCGTTTATTTTTTGTTGTGGTTTGTCTTTGAGTGTGTGTATCGCTTATATCTTTAGTTTTGGACAGCAAATCCGCCATTTTGTGGGAAAGTAACTGTCCTCTTGTTTTTCTGCTATGGATGTTTTTATTAGGATCTAGTTATTTTATGTTTGTGTTTCTTTCCCTTTTGTGTCTTGGATGGGAGCTGTGGGTTAATTGTATCGATTCCTGTTAATTTAAGGCGTTTCTACTGAGTGCCCACAATCAATGTTGCGCCCGCCCATCGGGGCTTGGAGAAATAGATTGGGCTGCATGAGCTGAAACCGACCGCACATGAGTACTGGTAACCCACTTAGAAGGTCTAAGCCTGCCCAGCAAAGTGGTGCGAGTCGGCCCATCCATGCATATTAACCCTATTGGTTTCATTGGACGGCAGGGATTGAGATGTCATTTCATCTCAATGTCGGGTAAAAGTCCCATAAAATTGGAAGTAACGTCTCAAAAATGACCCAAATAGTGTTGACGGGGACGAAAAACCTCCAATCAAACAAACAAAACAAAACGCACAATCTTTGTTATGTATTTTTAAGAACGGAAATAATAAAAACTCATGTAATACTTAATCCTGCAAATCCAAGGTTTTCCTAAATAAAGTGGAAAGTAGGGTTTACCAGGGTCTTTAATGCATATGTATGATACAGTGTTAATGGGTTTGCATTGATGGTTATTTCCTACCGAATGCATTATATATGCAAAGAAAATACAGAAAGTTGCTTAATTCAAATTGCACAACAGACTAAGATGCTAAGGGACAACATTAACACTTAAAACAACTCCACATCGAAAGAGACCCCGAATGGGATCAAAATATTTTTGGAGTTATGTGTACCCCGATCAGGGACATTGGAGATTTTGACAGAAAAATGTTAATCAATCAACTTTGATGATCAATAACATTTAAACAAAATCATTTTAAAAAATTCTGAACGGTAAAAACTTAGACTTTTATATCTTTTAAAAGTTGGAGTTTTCACCTATTTGATAGAATAAGTAACATTTTGCACAGACTCAGTTCTGTGAACCCACCCAAAAATGGCCATTTTACACCCCCCTCCCCCCCGATCGGGGTACACGTTACTAAATATAGAAACAAAATGCGACAGGTAAAAGGTGATTCCCCTGACTCCGATCGCGGGGTTCTCTGCTACTGATTTTACCTTTATATTTTGTTGCCTTTGTTTTATTTTGAACAATAATTCTAATTTTATGTCATTGTAAATCTTTTAGATGCCGGCCTCGGTAACTGTCGGATGCGCGTCTGACTGCTGCTCGGGAGGACGCGGGCTCGATACCTGCCGGGGTCGGTAACATTCTTTCCTGGAGATTGATAATGAAATCTTTTCCATGGCCATTCCCTCCCTTCCGCCGATTCAAGAAGGGCAGTTGCCAGTTTCTGGCGAAAGAATGTGAGCTGTACTGGTTAACCGCTTACGTATAAGCTTACCCACGAAAAGCGTGGATAAGTAAACTGACTGGCTCCAAAATGACCTGAATAGTGTTGCCTGGGCCTTAAAGCCCCGATACAAACAAACAAAACTCTTTCAGATACATTACAACAGTGCATTTGCCTTCAGACAGCTATGAACTTACGTTCAATCATAGTAACATTTTTGGGGCAATTGAAGAATGCATACGACCTAATCACCACCAAGAGACACCTTGAGAAAATATAGCGCAATATTCGAAACAGTTTCAAAAGTTCCTCATTAAATTAAACAGCCGATGGAAATAAATATTTTAACCTGAATGTTTTATAAATTTATCCATAAAGTTTACCGTGACAGGGATTCACTGAGGGATTCTCCTTGTAAAAAAAACGCGAATGAAAACAATGTAGACTAATACGCCATTCAGCGTATTTTTATAGATCAGTACAATTAGCTCATTTTTCAGCTCATTTTGTACCGGAAATCCCAAAACTGGCAACTGGCAAACAGCGCAGGTCCAGAGCAGATACCGCAGAACGCGGAGTCTCATTAGGGCATACACTGAAGGTTTGCGAAAGGTTCAGCATTTACAAGTTAAATTGTAAAGAAGTCACAACCAGACATCCCTATATTTTGAAATGGACTCGTTTCATACTGATATAAGGTTGATGATTCCATTCAGTACAAAATAGGTTAAAAGTACGCAGCGTGGGCTGTTTATGTAATTCTTTGTGTCATTAACCCATATAAGACCCAGTTAAGAAGTTTGGAGTGGTCCATGTCCAATTGTAGGGGAGGCAGGTTTGTATTGTTAGCAGTAAATTTTGCAAAAACTGTATGTACTTTCAGCAAACAGTTTCGACACAGATGAGACGCCAGGTGTTGCGGCGTCTGATCTTGGTCAGCAATGTTTGCAAATGTCCCCACAAAAGGCTGCTAGGCATACATGGGTTAATTATAAAGAGGAAGTCATTTTGTTTTCAGAGACCTAATGGTTAAGTGTTAGCCCCCTAGGCATGTGAACGGCCTCGGTAGCTCAGCCGGATGCGCGACTGACTTATGATCAGGAGGACGCGGGTTCGATACCAGCCGGGGTCGGCAACATGTTCATGCATTTACAAGTTAAATTGTAAAGAAGTCACAACCAGACATCCCTATATTTTGAAATGGACTCGTTTCATACTGATATAAGGTTGATGATTCCATTCAGTACAAAATAGGTTAAAAGTACGCAGCGTGGGCTGTTTATGTAATTCTTTGTGTCATTAACCCATATAAGACCCAGTTAAGAAGTTTGGAGTGGTCCATGTCCAATTGTAGGGGAGGCAGGTTTGTATTGTTAGCAGTAAATTTTGCAAAAACTGTATGTACTTTCAGCAAACAGTTTCGACACAGATGAGACGCCAGGTGTTGCGGCGTCTGATCTTGGTCAGCAATGTTTGCAAATGTCCCCACAAAAGGCTGCTAGGCATACATGGGTTAATTATAAAGAGGAAGTCATTTTGTTTTCAGAGACCTAATGGTTAAGTGTTAGCCCCCTAGGCATGTGAACGGCCTCGGTAGCTCAGCCGGATGCGCGACTGACTTATGATCAGGAGGACGCGGGTTCGATACCAGCCGGGGTCGGCAACATGTTCATGAAATCGTTTCCACGGTGATTATCTCCCTTTTGCTGAATTACGAAGGGCAGTTGGAAGTGTCTTGTTTGGTTTTTGTATTGGAGTTTAAGGCCCAATCAACACTATTTAAGTCATTTTGAGCCGCTCGGTTTACCTATCAACACTTTTCCTGGGCAGGCTTATACGAAAGCGGTTGACCAGTACAGTGCACATTCTTTCGCCAGAGACTAACAACTGCCCTTCTTTAAACGGCGGAAGGGAAAGAATGACCGTAGAAAATAGTTCATGATCAATCTCGACGAAAGAATGTTGCCGACCCCGGCAGCCTATCAACACTTTTCCTGGGCAGGCTTATACGAAAGCGGTTGACCAGTACAGTGCACATTCTTTCGCCAGAGACTGACAACTGCCCTTCTTTAAACGGCGGAAGGGAAAGAATGACCGTAGAAAATAGTTCATGATCAATCTCGACGAAAGAATGTTGCCGACCCCGGCAGGTATCGAACCCGCGTCTTCCTGATCACCAGTCAGACGCGCATCCGACTGAGCTACCGAGGCCGGCTGGAAGTTTCTGGAGAAAGAATGTGCACTGTAGTGGTTTACCGTTTACGTACATGTAGGACAAGTATGGCTAGGAAAACTGACCAGCTCAAAAATGACCTTAAAAGTGTTGACTTGGTCGTTACACACCAATATTAATTTATTCAGCTTGAATACTTGCTAGTAACGATTAAGAATTCTAACACAGCGCGCCTATATAGGCAATGCAAAATAACTGTGTTTTATTCTGCAACAAATCACAGCTCGGAAGAGCGTGACTTGTGACGTCATTAAAAACTGCAAATTTATGACGTAACTAGTCGATTTACTTGACGTTAGACGGTGTAACGTCATTTTCTCGCATCGAAAACGTCAGAAAAGGATATATACTGGTGTTACTAATTACCGGTGTATTAACTGTTCAAGTCAGTATATAAAACAAACTGTTCTACCGATTCTGATAAATTCTGTCTAGTCAAACTATTGTTTCATTCCTCCAAAGGAAATAAACAATATTTGTTTTCAAAATAAACTTCAACCCGCTAAATACTGTATTTATATTGGACTACCCCTGTCACCATCTCGAATGTCCGGTGCTACTAATTACCGGTGTATATGTAAACAAATCCTGTAGAAAAGTATTTGGGTATAAGAGCCTACGTGTGATGAGGTTCTGTAATGTAATAGTTATTGGTCTTCAAAATGAAAGCAAACACGGTCTGCTTGAAAGTTATTTTTCTGTTTCTACACCGTTTTTATGAAGTGTACCATTTTATTAATTACACATGACAGAACATAACATTAGATTTTTAAAAAGAAAATCAAGTGTCACAAATAGATCTAGTTATTATTATCTTTTTTATTATTATAATTGCATTTATGGAAGGGATATAACCACAACTATGTATTATATCACAGAATGCATATCACATATTATGTCTTACCCTTCAAGAGGTAGTACCAGAAAGGGGAGAAACTAACAAGATAAAATGCGAGTGGAAATTTTTGTATCTACAGCCTTCATCCATATTTGGGTATCATGTGACTTACGCGTAAATCAAAAGATGTGACGTGATTGTTTTTATCTATACATCGAGAACTAGACTGTCAAAAAGTTGGATACGAGTAGACACACTTTATAAACTATTTTAGAGGAAAATTTTAGGTTTTTCTGCAATAACAGTGAACATACATCATGATTAATAATGGCTACAGATAAAAGAAGTCATTTAACCTGAGAAACGGACAATTCTGTTATAATTTCTTTCCGTAACAGACAGAGAGAAAAACATCTTGTAAGCACTGAAGGGGGAAATTCCGAATGACAACAACGTACGCGTTAGTAATTCGGGTAAAACGGAATACACCGGTAATTAGTATACACCGGTAATAGGTGCATAAATGCATGTGTTTCAGTCGATAATTTTAGCGGGATTTCTTCTAACAATGGCGAAAGGTTGTGAGATTTTGAAGGAAACAACAACATTATTAGCGATTTTCAGCGTGTTAGAATCAAAATAGATCAGCTCTAGTCTGTGATTTGTTGAGTAATAAATCACAGTTTGTCGGTCAGTTGCAAGTAGACAAATCACGCGCGCTACGCGCTCGTGATTTGCCTACTTTACAACTGACCTCAAGACTGTGATTTATTACTCAACAAATCACAGCTAGAGCTGATCTATTTCTTAAATATAAACATTTCTTTCCGAAAATTTAAAATACAATTTGTAATTAAAAGAAGCAAGAACAACAGCGAAGAAACAATCGGTGAACAAACAGTCCCTTTATATCAGGCGCAGTACTTGTATATGTCTTCTGTAAAGGTTTATGCTCTGGAAAAATGAAATTCCCCAAAGGAATTAAAACATCGAGTGGTCAAATTTTCTAGACCAGATTAGCTAGTTTCGCCAAAGCAGACCTCATATGCCACCTTCCAATATATTCAAGCCCCATTTGAACAATTAAAGGGATCATGAATAAAATTTGCAGGATTCCAAAGAATTTGTCTGAATATCAAATTGTGACGAAACCGCCCCGCAACTCCATATCACCTCATCAGATGCGACCGTTAAACTAAAAGGGCATGGCGGCTAGTTCAAAACGTTGTTAAAACGCTATTGTCTGCTCTGCAACACTTAAAAATTCTACGTTCACTGGGACAACGTTACATTGATCTAACATGTAACGTAAACAAAAGCAATGTCCATTTTTGATATCCAAAGATCAAAACTCATGTTTCAACAGAATTTCCACATGGGTTTTGTTGCGTTAACAGAACTTCTGGCCCAGAATAGCTTCAAACAGTTATGTTCATTTGATTCTATTCAAAAATATAATCTTTATGAGTCTGATTTAAAATACCAACTAGACGCTAAATTGCCTAACCCTATCCATTGATCACAAGCCCATCAGCACTCTCAGTGCTTTGATTGATAATACTTCTAGAATCCGAGCTGTAACGATTCGCTTGTGCTTGTTCCATCTTTTCAATAAAATGAATATACATCTAGTGTAATGGCCCCGCCCATCGGGGCTTGGAGAAATAGATCGGCAGCATGACGCTTTCAAGCGGAGATGAAACTGACGGTATATGAGCAAAAGTAACCGCTTAGTAAGTTCGGGCCTGCCCTGGCAATGTGGTGGGAGTTGGACCGTCCATGCTCATTGATTGGGGGGGGGGGGGGGAGGGGGGAGGTCAGGGCTTGAGATGTCATTACATCTCAATGTCTGGTAAAACCCCCCACAAAACTGGAAGCAACTTCTACAAAATTGACGTGGACAATAAACCTCAAATCAATCAAACAAACAAACATCTCGTGTGATCCAATTTTATAGGTACGAAAACAATGTTCAGGAAATGTAAAAATAAAATAAAAAAAATAAATAAATAAAAGAGAAAAACATATCTCCCGAAGATTCGAACCCTAGAACCAAAAGATGGGAGACGTGTTACGGGACAGTCTCGACTAGACGTGAATCTGGTTACACGAAGCTTAAGATTACCGAACATATGATGGTAACTATCGCCCAGTGTAAACAATACCCACTATAGACGACTTACCTAAAATACGGACGAGTCAAAAATTAAAAGTGCAGTCACGTCTCACTGCGTTCTGAAAGCCTTTAACTATACAATCCATGTTTATAAATAGAAACCAAAATGGAAGTGAAGGCAATGACCAGGAATTGATACAGTTACCTCACATCTATCCAAGAGAAAAAGAGAAAGAAACACAAACATAAAATAAAAAAAGAAAGCTAAAAGGAGGGTTTCTTTCCCACAAAATGGCTAAACAGCTATCAAAAATAAAGCTTTTGGAAGAATATACATGCAAAGACAAACATTAACAATAATAAATCGGAATAAACGGTTACATAATAATCCTGAAAAAAAAAAAAAAAAAAACTCTGTTGTTTCTTAATTCACTATCTACGGGCCTCCGTTCGTTTGTTTGTTTGATTTGAAGTTTAACGTCCCCGTCAACACTGTAAAGGTCATTTTGGAGACGTTGCTTCCAATTTTGTGGGACTTTTACCCGACATTGAGATGAAATGACATCTCAAGCCCTGCCGCCCAATGAAACCAATAGAGTTTTTAAGCATGGACTGGACTACTCTCACCGCATTGCCTGGGCAGGCTTTGATCCTCTTAGCAGTTTACCAGTACTCCTGTACATCCCAAAAGTAACTGCGAAATCAAGTAAGGACATTTATTACATGATCACAAGATCATGTAATAAATTTCCGAACTGGATTTCGCAGTTAATTTTAGAAACACTATACTGGTATTTACACAACAGCAGGGTGAAAAAGTTTTCAGTTATGTAGAGACTTTCATCACATACTATAATCTTTCAAAACGCAGTGAGACGCGACTGCACTTTTAATTTTGGACTAGTCCGCGTTTTAGGTAAATCGCCTTCAGTTGGGATTTCATATTGGGCGATAAAGTTTTACTGAGGATAGTATTGCATCAAATAAACCACTTGGCCACGACTTCTACATAATGGCATTATCAAAAAAACTTATCTGTAATTTTAAAATCCTGTGAAAAAAGAAATCCGAAACCTGATTCTCCTAAAACATGGAACAGTCTTGCCACGCTTGAACGTTGAACTCTCAAAGGTCGTTGACAAACTATACATGTACATTGTGTATCTGGTAAACACAGCGTGAGTATGCGCGGTCTTGCATTAACAATCATCCAGACAATCTGGTAAACACAGCGTGAGTGCACGCCGTCTTGCATTAATTAAGGCGTAACTATACCAAATTTAGTGCCTCGGAACGACCCCCGAGGCAACACCTCACCAACAAGGCCACCAATGCCCGCCGCCTCCAGGGACCCAATAAGGGACATGATTCTGCCCGATATGCCCCTGCTGATCATAACTGATATCGTTCCCACCTATGTGGAGAAGCACCACGTCAGGTTTCGACGCCATCATCCTGTCCCACAAGTCAACATCATAGCTCGCCACGCGCATACCACCACGGCCGAAAAACCGAACCTCGCCTGGTACATCAAACAGCCCTCATTACTGCCCTTGTCGTTTAACATAAGAATCACCAAAACCAGCAAATCGCGTCATTACCGTAATTAAAACGGACAGTCAAGACGGCCACATATTTATACAGATAAGGGAAATTAACTAACTAACTAGGGCATGACATAGCGCGACCCTGAAGGAGGGCATCAACACACAACCACCCACGCAAAACTAAAAACAACATACATCCACCCACGCAGTGCTCAATTAGGTAGATATAGCGATAGTTGTAGAATAGTTGTAGAGTAGGAATCCCGTAGAGGGGATAGTATAGGAAAAGAGAGATAAAAAACCTGGAGATAGAAGAAGAAGAAGAAGAAGAAGAAGAAGAAGAAGAGTTTTTTTTTTCAAAAAAGCGATTTCAGACATTGTTAACTGTAAATATTACATATAAAACAAGATCGCATAGGAGCGCTCGACTGCGTACATGCGCAGGCGGACGCTTGTATGCGACCTACATGATTATATGAATTTGTACTAACTACATTGCTAACGAGATCGGCACACGTTATCTCGGGTCCTCAAACGACTAGGTAGGAATACAATTCCTCCTGTGGTACCTTCCTTCACGTAGGATGCGATAATGACATGCAAACATGGCGACTCAGAATGACCCACTTACGGTCCCACAGAATATGACATCCGACGTGGCGGAGGGCACCACATTTTCCTAATTTTAACAAAAAATGCAGAAAAGGGGATTGACCTACTTCCACATCCTCCGCGATAAAGGCCACCCACAAACTAAAATGAACACGAACTTGGGCCCGAGACGGCGGAGGCCGGCACACTATACTGTATGTTGTATGTACAGAATAAACAAAAATCACAAAATATAATCTACAAGCACAACCTTGCAGGTACAAAAACTGTCCTACCCAGCAACAGAGAGCGGGTGGGCTTGCCCCAAAACGGACAACACCCTCTTTAAAGCACAAGAAAAACAAACAATACAGGTCCGTGACGGGGCGAGCACATCCGCCCGCATATATACTCAATAAGCTGGGGGCACAGACCAAATAATGTAAAAAATGTACATACGTTACAAAAATATGCAAAACTCAAATAAAAAAAATAAAAAACAAAAATACCAATATCAAAATTAATACTAAAAGCGTAGACGACATCCATAGACAGGGTGCTAGCGTGACGGTGTAGATGCGGCTGAAGCTACAAGCTAGAAGAACTGTATGTCTCGAATCCCCTGATTGGATATAAGGTGCATAACACGTAACATGAAAACGTGTATAGCAATCTTTAGAAACGTCTTCCAAATCGCAATGAAACTTTCAAACAAAATTAACTGCTAAACGATCCCCTTAATGATAAGTTCAAGCTCGGAGCCTCCCCTGTTACACAAAACAACCCACCCCTTTTGCGGCAAACCACAAAAACCCAAGGCACAGCACTGCTATAACTTAAACGCAGTGCAATCACGTAGCCAAACTTTTAGCCACATATCACTGCGTTCTAAAAGACATTAACTATACATTACAATCCGTGTTTATAAAAAGAAACCAAAGTGAAAGTGAAGACAATGACCAGGAATTGATTCAGTTACCTGACATCCTATTCAAGAGAAAGAAACACCAACATAAAACCAAAATAATAAAGAAAGCCAAAAGGAGGGTTTAAAATGGCTAAATGGCTATCAAAAATAAAATGATATTAGCAGAAAATACATGCAAAGCCAAACATTAACAATGATAAATCGGAATAAACAGTGACATATTAATTCTGAAAAAAAAGACAACAAACTTTGTTGTTTCTTAATTCATTATCTACGGGCCCCCGTGGCCTAGTGGATAAGAGCGCTGACTCTTAATCATTAGGTCTCTCACCTCTGTTGGTTCGAGCCTCGTTCGCGTCACATGTGAGACGCCAAATTCTGCAACGGAAGGTCGGGTGGTTTTTCTCCGGGTACTCCGGTTTTCGCCTACATCTGATTAACGATCGGCTCGATATGAGTGAAATAATCTTGAAAGGGCCGTAAAACCAAAAAAAAAAAAAAAAATATTTCCTTATCTTTCGCACCGGAGGATATCGAATATACTATAAGAATCTTATATGGGTGTGAGGGGTGGATGGGAGAATCCGTCCCAAGGGTCACTATCCGGCATCACGAGGCTTGCCGAGTGATGCCGGACAGTGATCCCGAGGGACGGTTTTTTCTATCCACCCCTCACACCCATACAGGATTCTTTTTCTTGCATACCTCTCAGTTTTAATGCTTCAGTCACTTCGGTTACCGACGTCCGCCATATTGTGATGGTACTACAGGAATGTGCCGTGACGTCAACCTTAACGACGGCGCATACGAGGCGTAATCAACCAGTGCATTTATCAAGCACGCGATTGTATTCGATTTTGGGTCGGAACACCAGGGTCAGAACATAAATTTCTATCCCAGGGTTAAATCACGGATTTCCTTGTCTGGTGTGCAAGAACTAGGTTTATACACATGCATGAGATAATTTCGAGAAAAACGCGAAAAACAAAATATTTCGCAAAATGTTCATATTTTTCGTACTTGAATTTAAATAAAGTTTTCTGATGTGTTATCGTGTCATCTGAAATGTTGCAGAAATCACTATTATCATCACACAGTGAGTGCACGCGATCTTGCATTAACAATCATCCAGACAGTCTGGTAAACACAGCGTTAGTGCACGCGGTCTTGCATTAACAATCATCCAGACAATTTGGTAAACACAGCGTTAGTGCACCCGGTCTTGCATTAACAATCATCCAGGCGATCTGGTAAACACTGCGTGAATGCACGCGGTCTTACATTAACAATCATCCAGACAATCTGGTAAACACAGTGTTAGTGCACGCGGTCTTGCATTTACAATCATCCATACAATCTGGTAAATACAGCGTGAGTGCACGCGGTCTTGCATTAACAATCATCCAGACAATCTGGTAAACACAACGTTAGTGCACGCGGTCTTGTATTAACAATCATCCATACAATCTGGTAAATACAGCGTGAGTGCACGCGGTCTTGCATTAACAATCATCCAGACAATCTGGTAAATACAGCATGAGTGCACGCGGTCTTGTATTAACAATCATCCATACAATCTGGTAAATACAGCGTGAGTGCACGCGGTCTTGCATTAACAATCATCCAAACAATCTGGTAAATACAGTGTGAGTGCACGCGGTCTTGCATTAACAATCATCCAGACAATCTGGTAAATACAGCATGAGTACACGCGGTCTTGCATTAACAATCATCCAGACAATCTGGTAAACACAGCGTAAGTGCACGCGGTCTTGCATTAATTAAGGCGTAACTATACCAAATTTAGTGACACAGAGGCCTTTCTGATATTTAATTTTCATCAGTGTGTCTCAACCCCAAAATTTTGAAACCGAAACGGATGACGGACAAGACCCGGCAAACACAGCACACCCACCTCCGAGCTACACCGACCGACGTAGCTCATGAGACAGGTCAACTGGAGGCATCAGGCAAGAGACGCCCACCCGCGGACTTATAGGCGTCCCCAACCGAGCCAACATCAGCAAACATGGCCCACGCTCCACCCAAGTCCCGGGCATCAGGAAGGAGACGTCCAAAGTAGCGAGACTTACAAAATTGAAATATTACAAAAAGTGGCAACCAAATCCGCTAAGATGCATGTCCCACCTGACAAGTCAGTCTTAGTTTTAGAAAAATTAGAACTTTATACTGCAAAAATTAAATATATATTATAGCTATTTAAATCAGTACTTGAACACTGACGTCAACACCGCAGTATCAACCTCAGCTGTAAGGAACTGATACTGAGCTGATACTGAGCTTAACAATCATCAAATACAATCTGGTAAACACAGCGTGAGTACACGCGGTCTTGCATTATCAATCATCCAGACAATCTGGTAAATACAGCGTTAGTGCACGCATTAACAATCATAATACAGCGTCAGGTCACGCATTCACAATCATCACATACAATCTGGTAAACACAGCGTCAATGTACGCGGTCTTGCAGTAAAAATAATCGCGGTTCTAACGTGTACCTTCAATCTACATTCTGAGCAGAAGTTCTGCTCAAAATATATATAGTGGGTACACGATAGAACCGCGTCGATGAGGCGGTTCTAACCTGTACCATCAATCTACATTCTGAGCAGAAATAAGAAAAACATCACAATATTTCATCTGAAAATTTTCGTGTTTTTTTTTTCGTTGTGTTTTTGGCGGTAAAATTTACTTTGTATTTGAATAGGCGTGTTTTCGTATTGATAAGCACGGGCCTCATGAGATGTGGAATACATGCAAAGATGAGACTGTTTCATACATACAAAAACTTTTTCGAGTCAACCGGACCACCAAGCGAACGTTTTCGTAATTGCGTTGCCTAGGGCTAATTACAAAGCAGACTGACATACTATAAATCGTACTTCACAAAAATGTGGTAAAACGCAAAAACATAAATAATAAAAAATAAAAAATACTTAAAAAAAAGCGAAAAGCGTATGTTGAATATAAAGGGCTTTCGATGTATTAACTGCAATCAATCGACTAGCCAATGGTCATGCGTAGAAAGCAAGGCAGGGTAGGGTAGAAATGGAGGGTGCCGGGTAAGATACGACTTTCTGTCCACTGTACAAATGTCAAATATCTATATTTGGTATGCGAAATTATTTTTTTCCAAATATTTTCACCTTTATTTGGCTCTAAGACATAGATTCTGAGTACCTTTTAGAACCGTCACAGTGAGGTAGTTCTAACGAGTGCCCACACATTATGCTTAGAGCAAAACTAAGTAAAAATATCACAATTTTTCATTTAAAAAATGTTGCATTTTGAGCATGAAAGAATTAGCTATATCGCGTGCTATGCTAATGACTTCCGGTCTGGTGGAAATGATATGAATAAGGCAATGTCTACACGACCAATCTCCCTGTTGAATTTTCACACTGTTAAATTCGACTATTACTTACTATTTCCATCGGATGGACAGGCTTTTGCATATTGTGTTTCAAATTTTACTAGTTTGATACGTGCAGAGGTTTCTGGTCAACTCGTATCTAAGTCAACTCGTACCGTAGTCAACTCGCATCTGTTTTTGGTCAACTTGTACCTTAGTCAACTCGTACCTAAGTCAACTCGTACCTTAGTTAAAATCTATTTTTGGATAAGTTGAACTTTGGTACATATACATAAGGTCAGCTTTACAGTCTGTTAAGACTACGTATCCGTTTCCGGACGACAAAGACGATATATAGTGTGTGCATTACGAAAAACACACCATGCGCTAAAATGGCGCCTTTCTCATGCGTAAAATATATTTTGATACCTGAATTCGAGAAGACAGTATGGAACTCGACAGTGCGTGACCGTATGGACACAGCGTTAAGGTTATGTTTTTTAGTTCCCTTGGAAAACATACATGTGTTTTGTAGGTTTACGTTTGAATCGCTTCCTTCCTGGAATAATGATTGCCAAATACAGTCGAACGTCCATGGCTCGAACACAGATACCTCGTTTTCTATGGCACAGTTGAATCCGTTCTTGAGTCCAGAGGGAATTTCTCTACACAAGGAATAGTGAGGGAAAATTAACGATATTGTCATCTTTTATCTTGCAAATGTATGCTGTGTGTACTCATTAGAATCGCCTAAATGGGGCGATTCTAATGAGTACACACAACATATATTTATATTATAGAACACCGAACAGAAGTCTAAAATTATCCCCGTAATGTCTCCTGTAAGTAGCCATCAGTGGCTCGAACTATCCCTGTCTCGAACAGATTTTCGTGAGTGTTCGAGCCATAGAAGTTCGACTGTATTCAGCTAACATAACTGAAAACGCATAATGTTATCGGTATCGTCTATAGAAACATACAAGCTATCAGTTGAACCGTCATACAGTACAGACCTTGGCTGACCACCCAGTTCGTTATACGACAAAAGCATTTTGCACTGCTTTAAATCTGCCGACCAGATCACAGTACACTTCCTTCGTCTGGAGGTTGCAGACGTAGATGTTACCGTCATCGTCACTGGTTAAACCATGTGGCTTTGTTTGACCAACGTGTTCTATTCTAGTGACTTTGCCATTCGTTGCATTAAGCATTGTCAATCTGTTTTTTCCCCAGTCGGAGACAATGATGTTTGTTTTACCATTCGTTATATTATATGTTACGGCAAATGGATATTCAAACGCAGTTCGTTCCCTGGTATCCACTGATGTAAACCAGAGTTCTTGACCACTCAAGTCTAACATTTTCACACAAGCCGGTGTGCCCCATCCTACGACAATAAAGTTGCATCCACACCGCGCAAAAGCAACTGCCGCATGTCCAAGAAGTACACTCCTCTGTAGAGACAGTCCTCTTTGCCTCGAAATATTCAACATATGGAGAAACCCATCATCCGTACAAACTGCTGCTATTAACTGATTAATAACTGCGACGGTGGTAGGAGAATTTGGAAAGCTTAGACATGAAAGGATTTTGTTTTCTGTTGAAACTGCTATGACTTTTTTATTTTTCCCTTCCGCGAGAATAATTGTTCCATCATCTGTTTTGTCTAAACCCGAGACTACACAGTTGGTGTTTGAAATTTTCAGGCTTTGTGATGTTTTCGTCGTTATTCGTAGTATATCTCGTTTTTTCAGTGTTGTATCTTTCGTTTCAGGACCAAAACGCTGAGGAAAATCTACTTCCGGCAATGACGAAAATAGCTGTAATTTAGTGAGATTTTCTTTTACTTCGCCCAGCTGACAGCTATTTGACAGGAATGCTAACGCTGCTTTATTGGCTATGAATGTTGTCTGGGGCTTCTGTAATTGAATATTTATATTTTCAAGTTCACGTTTACACCTTCGGGCACTTGCAGCACATTCGTGTAACCTAATAAAAGTATTTTCCTCACATGCCTTATCCGCGTCCTTACTAATGCCAGAAACTGTCTTATCTATCCAGTGGTGAATGTCAGTTACCAATGATAAATTATCAGACAGTAATGACGTGTTGCTATTGCTACCTTCATCTATTTTTGTAATCAAATCTGAGTACCGTTCTTGGGTTTGTGCAATTATCTTATCCCGTATATCTGTCAATTCTTTCTTCATCAATATTCTACTGGCTTCCGATTCGTCAATGCTACATTTGATTGTTGAGGACGAAGCTTTTAAAGTTTCTTGAATATTAATAAGAGCATCTTTTAACTGTTTGACATCTGTCGCGCCGACATGGTCACAAAGATTAGATATGCTTGTTGTGCCACAAAGCGCATGCGTAGTCTTCATGCATTCGCTGCATACAAAACTATTGTGATCAGGACAAAAATGATCGCTATCTGTCCCAACATGGATATTGCAGTTTGGATATTTCACAGGTTTTTCGGTCTGTGTTTTGGGCATTCTGGTACCACCTTTAATTATGTGATTTCTAGTAGCTGGTATTTTGTCATGCGTATTGATACAAGACTTACACATAAAAGCGTTGCAGTCAGGACAGAAGCCTTCAGCTTTCAGTATCTTTCCATCTTCATTACAAAGCTCACAGCTATAACTACCTTCTTGGCTCGCATTCTCTTGTGATATTGGGAACAAACTTTCTCCACCCTCCGCTCCATATACGCGACCATCATCCAATGATTCGGACATCCTGTCATCAAATCAATTTTGGTGACCTTAAATATATAGAGGATATTTAGTTTGTTTGAGATGAACATAAAAAGTATTTCATCGAGTGTGTTGAAAATATCAGTATTTTCACGAGTGCGAAGCACGAGTTAAAATGCTGATGTTATCAACACACGAGATGAAATATGTTTTATATTTATCGAGAAAAAAGTAAATTTTCTTTTTGTTTTATACTATTTTAGGACACTTACTGAAATATTAAATTTTCATTCTTTTATCTGAATACTTTTACAATGTTTTTAAATACCGCTGAAAAGTATTTATTTCGTTTAAAATACATTGTTATTACTGTAAATGTATCAAGACCTCCTAGATGTTTTAAATGTAGTCTTGCCAAGTTGTATAAATATGTATATATTGTACAGTCACATTGTTCATAAATTGTATTTGATTGTTTTAGATATAGAGGACCATATGTTAGATAAGTAATTGCATTGCTTAATATGTAATCCTCTTTAAATAAAGACGTTACTATTATTATTATTATTATTATTGATCAATCGGATATTACGTCACACTTTTTGACTTGGTTATGACGTTACAACTGTCAGTTTCATAAAAAAATAGATCGCCATTTTGAATACAGCATTTTTACAGTACAAAAAGTGCTTTTCAAGGTATTTTACAGAATTATTTTATAGATAACACATACGAATTTTGGCGAGAAAAGTAGTCCGGGCTGCTACTGTGAAATAACACGGTAATGTTAATTTCACACTGAAAATATTTATATTTTCAAACTGTGAAATTATCAGTTATATTTGTTTCAGATATGCATTGATTTCACTGCTATGTATAAAATAAAATAAGATACATCAAAACAGCAAGTCCGTGATACTCTTCAAGAGGAAAGCCAAATTTTACAAGCGCATACATTATTTCCGTATCCTCGCACAAAAGATAAGTGATGAGAACATGTTATAACTGTCCTATGACTGGCACCAACAATCTATGTCTGCAGCAGAGGTATAGAATAAAAGTAAATCGTCAGAAAAATACAGTTTTAGAGCCATTTAAAATAGCCTTATCTCACAAGTGTTTGTTGTCATAATGAATAAACGGCACCTGAAGTTATTGAAGTTAGAATGAAACTAATCACGAAAACACGCCTATATAATTTTGACCCCCTTGAACCCCACTTTTATATAGTAAAATTGGGGTTAACAGGGGTAAGCCTTATTTTTCTTATTTCTTCTCTAAAATATAGATTGTGTGTACTCGTTAGAACCGCCTCGATGAGGCGGTTCTAACAAGTACTCACAATCTATATCGTGAGCAGAAATAAGAAAAATATCACAATTTTTCAATTCAAAATTTTCATTTTTTTCGGCGATTAAGGTTACAATGTATTTGTATAGGCGTGTTTTCGTAATGGTAACATGCAAATATATGCCACAGGGTCATGGCCAATTTATTGACTGTTTACGAAATAGATCAGCTCTAGCAGTGATTTATCTAGTAACAAATCACAGTTTGGAGGTCAGTTGTAAAACAGATCAAATATTAAACGAGCGCGTAGCACGAGTGATTTTGCTACTTAAAATTGACCAATAAACTGTGATTTACTTACAACTGACCGACAAATTACACTCTAGAGCTGGTTTATTTCGGTTATTACATACTAAAAGTCGAAAATACTTTGTTGGTGCCTTCAAATTCTCCCAACTTTTGGCCATTATTAGAAGAAATTTACTGTATTACACACATGTGTGTTCTATGACATAGAGGATCTAACATGATTGCTCATGTATTATTGAATTTATTAAACGAGTTGAGGAAAATGGATAAAATGCGAGGCTTTACCGAGCATTTTATCCCTTTTCTTCAACGAGTTTAATAAATTCAATAATACATGAGCACGGATGTAAGATTCAATTTATCATATGACATTCAAAACGCATTTTATTCACGATTGTTCAACGAAACTGTCAATTTTCCGCCATAAGTAAACGCGACGTCGTTAAGGCGATTTACATGTAACGTTACGGGACGAATCTAGCTAATTTCTATATATAATCCACTAGTGGATTACCGAATTTATTGCATGGCGCTATTTCACGGCCAGACGCGACGCGATATGATAAAATTGTTTTGACGTGAGAAAATGACGTTTTACCGTCTAATGTCATAGAATCTACGAGTGACGTCATAAACCAGCGATTTTTGGTGGCACGCTTTTCTTCTAAAAAGTGCATGGCCCCTCTGGAGCATCGACGCACTTGCCGCATAATAAATCACAGCTCCTTTTCATTGTCTATTTAGGCGCGCTGTGTTAGAATTCTAATAAAACCAGGGCACGGCAAAACCTACAAAAACATTATTGTGACCATATCAGCATTAATCATATGACGTCGTTGATAAGCAGTGGATAACGTCGTATAATAAAACTCGTATGACCACACGTGTAATAACACTTAGGTGGGATTAAGCAACGTCAAGACGACGTCCATGTCAACCGGGCATTTTTGTGTAAGATGTGTCAAATTTGAAGGCGATAAAATCCAATTTAAAACTGTCATATGTTAAACAGAATCTTACACTCATGGTCATTTCATTCATATGAAATGACCACTCGTGTAAGATCCTCTATATGTAACATGTGTGTATGGACAAAAATCACTTATGCCTCTCTTGATAGCCAAGATACTAAAGAAGAACAGCGGATGTGCAGGCTGATCTGAGGTGCGTTCAACAACGAGGGCGCTCGATACGTTCTGTAAGCAACAAAGTGAGCACTCGGCGGGCGCCCGCTTTTTTGAACGCACCTCTGTCCTTGTAATCATGAAGGTTTTTGTCATTTGTCGGCTCATTGCATTTGAAGATTGCTGCAACTGTTTTGGTTCTATAAAAATAGAAGTGGAGGCAATGATCAGAAATCGATACAATTAACCCACAGCTCCCATCAGAGACACCAAAGGGAAAGAAACACAAACATGAAGCAACAGACCCCAACGGAAACACCAACAGCGGAAAGCCAAAAGGACAGTTACTTTCCCACCAAATGGCCAAAAGGCTATCCAATATAAAATTAAGCGACAAAAACCCAAAGGCAAACCCACGACAGAAGAACCGCCATGGAACCGTCAGCGCAAACGAATATTCCACTTGGGGGGTGGGGGGGTGGGTTTGCTTTAATCGATTTTACATGGCCACAATCCTCGCCCTTACTTCCGTCGCGATTAAGACAAATATTATGTTCAGTCCGCATGAAGGCCTCCTAACTCATCAGTGCAACATCTCCGTGAACACAAAAATTAAACAACCACAGAGATGAAACAACGGTGAGGACTCGACAGCAAGACAACTGAAATGCTGGAGCAAAAGAAAACCAACAGTTAGACTCCGATAGGCCCGACCAGAGACAGAGTATCAGATACCAACCAACATAAGCCTTTACGTTGGAACAGTCATAGAATCTGAGGCCTGACCCACCGGCGTGCAATTAAAGAGGGAAGCAAAGTTGTCAATCATGATTGGGTTAACTACCATGCATGCAGTCTGGCGTATAACATTTATATTTTACCCAATCTTTTTATATCGAAGAACGGAACGATTTTACGAAATTGGGTGCTGAAGTCATTGCGGTTATAATTTTTTTCTGTATTTATATACTAAGTCACCATAAAATTCGGGTTCCGATAGACCGTCTTGCAGAAGAGATTTAAGTCCAATAATGAATTTTGAAATTAAATCAGAATGACGTCTATACAATTTTGAAAAGGCTTTACGTAGTTTATGGTACCGACAACCCTGATTAAGAAGTTTAGCCGTTAACAATTTATTACGAGTGTTGAGTCAGTTACATGACTACACACTCTAGCTGTGCGCCTCTTGTTGCAGATGTTTTTATTTTGTTACGAGAGAGATTTCGTATTGTCTCTGTCTGCTGAAACTCAGGCTGTTGTAATTGATGCGTTTAATTCAGAGTCTAGTTATCTGGATGACAATTTATATTTTGAGCAGATGGTTGACAAGATGTATCCCCCTCAACTAAAACTGAATAGGGCTAATTCTTTGGATACTGCATTTGGATCTGTCGGTCTCTAATTGTATAATCTCATCTAAGATATACGACAAATGGGAAGATTTTGACTTTAATAGTGTAAATCTCCCGTTCTTGTACGGGGATGTCCTCCGTTCTCCTTCATATGGAGTATATATATATATTTCTCAACTTCGTTTCGCTAGAATTTCATCTCATGTTGACGATTTCAACCCATTTACTACCCGAAACCCCATAACGGGTACCCTGGCAAACAGAGCAGGCCTAGATCAGACACCGCAGAACGCGGCGTCTGATCAGGGCCTCGACTGTTTGCTAAAAGTTCAGTCATTTTCCAAATAAATGTTGATGAAAATACAACCTGACACCCCTAATGTTTGAAATGAACTCCTGCTATACATAATGAGGAAGATTCCATTTAGTACAAAAAGGGTTAATAATCACTGCTAAGCTTCTTCAACAGGGCTATCGGCATCATAAACTTAGTAAAGTATTTTCTATACTTTATCGACGGCACTCAGAATGAGTTGATTTTGTTTGTTTGTATTGGACTTTAACGGTCCAGTCAACACTATTTTAGATCGTTTTTGAGCCGGTCCGTTTACCTATCCACACTTTTCCTGGGCAGGCTTATACGCCAGAGGTTTACCGGTACAGTGCACATTCTTTCACCAGAAACTGACAACTGCCCTTCTTGAATCAGCGGAAGGGTGAGAATGACCGTAGAAAAGATGTCATGATCAATCTCCACGAGAGAATGTTGCCGACCCCGGTAGGAATCGAACCCGCGTCCTCCTGCTACCGAGACCGGCCTGAACTAGTTGATAAATAAAGAGTTAGTTTATAGACACTTCTGGAACAGGGCTGATCCAAATCAGAGTTTTTCGGAGATTTGGTTAATAAATTCCGAAAAATTACAAAGAAATCTGATTGGCAGAATCAATTCAAAAAGATAATTAAACGCCATAAAAGAATCAGGTACAATATAAGTATTATGTGTGTGCCGTGTGGCGGCCATAAAAAGTCTCCTCCCCGTGCACCGCCATAGGGCAGATTATATTTTCTTTTCATTGAGCCCATTTTTGTTGATTTGAACATCGAATATCGCTTAAGAACCTGTATGAAGAGACACAATAAAACCGAGTCCCCGATTTTCGTTCTTTTATGTGTTCTTTGTTTCCAAAAGCAACATTTTAGCTTCTTATTACGCGACAGCCAGCATGCCTAGTGAGGCGGTTCTAACGAGTGTTCACAATCTATATTTTGAGCAGAAATAAGAAACATATCACAAATTTTCGTCATAAAATGTTCTTTTTTACGGCGATAAAGGTGGCAATGTATTTGTATAGGCGTGTTTTCGTAATGTTTTCCTGGACATCTATTTCTATATTTTCGCAGATTTAGACATCGCTGGTTCAAGAGCGACACTTGTTTGATAATTGTCAGCATTAAATTACACAAACTTGCAAGTAAAAACTAGCTCTTTCTCTTTACATGACTTCTGTATACTGAATGTATGTGATTTTAGCTAATGAGACCGAAGGTCATGCTGACCATGAGATGACAGGCATCGTCGTTGGTCGTCCGTCGTGTGTGCGTAAACCTTTCTTTTTAACACTCTATAGAGGCCACAGTTTACGGTCAATCATGACGAGACTTAGTCAGATTGAAGATCATGATAATGTGTCGGTCAAGTTCGAATATGGGTCATGTCGGGTCAAAAAGTAGGTCAGTAGGTCAAATCATAGGGAAACCTTGTTAACACACTAGAGGCCACAGTTTTGGTCCATTCATCATCAAACTTGTTCAGAATGATCGACTTGATAATATCCCGGTCAAGTTTGAATGTGTCATGTCGGATCAAAACAGGTCAGGGGGTCAAATCATAGAAAAACTTTGTTAACACTCTAGAGGCCACTGTTTTTGTCAAATCATCACCAAACTTGCTCAGAATGATCATCTTGACAATACATCGGTCATGATCGAATATGGGTCATTGCGGGTCAGAAATTAGGTCGAATCATAAAAAAACCTTCTGAACACTCAAGAATGTTTTGTCCAATTATCATCAAACTTGCTCAGAATTATCATATTGACAATATCTAGATCAGGTTCGAATATGGGCCATGACGGGTCAAAAAAGTTGGTCATAGAAAAACCTTGTTAACACTGTAGAGGCCACCGGTTTGGTCCAATTATCATCAAACTTGCACAGAATGATCACCTTGACAATATCTCTGTCATGTTTGAATTTGGATCGTGTTGCATCAAAAAGTAGATCATTAGTTCAAATCGTGGAAAACCCTTGTTAACACTCTCTAAGAGGCCACAGTTTTAGTCAAATCACCATCAAACTTGCTGAGAATGAGCATTATAGCAATATCCCGGTCAAGTTTGAATACAGGTTATAACGGGTTTAAAAGTAGGTCACTAGGTCAAATCATAGACAATCCTTGTGAACACTAGAGGCCCCCGTTGCATAGAGAACCATCCCCTGTGCAGGTAAAAGATCTATACCGTAAGTACACGATTACTGTGTAGGATTTCATCCTGCCAACCTGGAGTCTATGTAATGTACATGTACCCCTGCACGTATTCCTCGTGAGGAGGTGTTGCTTTGTTTGATTTGATGTTTAACGTCCCCGTCAACATTACATAGGACATTTTGGAGACGTTGCTTCCAATTTGTGGGCCTTTTACCCAACATGAAGATGAAATGACACCTCAAGCCCTGTCGCCCAATGAAACCAATAGGGTTTATAAGCATGGACGATACGACTCGCAACTTTGCCTGGGCAGGCTTAGTTCATCTAAGCGGTTTATCAGTACTTGTATGTTGTCGGTTTTAGCTCTGCGTGGAAGCATCATACAGCCCATCTATTTCTTCAAGCCCCGATGGGCTTCTTGATGACCCCGACGTGATAGAGGAGGTGTTGCAGTATATAAAGAAAACTTTGCTCAGATTCATCGTCTTGACAATATCTCAAGTTTGAATATGGGTCATGTTGGATCAAAAAGTAGGTGAGAAGGTCAGTAGTATAGGGTGGCACTATGGGTACCAACTTATAAGTACCAGGTTATAGGTACTAGTACCTATAATTTGTTTGGTACCTATAAGTAGGTACCCATAGCTGGAACCCCTTATATCTAAGCTTGACTAGGCAAGGTTGGGCTTTGGAGTGACCAGTAGTTGCTTGTGCATACCTGGTACCCAAAAACTCTGGGTACCTGAAAATTATGGGTACCGAGCTCTGGGTCACCGGGGTGTGTATCGGGGTACTGCTGGGGACTAAGTCTCTGGTATTGAAAAGGTTTGTGATAATCTTTCATGGGAGTGTATATTTGGAATCTGAAAGTTTTGAGTACCTATACATTTTCAGTGACTGTTTACCTGGTACCCATAAATTCTGGGTACCTGAAATTTATGGGTACCAGGTACCTGAAATATTTTTGTCAGGCCTAAGCTTGAAAAATAACTTCATTTTATCGATGATGTAGCAATATTTTTCTTAGGCTTAATTTTAAAAAGAACTTTTGTGTGTTTGGTAGCCAGTACCCGTAAATCTTCAGTACCTGAAATTTATGGGTACCAGGTACCAGAAATATTTTGTTAGACTTAATTTTGAAAATAACTTAGTCTCTTGTGTTTGTTGTTGAAAATGTGATAAACCGTCAAGAGGTCCAGGGATGCTACAAGATGACATTATGTTGGCCTTGTATCTCAAGACTTCATAGTTTAACTGCCACATCTCCACATTCGAATTGTGTAACCTCCACATCTCCACATTAAAATTGTGAAGCCTCCACATTGATATTGTGGAACCTCCACATCTCCAAATTGAAACTGTGGAGGCAATGTGGAGCAAATGTGGATATAATGCGGAGAATGTGAATCCACAATGTGACGATTCCACATGTCCACATCTACACATTCGGCAAGTTTGCAACCAGTCCTTTCTGTCTTCTAAGACTCAGCTTAAAATGCTCAATGTGGAGCAATGTGGATGTGATGTGGAGAATGTTGATCCACAATGTGGAGATTCCACACGTCCACGTCTACACATTTAACAATTTGGCTATGAAAACCGACTATCCTGATCGGTGGGTATCACTAACCGTGTGGTTGGAAAATATAACTTTGGTAGGACCAAGCTGTTTTGAAAACAAAAAAGAACAAGAGAATTAGATGCCGCCTCTGACGGCAAACAGCCTCCCCAGTGTGCTTGTGAAGTGCATTATTGGGCTTCCCTGTAACTTGGCACTCCTGGCGATTTGAGATTATCTCGAATACACTTTAGAACCACCTGAATGTCTCTATGGACCAGAGTGGCTCCCAGAGCGGAGGCTTTCCAATGTGCGTGGATCCCCTTAAAGCAGCATGAGCAAAGCTACACTCTACTCTGTTTAAGCATATATTCGATAACTTCGCATCTGTGGACCAAGCCGGAAAAAACACGCAATGCATTAGTCAAAGACAGCACCCAGTAAGCTAGATCACTAGCCTGCTTGTAACAAGAAACCACTTTGTATATAAAGTCAACACAAACCAATTTTCAATGAAAATGGTTATGTGATTTCCAAATGAAAATCTTTCTTTTAAATTTAAGAAAAGCAAGACTATGTTCTATAAGAAATTATAAATTTATAAACTTGTATTTTATTTTTTTTTTTCGAAAAAATTAGGCACCAAAAATTATTTGACCCCATTTGAGCTACAAATAGCAAAATGATAATGATTTTTATCATATCTATATGTTACTATTTTGAGAGTTTCATTTTGGAAAACCCAATAATACAAAATTATACTCAGAGTGGATATTTATCAAGGCGTTTTAAATGCTAGGGAGGTCCAGATTTATCTCTGGTTATTATTTTTTTATCATTTTCTTATTAGTATTATCATAACTAACAAACTGTGAATATATATTGAAAGTACCGCATTCCCGGTAAATGTAAGGTCATTGGATTTTCTGAAAATCGGTCTATAGTGATTGTGCCCATAGAAACTGAAAGTAGCCAATTCCCGGAAAAACAAGTAAGATCAAGTGAATTTCCGATAATTATAAATAGTAAGAAAAGAAAACTTACTTTTTATGACGATATTGAATAATTAATGTAACTTTAAATCTGTCATATTTTGTGTCATATTTTGTGTTTGAAATGCACAGCTTGAACACTGTCATTTTGTAGAAAAGAAACTATATAAATATTCAGCGGGACATTGTTAAACATTGAGGGCCCTGATCAGACGCCACACCTGAATAATGATTGACTTCTACCTTACACTGCTAAGTGACAGCTCCATGGACATTTTTCCAACAACAAACAAAACAGTTTTACGGTGAGACTAGATCATCCCATTAACATCAATGAAGAAAACTGGGAAGTTGCATTAGTAGAAATTATGACACCAGCACAAGTGCTGAACATAACTGAAGAAAATAACTTTTTTCTATTTGGTTTTTCTAGATCAAGGTTACATAAGAAGACATGGTTTTGAGAATTAGAGAGATAATGTTGGTTGGTGCCTGATGCTCTGTCTCTGGTCGGGCTCATCGGAGTCTAACTTTTGGTTTTCTTTTGCTCCAGCATTTCAGTGGTTTCTTGCTGTCGAGTCCTCACCGTTGTCTCACCTCTGTGGTTCTTTGATTTTTGTGTTCACGGAGATGTTGCACTGATGAGTTAGGAGGCCTTCATGCGGACTGAACAAATTATTTGTCTAAATCGCGACGGAAGTAAGGGCGAGGATTGTGGCCACGTAAAATCGATTTAAGCCCCCCAGTGGAAATCTTCCACTGACCGTTCCGAGGCGGCTCTTCTGTGGCGATTTATTTATGTTGTTGTTTGTTACTTACTGTGTGTATCACTTGTGTCTTTTAATTTTGGATGGCCATATGGCCATTTTGTGGGAAAGTAACTGTCCTTATGGCCTTCCTTTTGTTTAGGTTTCCATTATGTTCTGGTCGCTTAATGTTTGTATTTCTTTCCCTTTGGAGTCTTTTATGGGTGGAGTAAGTTAATTGTATCAATTCCTGATCTTTGTTTTACTTCTACTTTGAAAATGTCAAAGAAATGTGCAGAAATACGAATGCATGTGATAATTTTAAACTGATCATCCCACCTGGTAACTATGTTTCTCCCAATCATTTGTCACAAGAAATGCAATCTTCTATCAATACGTTTGAGAACGACACCGTCTTGATATGACTGAAAAATTGTTGAAAGTGACGTTTAACCCGAATTCACACACACACACACACACACACACACACACACACACACACACACACACACACACACACACACACACACACACACACACACACGTTTTAGAACGTATTATTGAAACATGTAAATGTTGACATTGGAGTTGTTTTTGATGAAAATTCTAAACGCATGAAAATAATTTGTCAAGATGAAAGACAACCTAGATTACAATTTTCCAAAGAATTTGGAAAGTTATTAGGAGTGAATCGTTCTCTATTCGGAAAACCTATTGGGAATGAAAAAGATTCATGTCCTTTTAATGTAGACCTAAATGCTCCACATGATACATTTTTCATATATTTAGATATTGCAGATTTTACAAATGTTGGTGATGTGAAGGCACCGATTTTGAGAATTGTTCCATTTAATCATACAAAGTATTCTACTTGTTTTCATACAGAATTAAAAATTTTTGACTATGTCCCAGTAGCGAAATCTTTCATTGACCAAGTTTATATCAGCATAAAAACAGCCACAGGTAAAAGTGTACCTTTTGTGACTGGAAAATCTTTGTTTAAATTACGCTTTAGACACAAACAGTTTTTGAAAATGAGTTTAATACTCTGCACTAATACTAACTTTGTCAGTTTATCAGACTCCTGAAAGGAAATAAGATGGTTAGTTCAGAGAAACAGACAAAACATCCTGCAAAAAGATGGCCAATGTAAAAAGTTTCCAGTGACACAAATGCCTAGTAAATATGGAACAAGTTGTGGACAAATGCGGTACTTGATGAAAAGACTGAACACAGTTCTGAGCAATAAGCTTAGGGAAGGACGGCCCTCCAGATTCTGCAAAATATGTAACACAGAAATTCAACAACTTGCGAAAACTAGACATCTGAAAAAAAAAACGTCGTCTGACAGAACCAGGAAGAAAAATGAAACAAAAATCTTCTGATACTCCTAGGAGACCTACGTCTTTACCACTAAAGAATGTCGAGCATAAAAGAGCTAGTGATCAACATTATGTCATCTTGTGGTATCCCCGCACCTCTTGAAAGATTATCACACTTCCAATAACAAACACCAGAGACTAAGTTATTTTCAAAATTAAGTCTAACAAAAAATTTCTGGTACCTGGTACCCATAAATTTCAGGTACTGAAGATTTATGGGTACTGGCTACCAAACACACAAAAAACTAAGTTCTTTTTAAAATTAAGCCTAAGAAAAAAATATTGCTACATCATCGATAAAATGACTAAGTTATTTTTCAAGCTTAGGCCTGACAAAAATATTTTAGGTACCCGGTACCCATAAATTTCAGGTACCCAGAATTCATGGGTAGCAGGTAAACAGTCACTGAAAATTTATAGGTACTCAAAACCTTCAGGTACCAGGTATACACTCCCATGAAAGATTATCACAAACCTTTCAAACACCAGAGACTTAGTCCCCACCAGTACCCCGATACACACCCCGGGTACCTAGAGCTCGGTACCCATAATTTTCAGGTACCATGAATTTATGGGTACCAGGTATGCACACGCAACTACTGATTACTCCAAAGCCCAACCTAGCCTAGTCAAGCTTAGATAAAGGGGTGTCAGCTATGGGTACCAACTTATAGGTACCAAACAAATTATAGGTACTAGTACCTATAATCTGGTACCTATAAGTTTGTACCTATAGTGCCACCCTATACTACTTAGGTCAAATCAGAGAAAACAAAAGGCGACAGTTTTGGTCCGACTTTCATCAAACTTATTCAGAATGATCATTTTGACAATATCGTGGTCAGGTGGAGGTATTTTATGAATAGAAGGGTACCTTTTTACATGAAACAAAAACTGCAAAGGGTATGGAGGTGCCGTCAGACCGACTTAATACTGGTTAATGGTGGTGTGAAAATTAGTACTAGAAACCGCTCTTCGGGTCCCGCACATCGGGGCTTGAAGAAATACATGGGCTGCATGATGCTTCCACGCAGAGCTGAAACCGACCCGCACATGTGTACTGGTAAACAGCTTAGAGGATCTAAGCCTGCCCAGGCAAAGCGGTGCGAGTCGGCTCGTCCATGCTTATAAACCCTATTGGTTTCATTGGGCGACAGGGCTTGAGATGTCATTTCATCTCAAGGTCGGGTACACGCCCCACAAATTGGAAGCAACGTCTCCAAAATGACCTTTACAGTGTTGACGGGGACGTTAAACCTAAAATAAAAACAAACAAAGAAACCGTTCTTTGTCACAACAAGACATTGTAATTAAGGCATAACTATACCAAATTTAGTGACACAGAGGCTTTTCTGATATTTAATCATCAGTGTGTCTCGACCCCAAAGTTATGAAACCGAAACGAACAAAAAGGCAAGACCCGGCAAACACAGCACATCCCCCCTCCGAGCACTCACCGACCGACGTAGCTCATGAGACAGGTCAACTGGAGGCATCAGGCAAGAGACCCACCCGCGGACTTGTAGGCGTTTCCCCCACCGAGCCAACATCAGCAAACATGGCCCACGTTCCACGGAAAACCCGGGCATCAGGAAGAATATGTCCAAAGTAGCGAGACTGCAAAATTTAAAATATAACAAAAAGTGGCAACCAAATCCGCTAAGATACATGTCTCACCTGACAAGCAAGTCTTAGTTTTAGAAAAAAAAAATAGAATTTTATACTGCAAAAATTAAAGATATAATATAGCTATTTAAATCAGTACTTGAGTACTGACGTCAGCACTGTAGTATCAACCTCAGCCCCCAAGTTAGACTGAGTCGGTTCGTCTCCGTCTATTGCGCTAGGACCTGACCTCAGTGTCTAAAATGTGCCCAGATAGTGCCTTCGTATTATTTCCTTTTTGTTGATGACGTCTTTCAAACGCACCTTTGACAATACAGAGCTGACATATGTGTAATGTTGCATGGGTGACCCTCCGACAAAATTGCTCAAACTTCTTCGCTCCAATGAACATGATAGCCACCAGGACCAAAACTTAAACAACCCTTATAATGATTTCTACTCCTAAATAGCTAGATTGATTCTGAAATAAATTCACAGAAATATTCCTTGGGTCACTGTCAACCACAGCGGCTCAAACCCTCAACTTCACCTTATATTACATACCATTTCGTTTGCACAATATGGATCAGGGGAGCGATCAAGACCCTCTTGTTAACAATGGTCATGATTTGGTGCCCGGGTAGATCTGTTGTTGCTTTCTGTACGCTAAACTGGAACTATGAATTTAACCCTTTCTGTACCAAGTTGATTTTTTTCTTTTCTATGGAAGGAGTTAATTTCGAAATTTAGTGGTGACAGGTTGTGTTTTCCTCAAAATCTATTTGAAACTGGCTGAACGGTTTGCAAACAGTGTAGGCCCAGTTATGCGGCGTCTGATCTGGGCCTGAACTGTTTGCCGGGGTACTCGTTTTGGGGTTTCCGGTAAAAATTTGGTTAATTGACGATGACAGATGGTAGCAAACAAGCACTCGTACAACGAAGTTGTAGCGTATATTTTCAAATGTCGTCGCAAGCTCGATACGACGGGCTAACGCCGTATCGATATCGGCCCGATTTGTACTGCCTGAGGGGATCATTTCGTTTGGCTGGCGAACGACTAGGCAAAATAATCTTGATAGCAGACTGTATATGAGATATGGGTGGTCATCGCGGGTATACGAATATAGGAATGTAAAAAAATAAATAACTTCCATCCATTGTTTAGGCCTAAAACAAGTTGTTGTTTTTTCCGCTAACCCGACCGATCCTGCTTCGTACCCCACTCCTCCCCCGTCTCTCCTATTTTTTATCACTAAAAGAACAAAATAAAAAAACAACCCTACCATTTTCAATTTCCGATCCTACCCAGTGTCGTCTTTGCGTTTCCCCATAGAAATTTCGCGTTTTAAGTACATTTTTTTAGTTTTTTTTGGCATTTGTTTGTTTGTTTGTTTTATTTGAGGTTTAACGTCCCCGTCAACACTGTAAAGGTCATTTTGGAGACGTTGCTTCCAATTTTGTGGGACTTTTACCCGACATTGAGATGAAATGACATCTCAAGCCCTGTCGCCCAATGAAACCAATAGGGTTTATTAGCATGGACGGTCTGTCTCGCACCGTGGTTCCTGAACAGGCTTAGATCCTGTAAGCGGTTTACCAGTACTAGTGTGCGGGCCGGATTCAGCTCTGCGTGGAAGCATCATGCAGCCCATATATTTCTTCAAGCCCCTATGGGCGGGGGCTTTTTTTGGCATTTAGTATTTTAGTATCTTCCAAATTATAGAGCTGACGTTTTTTAGAATCTAAAGTGAATTTTGATATACAGTGCAAGTCTCAACATGACAATTTTATTAACAAAAACATGTACAAAAACAAAAACACATAAAATACATACGCGATCCTGTTTTTTTTTTTTTTTTTTTTCAGGAGAATAATAAAATAATAAAAAAAGTATCTCCTACCTACCGACCAATTTTTTTTCAGCATGTTAGTAGAAGCAGTACAGCTATTTTTTATGTCCTAAAAGAAATCGTGTACTCACCCAAATTGTTTTTACATGTCAGTACTGCTGTATAACGAAACGACCTCTACCCAATCTTATGAAACAGGAAGTAGAAAATGCAAGATTTTCCCATTTGTGCCGAAGAAACTGTATATATACGTAGTCTAATATATATAGTACGACCTTGACCTTGGAGTTAAGGACTTGGGTTTTTTTTTGTGCCCGACGTATTGTCTCATGATGTTTAACATTTCTACAATCCACCCAGAAATAAGAAATTTATTGACTGCATTTAAGTTTCGGACGGACGGACGTACATGTACCTACCAGAGGTACATTATGGGATGCACCCCACAGTGACAACTGTGACAGAAGAATACAACCATGCTGGTTTAAGCTGATCTTTCTATCGGAATACGCTAGGTGAAAAAGGGTAAAGTACAAACAAGTAATAAGATCCTTCGTGTGCAAAATTTTGAATGTTCACCTTATATTTAACGTTCTGCATGCTGGATTTTTTTCAGCAGACGACATTCGGAAATATTATTTCTTATTTTGCCAAGAAAACAGGAGTTGACATTTCATCTTATGGAGACGATTTGCGTGAGAAGTCAAATCCTGTTTTCCGGGAAAAATAAGAAAAATGCCAACAATGTGTTGCTGCTGAATTAGCCTAGAGGGGGGTAAATGTTAATATACTGAAGTGAAGATTCATTCATTATTTGTAAGAAGCCTCCGTGATGTAGTGGTTACGCTACTCGTCTTGTACACCAGGGGTCGCAGGATCGATCCCGGGCTTCTCCAGAGTTTCGGATGAGTCTTTAAACCGAGGTCCCAGCTCCGTATGACCCTTAACATATTTTAAAAATTGGAAAGAAAAGAATGCTCCGGAAAAATTCATTCATTTAGAACAGAACCATCTCAAACTGCAAAATGGAGACAAACACACACATGAAAGCACGCACACATATGCGCACGCACGCACACACACACGCACGCCTATCGGGGCTTTATGAAATAGAGTCGGAAGCATGGTGCTTCCGCTCCGAGATGACACTGACAGCACATTTTGTGCTGGTGAATAATCCTACCCAGGTAAGGTGCTGCGAGTCGGACGTTCCTAAAACTTTAGCAATTTCTTTGGGCGATAAGGCTTGAGATGTCAGTTCATGTGAACGTCAGGTAAAAGTCCAACAAAATCGGAAACAACATAAACTTTCCAAAATTACCTAAATAGTGTTGAAGGGGATGTAAAATCTCAACACACCCACTCAAATACACAGGCTTGGAACGTCCACAAGAAGAAAATTGCTGGACGAGAGGCGGAAACGGGCTTCAACTCTGGAGTTTACAAATATTCAACCCTAGCCCGATCACTACCATCCGTGAAGTGAACATACCCTAAACCCTATTTTACATAGAGAAAACTTGGATTTACGGTGTATACATTATTTTTTCTTATTTCTGCTCCAAGACGGAGGTAGTGGGTATCCGTTAGCACCGACTCAACGAGGCGGTTATAACGAGCACCCATAACCTATGTTTGCAGTATAAATAAGAAAAAATATCACGAATTTTCACCAGACAATTAGCCATTTGGGAGATATGAAAAAAAAATGCAGTATACCCTAGCTGAACAATGGTTATTAAAACACGGGCATTTAACATTCAAATTGACCTCCGCCGGTGGTCAGTTGAAAACAATTTTACTTATATCCGGAGGTCAATTTGAACGTTTCCTGTTACTGATATTCGTGGGCTGCAGGAAGGTCACAGGTTAAATTATTCTTGATCAAAAACATGTCTTGAAAATCGGAGAATGTTATTCTATCAGTTTTTTGTTTGCACCTGTATGTTCATACCAAGTGTCATTGAAATATTTTCAGTCGTTTCGTCGCAATTATTTTTGTTCCGCACGCTCAGTCGTGAAACCAGCAACACAGGTGAATATGCTCTGATTGTCCAATGACAAGCTTCCATTGAACAATTATTGTTGCAGTCGGAAACGGCAATACCATACCTGCTTCCAAGACATACTTTTATAAATCTACACGTTTTCCCTACAATGTTCTGACCATTTTTTGCATCGGAGGTCAATTTGAAAATTAGGTGGTCAATTTGACTAATGGAGATTATAATGGAAAATAATATTTGAATGAAAATCATGAAACATGGTTCTTTATGTCGTGTTGGGGTTATGTTTAGAATAAAGTCATTGGGTCCGTTTTCTTGAAAGAGTGACCGCCAAATTCAGGCTGTCAGTGTACTCAAACTTCACAGTCTCTTAACAATTAGCGTCTTCGGAAACAATTGATCAGAAGCACACCAGGCGCACATTATCGCGTGCTGGTCTTAATCATTTTGAGCTTTCTTCAGAGATTTGTCATCATGGACGAAACATGGGGCCATCATTTTACCCCAGAGGCCAAACAACAATCGAAACAATTGAAGAACCCCGGCTCACCCCGCCAAAGAAGGCAAAGACTGGGAAGCTGGGAAGATTATGGCCTCGTTTTTCTGAGATGCAGATAGTATTCTGCCGATAGATTATCTCCAAAAATCAATTGCACGTATTATGCTTCACTTCTGACGCAATTACGGGAAAATATTAAACTTAAGCGCCGCGGAAAGCTCACTATAGGTGTGTTGCTCCATTAGAACAATGCTCCTGTTCACAAGTCTGTCATATGAATTCTACAGAGTGGAGCTTGAAGCAAACATTTCGTGAAAATTTTTGATCAAGGTCAGGATATATCCGGTTATACACAAACCGCTCTATCTGACGCCAGATGCCAATACACTACAGCATTTCACTCTTTGACTCCACAACAGAGAAAACACAGAGGCACTGTGACTATGTGTTTATGCATTGGAGTCTTGGTGCCGAATCTTAGAAAAGATATCGGAATGGAGTGTAGAGTTAAATTTTGGTGAAAATGTTAGACTAAGCCTTTTGTAAAGGATCGGTTTATACATGTACTGCAACGGCTCCAAACTTTGACCCCAGCCTCCACTTAATCTCTCCATCGCATGACTTTACTCCATGGCTCCGGAAGCATTGTCCTAATGGAACAACACACCTTAAGTGAGCTTTCCGCGGCGCTTAAGTATAATATTTTCCCGTAACTGCGTCAGAAGTGAAGCATAGGATGTGCCATTGATAGTTTGTCCATTTTAGAGATAAATTATCAGCAGAATACGAGCTGCATCCCTGAAAACCGAGACCATAACCTTCCCAGCTGATGAAACTGTCTTTGCTTTCTTTGGCGGGTGAGCCAGGGTGCTTCCATTGTTTCGATTGTTGATTGGCCTCTGGAGTTTAATGATGGACTCATGTTTCACCCATAGTGAAAAATCTCTGATGAAAGTTCAAAAAGATTGAGATAAGCACGCGATAATGTGCGCCTGATGTGCTTCTGATCAACTTTTTCCGAATAGCCTATTTGTAAAGATAATGTGAAGTTTGAGTACACTGACATCCTGAATTTGGCTGTCACTCTTTCCAGAAAACAGATCAAATGACTTTATACTAAACATAACCCCAAAACGACATAAAGAACCATATTTCATGATTTTCGTTTTAAAAAATTTTTTCCATTATATTTTCCATTAGTCAAATTGACCATCTCATTTTCAAATTGACCACCGATGCAAAAATGGCCTGAACATTGTAGGGAAAACGTGTAAATTTATAAAAGTACATCTTGGGAGCAGATATGGTAACGCCGTATCTGACTGCAACAATGCTTGCTCACTGGAAGCTTGTCATTGGACAATCAGAGCAAATTCACCCGTGTTTGCTGACTTTCTAGTTTCGATTTCACGACTGAGCGTGCGGGAAAAAATGATTGCGATGAAACGACTGAAAACCTTTCAATGACACTTGGTATGAACATGCTGATGCAAAAAAACTGATACAATAACATTCTCCGATTTTTTAGATATGCTTTCGATAAAAAATAATATTACCTGCGACCTTCCTGCAGCCCGCGAATCCAATAACAGGAAACGTTCAAATTGACCTCCGGATATAAGTCAAATTGTTTTCAAATGACCACCGGCGGAGGTCAATTTGAATGCTTACTGCCCGCGATTAATGCAACAAACATCTCGGTGGAAGGTGTTCTCATATCGGCAAGGTGACTGGTAAACAATGAACAAAGGGTGCACTTAAATTTGCAAAGCAGAAATACATTGACCGTCGATCATATGCTTGTTCAGTACTAGAAGCCTCCGTGTCGTGGTTATGCTGCTCACCTTGTAAACCAGGGGTCGCAAGATCGATCCCGGGATTCTCAAGACTTTCGGATGAGTCTTTAAATCGAGGTCTCGTCTCCGTATGACCTAAGCTGTTGGTGAGACGTAAAACTCAAACACTCACTCACTCACTCGATCAGTACTGGCCTGGCTATCTGGACTCTAACCATGAAAACACACTCCCCCCTTGACTATTTGTCTTCACATATTAGCCCCCTTTCATGTTAAAAACCTCATATCAGCCAAACTGATCAGCCAAATCAGAGGAACCATTTGCCATATTTTTATACAAACATTACTAAAACACGCCTGTACAAATACATTGTAGATTTTCCCGTGGAAAAAAAGGAAATTTTACGATTAAAAGTTGATATATTTTTCTTATTTATGCTCAAAGTATAGATTGTGGGTACACGTTAGAACCGCCTCGTTCTAACAAGTACCAACAATCTATATTTTAGAACAGAAAAAAGAAAAATAAGGTTCAATATATTAACCCCAGTAGTTTGTGTGTTTGTTTGTATTGGAGTTTAACAGCACAGTCAACACTATTTTAGGTCATATTGAGCCAGTCAGTTTACCAATCCACACTTTTCCAGGCCATGCTTATGCGTAAGTGTTTAACAAGTACAGTGCACATTCTTTCGCAAGAAACTGACAACTGTCCTTCTTGAATCAGCGGAAGGGAGAGATTAACCGTAGTAAAAGATTTCATGACCAATCTCCACGAAACTAGAATGTTGTCCGGCAGGTATCGAACCCGCGTCCTCCTGATCACCAGTCAGACGCGCATCCGACTGAGCTACCGAGGCCGGCTAGCCTCAGTTGTAGTATATAAAAGTGGGGTTCAAGGGGGTCAGAATTATAAAGGTTTGTTTTCGTGATGGATAATAAAACATGTTACGGTGATTAAACTATCAGGTAGACGGGAGCAGGCTAACCTGAGTCTTCGCTGGTTTCTCAGATCTTCTTGTAGCCTTTGTCGTGTGCTGGCTTGAGAGGGTAGCAGCAGTTTTTCCCACTATTTTTCAAAGGTAGACAACTTTCGGGACTTACTGCTCGATTTTCTATAAACTCTGGCCCACGGAAAAAGGGGTCTACTCTTAAAGGAAAGAATTTGCTCCCCAGGAGCAAATTCTTTCCTTTAAGAGTTGACCCCTATTGACATGGGAGACAAAATACTCTTGCATGAGTTACCTCCCCTGAAGTTGAATCCTTTCCCCTTAACTATTTTAAAAGCAGTCTCCTTGCAAAGGTGAATGGATACACCGGACATGTTTCTGCCATTTTGGGTTGATTTTTGTTTGTTTGATTTTAAGTTTAACGTCCCCGTCTTTTGGGTTGATTGTACAGGAGATTGATTGATTGTTTCGTGTTCAACGACACGTCAACGCTTGTGAGTCATTTTGTGTCGTTTCTCAGAAAAAGAGAAAAGAGATGGTAGAGATGATAGTGAGGGACAGATGAGAAAGAGGAGTAGAAACAGAAGAAATAACAAAACTCGACCCCTACCCTTACCTGCTGCAAGTATATTGTACAGCAGGCCTTGCCGAAATGTAAGCCAGTATCAGTTTGGCGCCCCATTGACATGTGCACAAGATACACATCACCTTTGCCTCGACAAACCACCCCCGCAGTACGGGAGAACACCATTCATTCAATAGTCAGGTGATGATCACATCCCCTAAAAAAAAAAAAAAAACAACAACTGGAAATTGTGTTTGTGAAACACTATGCCCCCAACCATATGCTTGTCCCTAAATGGGATAGTAAACAGTACCTCATGATCATTTGCATTAAAAATAAACCTGTCAAATATTAACAGATTTTAGACAATTCAGATCATCTATGCCTTAGTAGCAAACAGACTGCCAAATATCATGAGCCTAGCTCAAGTGGTTCTCCAGTTATTTTGTTCACAAGGTTTCCCTATAGCCAAAATGTATAAGTCCAAAAAGGGGCATAACTGCATTTAATATTTTCGGAATTTCGTCAAAAACTAATTAGGTCATCTACACCTTAGACCCAAACTGTATACTAAATATCATGAGCCTAGCTCAAGCGGTTCTCCAGATAATTTGTTCACAAGGTTTCCCTATAGCCACAATGCATAAGTCAAAAAAGGGGCATAACTCCGTTAAATGTTTTCGGAATTTCGTCAAAAGTTAATCAGGTCATCTACACCTTAGACCCACATAGTCTTCTAAATATCATTTGCCTAGTTCGAGCGGTTCTCCGGATATTTTGCTCACAAGGTTTCCCCATAGCCACAATGTGTAAGCCCGAAAAAGAGCGTACTCCATTAAATATTTTCGGAATTTAATCGAAAGTTAATCAGGTCATCTATACCTTAGACCCAAACTGTGTACTTAATATAATGAGCCCAGCTAAAGCAGTTCTCAAGATATTATGCTCACAAGGTTTCCCCATTGCCACAATGCATAAGTCCGAAAAGGGGCGTTACTCCATTAAATATTTTCGGAATTTCATCAAAAGTTAATCAGGTCATCTACACATTAGACCCAAACTCTCTACTAAATATTATGAGACTAGCTCAAGCGGTTCTTCAGATATTTTGTTCACAAGGTTTCCCCATAGTCGCAATGCATAAGTTCGAAAAGGGGCGTTGCTCCGTTAAATATTTTCGTAATTTCGTCAAAAGTTGATCAGGTCATCTACACCTTAGACCCAAACAGTTTACTAAATATCATGAGCCTAGCTCAAGTGGTTCTCCAGATATCTTGCTCACAAGGTTTCCCCATAGCCACAATGCATAAGTCCGAAAAGGGCCGTAACTCTGCAAAGACAAGTCCGGCGAAAACAAAAATAATATACTTGTCCGCTTATTTTTCATGCACATTCCATATATGAAATTTCGAGATCCTAGCTCAAACCATTCTTGAGTTTCCTACAGGGTGAAAGCGTAAAGGACAGACCGACAGACGGACGGACGGACGGACGGACGGACGGACGGACAGACAGACAGACAGACAGACAGACAAACAGACAGACAGACAGACAGACAGACAGACAGACAAGACAGAACCAATATGTCCCATCAAATTCTTCGAAGTTGGGGGCATAAAAAGGCAGGGTGTCTATTCGATTCCTTGGGTCTCTCATGAAGGAGCGGAATTCGCGGAAAGAAATAAAATCCAGGGTCAGAAAAAAGACAGCCAATGCAGTCAACCCTTTAAAGGGCAGATAAATGAGTTGCAGAATCAGACCCTGAAAAGGCAGGTGAACTATACTGACGGGAAATAGAAACTATACACTTTAAAACAAAACAAGTGGATAATTCAGTTTAAAAATACGGATTAAGGATTTGACTCACTATAGACATGAATCCTGAAACAATTTAAAGAAAATCATTCAAATGTTTTGCCAGTGACAATTTAAAAATGAGTGTATAGTTTCTATTTCCGGTGATTATATAATGCTATAGGAATTTTAATAAATGGAATGGTTGAGACGGACATGTTCTTGTGTATAATGGCCTATAGTTGCAGGTCAAACGTTTACATTTAGTTCGACTTTGTTGCAGTTAAAGTCATTAGGAAAACACGGCTATTCAAATCTATTGAAACTTTTAACACACAAAAAAATGAACATTTTCAGATGAAAAAAAACTTCACATTTTACTTATTACTGCTCAAAAAATAGATTCCGGAAACTCGTTAGATCCGCGGTTCTAACGAATACCTATAATCTATATCATTGACCAGAAATAAGAAGAAAAATACATACCCCTGTAAACCCCAAATTTTCTATAAAAAGTGGGGTTTCAGTTGGTGGGGTTTCAGTTGGTCAAATGTATGTAGGCGTGATTTCGTGATGATTCGTGTGTCAGTAATATTTGCAGTAAGTCTTCATTTATTTTTTTATACCTGTTGAAAAAAAAAAAAAAAAAAAAAAAGACACGACCACACTGAGTACGGGATCTGGAGCCCGTCCGTCCGTAAGCTTGCCGCTTTACTGATAACTCCTCCTTGGTATATACTTAGAGAATGAGATAGGGCTGCGAACAGAACATTGACATTTCAGTTCACAAATTAGTAACAAAGAAATTTTGTCTTAGATAGTTGTCGACCTGGTTTCAATTTCGGCCAACAAGTTTTCATAGAATCAATGATCAGAATACCATTTTTGTATACAAAACATTAACCAACTCTGACTCACTTTGTATGGGCTGAAAGTGAGAATCAGAAAATACCTTCATCACTTAAACACACCTATATTATTTTGACCCCCTTAAACCCCACTTTTTTATAAGAAAGCTGGGGTTGATAGGGGTAAACTTTATGTATCGTATTTTTGCTCTAAAATATAGATTGTGAGTACTCGTTAGAACCGCCTCAATGAGGCAGTTCTATCGAGTACCCACAATTTATATTTTGAGAAGAAATAAGAAAAATATCACACTTTTTTTCATAAAAAATTTTTCGGTTTAACGGGAGTAAAGTTTATAATGCATTTGTATAGGCGTGCATTTTTCGTAATGGTTTCAAACTTGTTATAACCGCTAAAGCAAATAAATATTTTGTCCAAGAGGAGTCCCAGTCAACAATTTCAAAGTCATGACGGGCCTGCAGTTCCCCTAGCCATGCATTTCCTGGGAAGGCTTATACATAAGCGGTTGACCAGTACATTGCACATTCTTTCGCCAGAAACTGACACTCGACCTTCTTGAATCAGCAGAAGGGAGAGAATGACCATAGAAACTTTTTCATGGTCAACCTCTACGAACGAATGTTGTTGATCTAGTCAGAATCGAATGTGCGACCCCTTGATCACCATTCAGAAACGCAACCCATTACGAAAACACGCATATTCTGCAAATTTTACCACCTAAAATGAAATTTTACCACCAAAAATGAAATTTTACCACCTAAAATGAAATTTTACCACCAAATATGAAAAAGATAAAAAAAAAAAAAAAATCCTGATATTTTTTCGTATTTCTGCACAAATCATATTTTTGGGTACTCGTTAGAACCGCCTCGACGAGGCGGTTCTAACGAGTACTCACAATCTATGTTTTTGAGTAAGCATAACAAAAAATAATGTTCGTCTTGTAAACTTCAGTTTTCCTGTATAAAAGTGTGGTTTAATGGAGGCGTAGAAGCCCCTGTGGCGCAGTGGTTTTGCTACTCGCCTTGTAAACCAGTGATCGCAGGATCGATCCCGGGCTTCTCCAGACTTTCGGATGAGTCTTTAAACCGAGGTCCCGTCTCCGTATGACCTTAGCTGTTGGTGGGACGTAAAACTAAAACTCACTCACTCACTTAATGGGGCGTGTTTCCTGATGCGGCCGATTCTGTGTTAAAATCTTAAACAGCAATGGTGTTACCAGCGGCGCATTTTGAATAGCCAGAATAGAATCTTTATGTGCATTGTATTTTTTAAGATGCGCTGAAGTGTATAACCCATTAGCTCTGAAGACTCGCCCCCATGTACTAGAAAAAAGTATAAACTTTCCACCTTATTACAGCGAAATTGCAAGTCTTTTAGAGTGGATTTTGTCAGAATATTAGACATGAAATAGGATGAAAGTGTTTGCACGCATGATCCAAATGCAATAATGAAAGAAGAATTTTAGCATTTAGTAGTCTTTTTGTCGATGTTTCGCGTTTATTACAATTCCGTTTGCGCTGTACAGTCAAACTACGATGCTTATCCATCAAGAAAACACGCCTGTATAATTTTGACCCCCTTGAACCCCACTTTTATATAGTCAAACTGGGGTTTCCGGGGGTATACCTTATTTTACTAATTTCTGCTCTAAAATATAGATCGTGGGTACTCGTTAGAACCGCCTCGATGAGGCGGTTCTAACGAGTGCCCACAATCTATGTTTTGAGCAGAAATAAGAAAACTATCGCAATTTTTCATCATAAAATTTTCATTTTTTCGGCGACAAAGGTGGCAATGTATTTGTATAGGCGTGTTTGCGTAATACGATGTTTCGCGTTTATTACAATTCCGTTTGCGCTATACTGTCCTACGATGTTTATCAGTGGCGAACAGTCACCACCTTGGATAACCCAAGAACATTGCGAAAACACGGCTATACAAATATATTGCCTATTTTTTGGCAAAAAAATTAGAAATTTTAATATGAAAGATTGTGATATTTTTCTTATTTCTGCTCAAAACATAGACTGTGGGTACTCGTTAGAACCGCCTCATCGAGGCGGTTCTAACGAGTACCCACAATCTATATCTTAGAGTAGAAAAATAAGGTATACCCCCGAAAACCCCCGTTTTACTCTTTAAAAGTAGGGTTCAAGGGGGTCAAAATTATAAAGGCGTGTTTTCATGATGAAACAAACCCCTCATTAGGAGGCGGAAGAGCTGTACTTTTCATACAAAGCGTCTAGTGATTCAGTGAAAAAAAAAAACAACAAAAAACTTCGAGGTATTGCGGCAACAGATTAAGCGAAACATCAAACGTTCTTACCAAGCTTACCTCGAAGGACTTCCCGGTCTCGGAAACACTGAGTCATGTGACATGAAGAAACCTTTCTGCTTCCTTAAAAGATTCCGACATGACGAGCAGGGTCCTACCCCACTTCAGAATAGCGGTGCTCTTACTAAGGACATACCTGGGCAGTGTGCTGTTCACAATAAACAGTGTTTCAGACTTGTTTGTTTGTTTGATTGTTTGTTTGTATTGGAGTTTAACGGCCCAGTCAACACTATTTAGGTCATTTTTGAGCCGGTCAGTTTTACCTACCAACACTTTCCTGGGCAGGCTTATACGTAAGCGGTTAACCAGTTCAGTGCGCATTCTTTCGCCAGAAACTGACAACTGCCCTTCTTGAATCAGCGGAAAGGAGAGAATGACCGTAGAAAAGATTTCATGATCAATCTCCACGAAAGAATGTTGCCGACCCCGGCGAGAGTCGAACCCGCGTCCTCCTGATCACCAGTCAGACGCGCATCCGACTGAGCCACTGAGGCCGGCGTGTTTCAGTCTGTGTGTGTGTGTGTGTGTGTGTGTGTGTGTATTTTACCCAACACAGATGAAGTTACAGGATTTTGTTGATCAAAGTACAATAAATCCTGAATCAGTACCGGAAAATTACATATGGATTGACTTCCCCTTGGGACAGCATCACGTGAACAAATCCGTGAAATGAACACCCCCTTACATCCCACTTTATATAGAGAAAACTGGGGTTTACGGGGTAAACAATATTCTTCTTATTTCTGCTCCAAGACATAGGTTGTGGGTACTCGTTAGAACCGCCTCAATGAGGCGGATTGAGGCGGTTCTAACGAGTACCCACAACCTATGTTTGCAGTATAAATAAGAAAAATATCACAGATATTCGTCAGAAAAGTAGCCATTTTGGAGATATAAAAATTGCACTATTAGATCGCACGGGTGTCTTATCGTAATGTTACTCAACTTTCACAAGACGCAATTCTATTATATTACATGCATACATCAAATTAAAGCTAAGAAATTGAATTTTAATATTATAAGTTACGTTTTAGATTTTTTTTAGCTCACCTGAGCACGAAGTATTCATGATGAGCTACTGTGATCAGTGAATGTCCGTCGTGCGTGGTGCGTCGTCAACAATTTGATTTAAATGCAAACTCCTTCTAAATCCATGGCCAATTTGATTCAAACTTCACAGAAATGTTGCCAAAATAGCTAAAAAAAAAAAAAAAAAAACACAAAAAAAAAACACAAAAAAAAACACAAAAAAACAACGGTCCGCTCCGATGAACAAGATGGCCGCCAGATCTAAAATAGAAAAAAAACTTTAAACACCAACCTCTCCTGTACCCCTGGACCAATTTCATTCAAACTTCATAGAAATGTTGCTTAGGTGACTCTCTACCACAACAGCTAAAACGGTTCCGCCCTGATGAGCAAAATTACCTCCAAAGCTAAAAAACAGAAAAAAAAAAAACACGTAAATTTGCTTCAAACGCGAACGCCTCACTTACCCTTGGGCCAATTTGATTCAAACTTCACAGGAATGTTGCCTAGGTGACTCCCTACCAAAAAAGCTAAAATTGTTCCGCTCTGACAAAATGGCCACCAGAGCTAAAAGTACGAACAAAAATCTTCAAACGACAACTCCTGCTGTACCCTGGGTCCAATTTCATTCAAACTTTCCTTTAATGTTGCTTAGATGACCCTCTACCAAATTAGCTAAAACGGTTCCACTCCGATGAACAAAAAATGGCCACCAGATCTTAATATAGAAAAGAATCGTAAATTAAAAGCAAACTCCTCGGAATCCTTGACCCAGTTTGATTCAAACATCACAGAATGTTGCCCAGGTGGCTCCCTACCAAAATTAGCTGAAACGGTTCTGCTGCAATGAACAAGATGGCTGTCACAGCTAAAATAGACAATAATCTTTAAACAAAAACTCCTCCTACACCCCTTTGCCAATTGCAATCAAATTTCATAGGAATATTGCTTGGATGACCCACTACCAAAATAGCTAAATGGGTTCGGCTCTGACAATCAAAATGGACTCCGCATCCCTGCCATTTTCAGGACTTCTGTGTCTGGAATTCTGTCTTGCCACTAAATCTTTAAAAGTATTCTAAGACAGCTTTATGAAAGTGGTTCAGTGTTTTGGCGTGCCGTTGATAAACTGTTCATGTTTCGCATGCATAGTATAATAGTGTTGGAAGCTCCACAGCTCTGTAGACTTTTAGTTTTGTGTCAAGGCGTATTCCACTTCGATCCCAAACACTACCACGTAGTCGGCCAAATGCTGCACTAGTTTTGGCAATCCTGGCACTGGCCTCATCATCAATGTGCATGACTCTTGACAATGTGCTTCCAAGGTACGTGAACATGTCTACCACTTGCCATCTTTGACCTTTCACTGTAGTGATGGGCTCCATGTAATGTTTACCATGTGATGGTTGATAAACCACTTCAGATCCAGATTGTGAGGTCATAAGAGTCAGATACATGATCTACGCATTTTTTTGCATATATTTTTCTGTTTTAACACTTTGACATGTCGTCAGCAAAACAGGAACTCATCTAGCACCTCTGTCTGCCCCTTAGATTTAGCTTGAATATGTTCTATAAAAGGATTATCCTTTGGGAGCAAGGAATATATCTGTAATATATGATGTGTACATGTTTTATGGGCCAGACTCTCTAGTTTCGGCCAATTAGGCCTCATCAGTGACCCTCAAATATTTTCAAAATTCCACAATGGAATCTATGATCTCAAAGGACAAGAAAATATAAACTACACTATGATGTTTAATATATCTGAATAGGCAAGTTTCCTTAACGATGTTTAATAAAAGGGACCATTTTGAAAATTTTCTCACAGATTAACTTTCAGTTGTTTTTTTTTTCTCTCAACAAATTACGAAAACACGCCTATACAAATACATTGTAAACTTTTCAACCGAAGAAACTGAATTTTTAAGATGAAAAATTATGATATTTTTATTATTTCTGCTCAAAATATAGAGTGTGGGTATTTGCTAGAACCGCTTGTTAGAAAGGTTTACGCTGTAAACCCCAGTTTTACTATATAAAAATGGGTTTCAAGTGGGTCAAAACTATATAGACGTGATTTCGCAATGAACAAAAGTACATTTTCTTTTATATGCACGTCTCCTTGTCAGTCTGAAGATCATCATGAAAACAAGTCTATGCAATGAACACCCATTTTAACCCTTTAACCCTTTTTGTACCAAATGGAACATTCCTTCTTATATATAGCAGGAGTCAATTTCGAAATTTAGGAGCGACAGGTAGTGTTTTCTTCAAGATTTATTTGGATAATGGCTGATTTGTTTGCAAACAGTGTAGGCCCTGATCAGACGCCGCGTTCTGCGTCGTCTGATCTGGGTCTGCACTGTTTACCAGAGAAAATGGGGGTTTCGGGGGTAGAAAATAATGTTCTTATTTCTGCTCCAAGATATTGTGGGTACTCGTTAGAACGGCCTGAATGAGACGGTTCTAACTAGCACCACAAACTATGTTTGGAAGACATAGATTAGTGGTACTCATTAGAACTGCCTTCACGATGCGGTTCTATTGAGCACCCACAACCTATGTTTTGAGTATAAATAAGAATAATATCAGAAAGTTCCACCAGTAAAGCAACCATTTTTGAGATATTAAAGAATGCACTAAGTCACATGGGTGTGTTATCGAAATGCTGTGATGCGGAATACCTTGGAAGAGAGAAGCTGACTAGTCACCATATTTGCATTATTTGCTGGCTCCCAGCTTGCACATTGTCAATATTGGAAAAACAGGTAACCAGACCCCCTGACCTTGAAAGGTCAGGGAGTTCTGGTTACCTGTATTTCCAACATTTATAATCTTCAGACTAGGAACCAGCAGATAAAGGAAATAAGGTGTATTCGTTGTTTTCGTTTCCAAAACTGTAGAATAACTACAACAGCATTCGTTATACATCCGCAAACAAAGTTTAAGGTGGGTACATAGGAGTCAGTCTGTTGATTGGTTTGTGTATTCATCCGTCCGTGACACATTTTTTCTTATTGCTTATTGTTATGCGAACTTCTTCCATTGACTTTAGATTAAATGCATATGCAGTCACAATAGATGTGGATGTGCGTGACATAAATTCCATCGGCTTCAAGTCAAGGTCAAGGTCACTGTTGCTTAAAATAGAATATAAATCCATGACAGTTATGTGTATCCGACCATCAGTGACACATTTTTTTTCTTGTTATGGGAACTTCTTCCACATTTCTTCACCGATTGACTTCAAAATTTGCATATGCATTCACAATATGGTGTAGATTTGCGTAACATAAATTTCATATGCGTCAAATCAAGGTCACTTTTGCTAAAATAGACTAGAAATCCATGACAGCAATCTTGTTATGCGAACTACTTCCACATTTGTTCAACGATCGACTTCAAATTTTGCATATGCATTACAATATGGTGTAGATATGCGTGACGTAAATTTTATATGCGTCAAGTCGAGGTAAAAGCCACTGTTGCTAAAAATAGAACACAATCTTGTACTGCAAACTACTTCTACATTTCTTCGCCGATTGGCTTCACAATGTGGTGTGGGTGTGCATGACATAAATTTCATATGTGTCAAAGTCAGTTCAATAATGCTAAAAATAGAATGGAAATCCAAGTGCGAATTTCTTCCACGTTTCTTCACCAATTTTCTTCGAATTGTGCATATCCATTCACAATGCGGTGTAGATGTGTGTGACATAAATTTCATATGCGTCAAGTCAAGGTCATTGCTAAAAAACAGAACAGAAATCCATTACAACAATCTTGTGATGCGAACTACTTAAACATTTCTTCAACGGCTGAGTTCAAATTTTGCATATACGTTTACAATAATGTGTATATCATATGCGTTATATGCGTGTCATAAATTTCATATGGGTCAAGTCAAGGTCACTGTTTCTAAAAACAGAATAATCTTGTGATGCGAATAGCTTACACATTTCGTCATCGATTGAGTTCAAATTTTGCATATATGCATTTATAATGAGATGTAGATGTGCATGACATAGGTTTCATATGAGTCATATCAAAGTCACTGTTGCTAAAAATAGTATAATCTTATAAGAATCTTATATGGGTGTGACGGTTGGATGGAAAAATCCGTCCCGAGGGACACTGTCTTGCATCACGAGGCTTGCCGAGTGATGCCGGACAGTGATCCCGAGGGACGGATTTTTCTATCCACCCCTCACACCCATATTGTATTCTTTTGCTTGCAAACCTTCCATTTCTTAGCGCGGATTTTTAATGCTGCAGTCACTTCGGTTACCAACGTCCGCCATATTGTGTTGACTCTGCAGGAATGTTTAGTGACGCCACGTAACGTCCTGTGACGTCAACCTTAACGACGGCGCATACGAGGTCGTAATCAACCAGTGCATTTATCAAACACGCGATTAATATTCGTTTTGGGGTCGGAACACCAGGGTCAGAACTTAAATTTTTATCCCAGGGTAAAATCGCGGATTTCCTTGTCTGTTGTGCAAGAATATGATTTCTTCACCGACTGAGTTCAAATTTTGCGTTCTTAGTGGGATGTAGATGTGTATGACATAATTTTATATGCGTCAGGTCAATGTCAAGTCCAAGTTGCTAAAACAGAATAATCTTTTTATGCGAACTACTCCCTCATTTCTTTACCGATTTAGTTCAAATTTTGCATACGCATTCTTAACGATTGTTTGATTGTTTGATTTGAGGTTTAACGTCCCCGTCAACACTGTAAAGGTCATTTTGGAGACGTTGTTTCCAATTTTGTGGGACTTTTACCCGACATTGAGATGAAATGACATCTCAAGCCCTGTCGCCCAATGAAACCAATAGGGTTTATTAGCATGGACGGTTCGCCTCACACCGCGGTTCCTGGACAGGCTTAGGTCCTCTAAGCGGTTTACCAGTACTAGTGTATGGGCCGGATTCAGCTCTGCGTGGAAGCAACATGCAGCCCATATATTACTTCAAGCCCCTATTGGCGGGGGCGATCATACGCGTTCTTAACGAGATCTATATACGTGTGATATAGATTTGATATGGGTCAGGTCATGGTCAAAGTTTCGGTTTCTACTTTTTGCTCAGAATTTTGTCTTGATAATAGCTGTTTGATGAAGTATCACGTTAAGAGGTCTATATTCTAGTAAAATGCGCTAAAGCGGGGGTATAGCAGTCAGATCTTCTGACAGTTACAGATCAGCGTAACCTCGTCACGAAACCACGCCTATATAATTTTGACCCCCTGCGGTTTACACATTACGAAAACACGCCTATACAAATACATTGTCAATTTTTCAGCCAAAAAATGGACATTTTAAGATGAAAAATTGTGATATTTTTCTTATTTCGGCTCAAAACATAGATTGTGGGTACTCGATAGAACCGCCTCGATGAGGCGGTTCTATCGAGTACCAACAATCTATGCTTTTAAGCAGAAGGAAATACTGTTTACCCCTGTAAACCCAAGTTTTACTATACAAAACTGGGGATCAATGGGGGGGGGGGGGGTCAAAATTATATAGGCGTGTTTTTGTGATGAGGGGTAAACCTTATTTCTCGACGAGGCGGTTCTAACGAGTACCACAAGCTATATTTTGAGCAGAAATAAGAAAACAATTCACAATTTTCATCTTAAAATTTTCGTTTTTTTCGGCGTAAAGTTTACAATGTATTTGAATAGGCGTGTTTGCGTATTTTCGTATTGTGAAAACCAAATAGAAATCAAAGTACTGATGGGTCGATTGTCAATTACGAAAACACGCCTATACTAATACAGTGTAAATTTTTCCCCGAAAAAAACTAAAATTTTAGGATTAAAAATTGTGATATTTTCCTTATTTCTGCTAAAAATATAGATTGTGGGTCCTCGTTAGAACCGCCTCATCGAGGCGGTTCTAACGAGTACCCACGATCTATATTTTAGAACAGAAATAAGAAATATAAGGTTTACTCCTGTAAATCCCAGTTTACCAAGCCAAGCGAATTTGTGTCTTCGAGCATTCCGTCATGACAAATTTTAACTGCGCATGCCCAGCCATTCAGAGGGGCCAGGGATATGGCTTTCTGTCTGAAAGTTCCTCTTGATTCACTGCTTGTATGAGCGAGTGGCGAAGGTTCTGGCGAGACTGCGCGGATGCGCAGGCTCGCCTGAACCTTCGCTGCTCGCATAGGCGATAAGTACCAAAAGCGCTTGACGGGGCCCATTTAAAAGGGGTTCGAGGGGGGGGGGGATCAAAATTATATAGGCGTGTTTTCGTGATGTCTGTGCGTAGGTTGGGAAAATGGTCCTGAACGGGTACTTAGACTCTTTTGTTTAACCCTTAAATTCCTGTACTTTAGATTCTGATTAGATGATGCTTTCTTTCGCGTCCGATCTTGGTCTACAATGTTTCAACAAGTTAACATATCCATGAAATGAACACCCAATAGACCCCACCTTATATAGAGAAAACGACGTTGCATCGACGTTGATACGACGTTGCGTAAACGTCATTTTTCCGTTGGGATGAATCGATGGCATGATATTTTGATAATTTTCTTTGGAGGTCGACTATAAATGTATGGTTGTTTGTTTGCATATATGTTTTACATCCCGTCAACACTATTTAGGTAATTTTGGAGACGCTGTTTCCGATTTTGTGGGCGTTTTACCCGACACTGAGATGAAATGACATCTTAAGCCCTACCTCCCTAACAACTCGCAAGGATATATATGCAGTGACGGTCCGACTCGCACCGCTTTGTGTTAGACCGTCTTAGCGGTTTATCAGTACTTGCATGTAGGTTCGGTCGGTTACAGCTCTGAGCAGGAGCACCATGCAGCCCATTCTATTTCTCCTAGCGTGCGTGCGAGTGCGCGCGAGCTTTTGCGTGTGCATGTGTGTGCGCGCGTTTGTGTATTTACTTTTACGCACGTACAATGTACATATGTGCACACATAAACGTTGGTAATCAAATCAATTTACTAGACATACTATACTATATCAGCGAGCACCAACAATCTATGTTTAAACTAGAATTCAGAAAAGGATACGAAAAATGACCGTTTGAGATATAAAATCACACGGATATGTTATCGTAAAGAAATTATGTTTCAGGCGTTGAGTTGGACTGTCTATCTGCCAAATGCATACCTGAGGATACATGTACATGACAGAATATACAGTGTAAAGCTGTTTTGCAAACTCTGGCATTTACGCTAAAAATGAGAAAGAATGTTTTTTTTTAGTTGTAATAGATTAACAGTTGTTTTCAAGGTTGTGTGTGTTTGTTTGACTGCCGATCTTTATATTCCAACTCACATATGCTAGAAATACTAGAATATGTTTGATGTGTGTTTTCTCAAGGGAGGATTAGGATAAACACAATCTGGAATAAAAGCGAAAATGAGTAAAAAGGAGAAATACGACATTCAAGCCGAACCAAGGTAGGAACACGTTTTATCTTAAGGGGAATGGATGCACCTTCAGGCGAGATGAGTTGACTCCTTTATCAGGGCCTGTAACTTCTTCATAATTCACTCACTCATTGTTTGTTTGAATTGGTGTTTAACGTCCCCGTCAACACTATTTAGGTTATTTTGGAGACGTTGCTTCCAATTTCGTGGGACTTTTACCCGACATTGAGATGAAATGGCATCTCAAGCCCTGCCGCCCAATGAAACCAGAAGGCTTATATGCATCGGACGATCTGACTCACACCGCTTTGCCTGGGCAATCTCAGACCTTCTAAGCGGTTTACCAGTTCTCGTGTGTGGCCAGATTCAGCTCTGCGTTGAAGCATCATGCAGCCCAATCTATTACTTCAAGCCCCGATGGGCGGGGGCGAACTATAATTTCACTGATCCTGCTAGAGCAAGGGCGTGTAGATTTTGGAAAATTCCATGGCGAAGTGACAAAGTTTGTAAAAATTGCGGACAAGTGGAATTTTCCAAGTGGATTCCTGCCTTTACAGTAAATCCCTGTTTGGGAGAGATTGTGTTTTGTGGGGTAGACTGTTACTAGGCGCAGTAGCTTTCCGTTGCCGATGTCCACGTGACAAGTATTGATTTGTATGTTTATTTATAGCCACGCTATTCTTATCTGTTTATCTCTTCAGACGGCATACACTCTCCAATGAGTATTAAGTGAGGTCAGACTGTTGTTAAAATTAGATAATCTGTGGAACCTAGTAACAGTTTGGATGCAGATCAGAAGCCGCGTTCAGCATCTACACTATTTGCTGGGTGCTGAACGTCTTGAGCTTAAAGTACAGGAATTTAACCCTTTTTCCACAAGAAACCCCAAAACGGGTAAATGGCAAACAGTACAGGCCATGATCAGACGCCACATAACGCGGCGTCTGTTCAGCACCTACAATGTTTGCAAAAAAGTTCAGCCATTTTCCAAATAGATTTAAAAAAAAAAAAAAAACCTGATACCTCTAAATTTTGAAATGGACTTCTGTGTTATGTAAGCAAACATTGTAGATCCTGCAAACAGTGTAGACCCTGATCAGACGCCGCGTTCTGCGGCGTCTGTTCAGGATCTGCACTGGTTGCAAAGCCCAACGCATAATTCTAGTCCAGATTATATTGATAATCCTCTTACGCATCAGTGACCTCACGTCGATAAAAATATCGCAGCTATTTTCTATAAATAACCGTTACCTGGATTTCATATAAATCAGTGATAGTCACGTGGACATCGGCACCGAAGAGCTACTTGTAATTAGTAATTTTGACAAAGATTCTACCCCAAATGGAAGAAATAGGCAAGGCGTGCTTATTCTCGGAAGTTGTTCTACCACATATGGCAATCAGACTTCGTACATGTAGTAGTGTATAGTAGTTTAGCTACTCGCCCCTTTTTATAGGCGTTGTGGGTTTAATCCTGGGCATGGCAATACATTTGTATGAGCCTTTAATTACCGAGGCGACTTTATATGTGCTTACTGCATGCATTCCAATTATCAAGGGTTTATAACCGATGAGTTGTGCTAACTGCTTCCTTTATACATAGCAGGCATACAAGTTGTAGCCACCGTCGAATCAACGTCGACATTGGTTCGACGTAGGATTCAAACACCATTTAACCTATACAATACGAATACAAATTTCTCCAGAATGACCAAAATAGTGTTGACGGGTACGTTAAACCTCAAATCAAACCAGCAAGCGATTACAAATCCGTGTGAATTATTGGTTTCTTCCGTGGCTCATTTCGGAACCAAAATGTTCTTTTTGATTTATTAAAAAACGCATACCTACAAATTAAGGTTTGAACTTCTAATTGCTGTTTCGCCAACTAACGTCGCTAATGTAGAAAGCAGTTTTGGAACGTCATGACGTCCAAAGGCGCGTGCGAGCTGTCCTTATGACTTCCCATCTAGCGAGCAAGCACCTTGATGCTTCGGTCTCATAGGCACTGATCTGTGAGATCACATATCCATCCGTCATGGCACAGTACCACTTACCTTGCGGTTCGAGCCCCTCGCTCGGAGTACATGTGAGACACAAAGTTCTGCAACGGTAGGTCAGGTGTTTTTCTCCGGGTACCCCGGTTTTCGTCCAACCCGTTATTGACGACCGCTTCGAAATGAGCACAATAATCTTGAAAGGGCCGTAAAACCAAAACCAAAAATAATAAAAAATGTATCATTACGAAAACAAACCTATACAAATACATTGTAACCTTTAACGCCGCCCCTCCCCCCCCCCAACCCCCCCCCAAAAAAAAAATGAGAACATTTTAAGGTGAACAATTCTGATATTTTTTTTCTTATTTCTACTCAAAATATAGATTGTTGGTACTCGTTAGAACCGCCTCATCGAGTCGGTTTTAACGAGTACCCGCAATCTATATTTTAGAGCAGAAATAAGAAAATTAGGTTTACCTGTAAACCCCAGTTATACTATATAAAAGTGGGGTTCAAGAGGGTCAAACTTATATAGGCATGTTTTCGTGATGCATGTAACTACAGGTTTTTCTTTTTTTTATTTTGTTGCTATGGTCCTGTCAAGATTATTTCACCTATATTGAGCTGATCGGTAATCGAGTTGAGCGTTAACTAGAGTGACCCGAGAAAAAAAAACAACAACAAACAACAGAACATCACGAGATCAAGTCCGTGAAACGAAGACCCCTCTAAACCCCACTTTATATGGAGAAAACTGGGGTTTATTTGTTTGAATTGGAGTTTAACGGCCCACTCAACACTATTTAGGTCATTTTGAGCCGGTAAGTTTACCTATCCACACTTTCCTGGGCAGGCTTATACGTAAGCGGTTAACCAGTACAGTGCACATTCTTTCGCCACAAACTGATAACTACCCTTCTTGAATCAGCGGAAGGGAGAGAATGACCGTAGAAAAGATTTCATGATCAATCTCCACGAAAGAATGTTGCCGACCCCGGCGGGAGTCGAACCAGCGTCCTCCTGATCACCAGTCAGACCGCGCATCCGACTGAGCTACCGAGGCCGGCAAACTGGGGTTTACGAGGGTATACATTAGCTGTCTTATATTTTCTCAAAAGCATAGATTGTGGGTACTCGTTAGAACCGCCTCGTTGAGGCGGTTCTAACGAGCACTCACAATACGAGTATATGCTGAAAGCAGTCATAAGAAAGATGTATTCAGTTTTACCAAAAATCTGTAATTTCGGACACCATGTTGGAAGTCATTATTTCACACGGACGTGTTTTCCTAATTAAAAAACAACTGATCTTACTTGCAGAATAATAACCCAAGCGAGGCTCGGGCCTAATGATAAAGAGTCCGCACTCTTACCAACTACGCCGCGGTGTCCGTTCACAAACAGCTTACTTACCTGTTTGGTTCCCCCCCCCCCCAACCCCGCCCATCGGGGCTTGAAGAAATAGATGGGCCGCATGATGCTTCCATGCAGAGCTGAAACCGACCACACACGAGTACTGGTAAACCGCTTAGAGGGTTTAAATCTGCCAAGGCAAAGCGGTGCGAGTCGGCCCGTCCATGCTTTTAAACCCTATTGATTTTACCCTATTTTACCAGTACTTATGTTTCAGCTCTGCGTGGAAGCACCGTGCCGCAATCTCTTTCTCCAAGCTCCGATGGGCGGGGTTCTCTATGCTTGTAAAGGGGCATTTATTTTATTTGTTGCCCGAGTTTTGAGAGCACATGTCAAGGCAAAGCGGTGCGAATCGGCCCGTCCATGCTTTTAAACCCTATTGGTTTGGGCGACAGGGCTTGAGATGTCATTTCATCTCTTTGTCGGACACCATGTCCCACAAAATTGGAAGCAACGTCTCTAAAATGACATATACAGTGTTGACGGGGACGTTGAACCTCAAATCAAACAAACAAGCAAAACCTGTTTGGTCTTGCCGGCCTCGGTAACTTTCGGATGCGCGTCTGACTGGTGATCAGGAGGACGCTGGTTCGATACTGCCGGGGTCGACAACATTCTTTCGTGGAGATTGATCATGAAAACTTTTCTACGGTCATTATCTCCCTTCCGCTGATTCGAGAATGGCAGTTGTCAATTTCTGGCGAAAGAATGTGCGCTGTACTGGTTAACCCTTACTAGTCGGGGATTTATAATTCGTAGCACCCGTATTTAAGGAGTTTAATGCACCTTAGATTCTCACACTTAACTGTGAAAAGAATTGATTTAGAGGTCTATCAGCATCTTGAAAATGGAGTTAGAAAATAAAAAAGTGGGGGAAAAGACATACAAAGGGGAGATAAATGTTCCTACCCTCTTTTCTCATCTAAGCATCCAAACAATTCCAAACAACATCTTCTATGAAATTACAAGGCCAATTGGAACCAAATTATAATTGAAGCCGCCATGGGATGCAAGAACAAACGTATATACTGAATGTTTTGATCACATGACCTAAATGTCCACCATGCCAATATATGGTAAAAACCTTTGAAAATCGCCTTCTCAGTAACCAATCGACCGATGACCTTTAAAGTTGGTATACAATATTGGGGACCCGAGCCCTATCAAATTTGCTCAAATGGTGACATTTCGTTGACCTTGACCTTTCTTACTTCAAGGTCACATTCGGTAACTTAGGATTTTGTATGTAAAAGGATTTTCTGGTTCTGTTGCAGTCTATGACATCAAGGTTGATAGTTGTAATCAGCTAAATGATCATGGGGCCATAAGATTAAATATGATTTAATTTTTCGTAAAATACTGGGCTAAATGATACCAAATTACATATACTGCATCAGTGTGGTCGAGAAATCAAGGTTTGTTAGAGTGATCTGTGTGATCGTCACACCAATATATGACCAAATGTGATTTTAAATTCTGCGTCACAAGAAATACACGACCTTGGTATGCAGCATTTTGGACACTAGCCCTGCTAAGATTGTTCAAAGCTGACCATAATTGATTTACGTAGGAATCGTAACATTTATTATGCAAAACATCGACCCTGTTCACTGTTCAATATATCTGACATATCAGGTTGCAACCTCAAGTAAATTAACCCGCCTGTCTAGTTCCTTTCATATGTACGAAATCATTTCCGACAGAACGCCTGAAAGTAGGTGTCTGATGCCCTGTCTCCGGTATGGTTAACCGGAGCCTGCCTGTTTGGCTTCCTTTGCTGCAGCATTCTAGCTATGTCATGCTGTCGAGTCTCAGTCGTTGTTTCATCTCTTCATTCTTTTGATTTTCTGTTCTCGGAGATGTTGCACTGATGAGCTAGATCTCCACCAGAAATCAAAGTTTGTTAGAGTGATCTGTGTGATCGTCATACCAATATATGACCAAAAGTCATTTTAAATTCTGCATCACAAGAAATACACGACCTTGGTATGCAGCATTTTGGACTCTAGCCCTGCTCTAGCCCTGCTAAGATTGTTCAAAGCTGACCATAATTGATTTACGTAGGAATCGTAACATTTATTATGCAAAACATCGACCCTGTTCACTGTTCAATATATCTGACATATCAGGCTGCAACCTCAAGTAAATTAACCCGCCCGTCTAGTTCCTTTCATATGTACGAAATCATTTCCGACAGAACGCCTGAAGGTAGGTGTCTGATGCCCTGTCTCTGGTATGGTTAACCGGAGCCTGCCTGTTTGGCTTCCTTTGCTGCAGCATTCTAGCTATGTCATGCTGTCGAGTCTCATTCGTTGTTTCATCTCTTTATTATTTTGATTTTCTGTTCTCGGAGATGTTGCACTGATGAGCTAGATCTCCACCAGGCAGAGTGATCTGTTTTAACCAAGACGATCAAGGGCGAGTATTGTTGCCACCTAAAATCAATTAAAGTGTCCATTCCCATCCCCGTAAAACTTCTTATTGAATGTAGAAGTAAAACAAAGACCAGGAATCGATACAAATAACTTACTCCATCCATCAAAGACACCAAAGGGAAAGAAACACAAACATGATGCGACCAGACCATAATGGAAACCTAAACAAAGGAAGGCCATAAGGACAGTTACTTTCCCACGAAATGTCCAAATGGCCATCCAAAATAAAAAGACACACACAAGTGATACACACAGTAAGTAACAAACAACAACATAAATAAACCGCCACAGAAGAATCGCCTAGGAACACTCAGTGGAAAGAATTCCACTGGGGTGCTTAAATCGATTTAACATGGCCATAATCCTCGCCCTTACCTCTGTTGCAGTATACACTAATTTTGTTTAGTCCGCATGAAGGCTTCCTAACTCATCAATGTAACATCTCCGAGAACATACAAATAAAAAAAAAAAATACAGAGATGAAACAAGGTTGAGGACTCGACAGCATACAACAACAGAATTGCTGGAGCAAAAGAAAACCAACACTTAGACTCCGAGGGGCCCGACCAAAGACGGAGCATCAGGCGCCAACCAACATAAAGAATCCAAAAATAAAATAAAATTCCATTTATGTTTTTACGCTGGAACCGTCATATGATCTTAAGCCCGACCCACCGGTGTGCAATCAAAGAGGAAAGCAAAGTTGCCAACCGTGATTGGGTTAACCACCATGCATGCAGTCTGTTTTATAACTTTTATGTTGTACCCAATCTTTATATATCGACGAACGATTTTACGAAATTGGGTACTAAAGTCATTACAGGCATGTATTTTTCTAAATTTATATACTAAGTCACCATAGAATTCGGGTTCCGATAGGCCTTGTTGCAGAAGTGTTTTAAGTCCAACATTGAATTTTGAAACCAAATCAGAATGGCGTATATAAAACTCAGAAAAGGCTTTACGTAGTTTATGATACCGATACCCCTGATTAAGAAGTTTAGCGGTTAATAATTCATTACGAGTGTTGAAGTCGGATACATGACTAGACACTCTAGCGAATCGAATTAACTGCGAAATATAAACCCCGTACGATATCGCACGAGGAACATCACCTTCCAAAAAAGGAAAATTTATAATCTCGAAATCAAAATCATCACGTTTATCATAAATTTTGCAAGAAACAAATCAATCTACAATAGATAAATGTAAATCAAAAATGGGGGCTTCGGTATCAGAGGACTTTGCCTTGTTTAACTGAAGTTCTAGGTGATAAATCTGACTGATAAAACCATCAAAGACCCCGTTCTAAGGCGGCCCTTTTTGTGTTTTATTATTTTCATAGTTAGTCCTTAACCTTGCGTCCAACTGATATTGGCTTACAGCTGGACAAGAACTGCTATCCTTGCAGCAGGTAAGGATGGAGGGGGGAATACTGTTATTAGTTCTGTTTCTGTTTTTTCCTTTTTCCCCTTTCTCCTCTGTCATTTACTTTCATCTCTCAACTATATCTTCTATCGCTTTTCCCTTTCTCTGGGGAGAGAACACAAAATGACCAACAGGGGTTGATGTGCCTTTAAACCCAAAACAATCAGTAAATGGGACAATATCAGTAAAAGAAAGTAGTAAAAAAGGAGGTGAAGACCAGATTAATCAGTGTGTGACAAGAGACACAGAATAATTAAGAGCTAATGGTGAATAGAGGGACAAGGCTATCGAAGACATGTTGCCCAACAAAATGGTAGAAAGTAAGTGCAGATGACATCTTAAGATGCACGTTTACAGGTTATATCACAGCTCTGGGAAAAGGGAAGATAGTAGAATTAGAATGTTTAAGGGGTGGCTATACGTTACATTAAAGCTCGGGTACTATTTGTTTTTAGTCGTGGGACTTAACAGAAAATTAGGTACACACTAAGATTTCTATAGATACCTTGTAGTGGCCAGTAACATTTACGTGATTAAAATATAAGAATGTCGATGTTATTTGGGGAGCCTTCAGCACAAACCGGAAACTTTGGATAAGGATTCTGAAATATACAATGTATTCATTAAATGTAGATTGATTCAAGTCACCAGTTTATAGAATCACTTGATATATCACCCTCGGTGATGTATATTCCCCTCACTAAATATAAACGGGAAGGAATTTTTCAAAAATAAATATATTGGTCCCTGTTATGATACATCTATGACCAGCCAGTAAAATAATTTATTTTATGTTTGTTTTAATATGGATTTTTATCACGATCTTGGACACAACAGGAAAAAGCAGTAAAAGGGTCCATAGGTATCGGAGTCCCTTGTTCATGCCCTGATTGAAACAGAGCCATCAAGTTTCACATGCACTTGCAAAAATAACCGTCCTGCATACTGACGGAAAAGAAATTATTAAAAAAAGTACTAAAAATTATTTAGCGCGAAAATAGTGTAAAATTTACCAAATTTGTGGGATCAAATGTCAATGGTCAAAATTTATGGTAACACCGGAGGTAGTTACGTCATATCATGAATTTTGGTGTTTTCGAGTATTGACAAATATTTTGGCTGATACAATAAATCAACATTCATTTGTAAGCGCAAGCTACACATAACTAAACTTAATCCAATTATACCATTCAAATGGGGGTGGGTGTAAACTCTTAGAATTTTCAACCCCTTTTACCCACCAGATTTGCTAAATAATCACATGCCATATAGGTTAGGCTTCTATCTCAATGAAACGGCACAGATAAAGCGTGAGAATTAGTCAGTGTCGAATGGGAATCTCGTGCAAAATTCATGACGATTTTTGACGACCTATACCAAATTAAACTTTAGGGCATATGAAATGATTTCAACCAGTTCGTGTCCCTGAGACCCGCGTCTGGGAAAAATAATGACGTAATCAAAATGGCGGCCATTACGCTATTTAAACACATTCATATTTAATGAAACTGAAAGTATGTAAGCTTGATAAAAGTTATTTTTATCACTTTAAATGTCTTTGTGGGTCCTTATGTGTGATACGAAACTGTTCGTATCATCAATATGTGCACCAAAACGCAATACCGTACTCGCTCCATAAAACGCCCCGGGCGCTTAAAAAGCAGGGGTGCTTAATATACACAAAGCTTCTACCAGATTGTGCATTTAAGTCTGTTAAAATGTAAAAAAAATGCAATTATCTAATCAGCATTGCAATTATGTTGCTTTAGAATCCAATACCATAATTGCTCCAAAAACGCCCCGTGCGCTTAACATTTGATAAAAAGAAGCGGTCCATAATATGAAGAAAGCTCCTACCAGAATGCACATTCTAGACTGGGAACTAAGTAAAATGTCACTTGTCATAAGCATTTTGATGTTTACGCATATCAAGTGAGAAACAGTAATCACAGACTCATTGGGATGGTTTGGTCATAGAATGCAGAGACCCTGAGATATAGGGGGGATACAAACATTCCTTGCATGTAAAATTCTAAGGTAGATTAAGGCTACTGATTCAGAAATATTCACTTTTGGTTAAGTAAGTAAATTGTTCTTTAAATGCGGAAAGAGCTATCCTTACACTTTCTTGGGAAACAGGGGCGCTTATAGAAGCAGGGGCGATGCCTGAGATGAATACAGTATGCTATCACAGGTACATTACCACAGTATTGTACGTTGTCCTCCAGTCACACAAAACAGTAACATACTATTTTGATTAATGACCGAAGTTTTTGCTATCATTAAGATACATTTCCCTGAAAGGACATAACTTGCCAAACTAAAGGCACGCTAGACTCCTCAAAAGTCGCCGCCATAAAACTCAACAACAGTGTTCTTGCATGCATCTGCTTCAGCTCCACAAGAGCACAAGGCAGTGCAAAACAAATTATTGGACTTGCATTTGCAGCGCGAAGTGTCGCAAGCAGATTTACTGCAATCACATTTTACCAGCTGGAGCAGGGTCTCTGGAGCAGGAGGCAAGGTAGTCATATTAGGGATATAAATGTCACCATCCCATCTCCAACCATGGTTTTCAGGCAATGGTATATTGGGAGTAGGTTCAGTTGCAGATTTCCATATGATGCACTGATAGTGGGACCTCTCTACACTTTCCAAGAAAGCAGCTCTAGTTGGTGGTAACTTGTTGGATTCGGCCTGTTTTCGACGAAACATCCACCACCTTAACTCAGTGAGATTACTTATTGATGTTCCTGGTTGATACAGCAGACAAACATATTTTTCGAGAGCTGTCCTAGTGTCGTCCTCCAATTTAGTAGCTACGACCTTGTCCCGATACGTTACCACATATGATTTGTCTGTTTCTTTCACATATTCTATCAGATTGACAGAAAGATAAGCTGTCAACTCCTCCCTTGTTGTTGAACTTGATAGCAGCACTTTCATAGATACATTCTCAATTCGACTTGAGTCTGTGATATGATATGCAATGCTTTGTTTACTGCCAAGTCTTCTTGCTCGAGTTTCTGTCTTGAGTGATCTTTCAACATCGTATCTGTCAAAAATCAAATGCACTTCTTCGTAACGGTTGTAAAACAGTGTTACTTTCTGACAAAAATGATCTGAAAGGTCTTTGCATGTCTTGATGGACTTGGGCTTGTCCAAGCCTTGCACTATAACCATCGCGTCAACAACTGCAAAGTAGAAGTAAAACAAAGATCAGGAATTGATACAATTAACTTACTCCACCCATAACAGACACCAAAGGGAAAGAAATACAAACATTAAGCGACCAGACCATAATGGAAACCTAAACAAAGGAAGGCCATAAGGACAGTTACTTTCCCACAAAATGGCCATATGGCCATCCAAAACCAAAAGACACAAGTGATACACACAGTAAGTAACAAACAACAACATAAATAAATCGCCACAGAAGAGCCGCCTTGGAACGGTCAGTGGAAGATTTCCACTGGGGGGCTTAAATCGATTTTACGTGGCCACAATCCTCGCCCTTTCTTCCGTCGCGATTTAGACAAATAATTTGTTCAGTCCGCATGAAGGCCTCCTAACTCATCAGTGCAACATCTCCGTGAACACAAAAATCAAAGAACCACAGAGGTGAGACAACGGTGAGGACTCGACAGCAAGAAACCACTGAAATGCTGGAGCAAAAGAAAACCAACAGTTAGACTCCGATGAGCCCGACCAGAGACAGAGCATCAGGCACCAACCGACATTATCTCTCTAATTTTCAATAAGCCTTTACGTTGGAGCCGTCATAGAATCTGAGGCCTGACCCACCGGCGTGCAATTAAAGAGGGAAGCAAAGTTGCCAACCGCGACTGGGCCAACCACCATGCATGCAGTCTGTCGTATAATATCCATGTTGTACCCAATCTTTTTATATCGAAGAATGACTTTACGAAACTGGGTGCCGAAGTCACCGCGGTTATACACCCTTCTGAATTTATATGCCAAGTCACCATAAAATTCGGGTTCCGATAGACCTTGTTGCAGAAGAGATTTAAGTCCAATATTGAATTTTGAAATTAAATCAGAATGGCGTCTATAAAATTTGGAAAGGCTTTGCGTAGTTTATGGTACCGATAACCCTGATTAAGGAGTTTAGCCGTTAATAATTTAACGGCTGGAGCAGGGTCTCTGGAGCAGGAGGCAAGGTAGTCATATTAGGGATATAAATGTCACCATCCCATCTCCAACCATGGTTTTCAGGCAATGGTATATTGGGAGTAGGTTCAGTTGCAGATTTCCATATGATGCACTGATAGTGAGACCTCTCTACACTTTCCAAGAAATCTGCTTGCGACACTTCGCGCTGCAAATGCAAGTCCAATAATTTGTTTTGCACTGCCTTGTGCTCTTGTGGAGCAACTCTGCCTGTTTCGCTGGTTACAGTAGGTGCGTCGTTTGACAAAACAGGTTGCACCGCTTGTTTCTCCAGAATAGCCATTAGTTGACTTTTGTCAGAGCATTGATTCATTAATCCATCTGCTGCAAACAACGACCTCTGCACAACTGATAGCTCATAAGTGCCTTTAGTTCTCTCCAGGCTTATGTCAGGTCTAAAATTGGCGACCTCTCTACACTTTCGAAGAAATCTGCTTGCGACACTTCGCGCTGCAAATGCAAGTCCAATAATTTGTTTTGCACTGCCTTGTGCTCTTGTGGAGCAACTCTGCCTGTTTCGCTGGTTACAGTAGGTGCGTCGTTTGACAAAACAGGTTGCACCGCTTGTTTCTCCAGAATAGCCATTAGTTGACTTTTGTCAGAGCATTGATTCATTAATCCATCTGCTGCAAACAACGACCTCTGCACAACTGATAGCTCATAAGTGCCTATAGTTCTCTCCAGGCTTATGTCAGGTCTAAAATTGGCGACCTCTCTACACTTTCGAAGAAATCTGCTTGCGACACTTCGCGCTGCAAATGCAAGTCCAATAATTTGTTTTGCACTGCCTTGTGCTCTTGTGGAGCAACTCTGCCTGTTTCGCTGGTTACAGTAGGTGCGTCGTTTGACAAAACAGGTTGCACCGCTTGTTTCTCCAGAATAGCCATTAGTTGACTTTTGTCAGAGCATTGATTCATTAATCCATCTGCTGCAAACAACGACCTCTGCACAACTGATAGCTCATAAGTGCCTATAGTTCTCTCCAGGCTTATGTCAGGTCTAAAATTGGCGACAATGAGCATTCTTGCAAACAAACCCCTGTCTTCTTTCAACTCGACAGTTTTGTCGCCAGCTTTAAGCTTTGTTTCCTTCAATGAAGCCTTCCATGTTTTAAGTGAAATCTTTTTCATGGGGTCCCAGACATTTATTTATTCGCTAGGTCTTCAGTCTTGATTCAAGAAAGTCATCCAGACTTTCTGATCCTACTTTCTCGATCTTTGCCAGGTCACTTTGGACATTTTCAGGAACTACAGCTTTTGTTACTATATTGACAATGTCATCACCCTCGTATTCAAACGGGTTTGTAAAACCTTGTAATGTCGTTGAAAGAGACAAAGCTGAGAAACACAACTTATTACGAGCTGTGTTTGACAGTTCGTAATGCTTTGATGAGGGCTTTTGGTCAAGGTTGGCTAACTGTTTTGACTCTGCCTTAAGTCTCGCTAACTCCGGGGCTACCAAAAAGAACCTTGTCCTTGCGGTCTGATTCTGAGTTATTCCAACTATTCCACCAGCTACCTTCATCCAAGGATTTACCTGCTCCAATGCATGATCTGCACCAAGCGCACAAGAAGCAACTTGGGTTTTATTCACCACCCAATTTCCTGTTGAGAACTCGTGCCATAACGCGGGATCGCTTTCCTGTAATGCAAACATTTCTGAAATATAGAGTGGCGTCATTCTAGCGTAGTTCATTTTGTCAAATGCTTAAAAAAGTACTTGACAAACGCTGCGAGGAAATACAAATGCCCTTCCCAGTCACCATTACGAACTGCTCTGATAAATTGTAACATCAGGGTAACCATTCTCATATACACCAAAATGACTTGATGCATCAAATTGCCTTCCTTGTTAAAATTTGCAAACTTTGCCTCAAAGTCTGAAGATCTGATATAGTCTTTTACCGCTTCATACCCGCTGGAAATTTTCTCAAGGGATGGCAAATCATTGCAGTTCTCAACGAATTTCCTGAACTCAGCTTTGCATTCATCGACGACTTCTGGGGCTCGCTTAGAAAATGCTTCCATATTCATAGTAAACAACGACAGGAGGGTCACGGTATGTGCTCTCACTCCCCTTTTCACATGGTTACCATCTAGTATCTGTTTTATAGTCGTTTGACCATACAGGTCGACATGAAGCCAAGCTGCGTCAATTCCCGAATTGTCAATGAAACAGCCAATTGTCTGTAGCATAGCAATAACTATGTGGAGTTCACCCGGACGTAGCACAATATTTTTGAGTTCATTCTTCTTTGCCATGAGCAGTTTTTGAGCAGGTTTGTACAGACCCATGTCAAGTGTTACAACGGTCTTGTGCTCATCTCCAACAAGAACTGTGTTTATCTTCTGAGCTTGTTTTAGTACCGTGAGAAGTGTGGAAAATTCATGTGCTGGAGCAGCAATCAATGGCGGTGTAGCAACTCTGGTCAAAGGCAATTGCTTGTTCAAAATAGAATTTAGTGCTGACCATGTTGGTGGACAACCAGCTTGCCGTAAAGTCCCAGAGTCCGGTTCTAACTCCGGTTCCATTTTGTTTTTGAGACCAACGATATCTGCTGCAAGCCAGCACAATTCTTTTGTATTTGCAATCTCAGTTCCTATCTGATTTGGAAATGTGCTAAATATTTCACAGTTTGGCTTCGTATCGTTTGATAAATTGCATTCGTCAATCTCAGTGATGGTTTTGGGGAGGTCGTAAAGCCGGCGATCTTCAATCTTGTCATCAAAGGCAAAGCTGGTTACTCCATCGTTGTCATTGATTCTCTGATATATATTCATGACTGTGCCATGCAATGTATTTTTTCCATCCGCAGTATCTTCTTGAAAGTCACAGTTTTCTACAGCAAAGAAAATATGTCTCCCAGGAATGAAGCTTCTAGGGACATAGACTCCTTCGTTTCCATACATGCTTACTACAGCTTGATTAGCGAGCTGAGTTTCAACTGCTATGATACGCCTGTAATCTACTGATAGGCAAAGTCCATGCAGAAAGTCTATAAGTTCCTTGCTGCGGAATGTTGTATGTACCGTCAAACCAACACTTAATTGTAATGGCCATTCATTAGAATGCTGCAATGTTAGGGTTTACTTATTTTCACTGAGCTACTTTCTTGTTAAACAAGCATGCATTGCATGCTGAGCTAGGGTCAAAGCTCTTTTGTGAACCTGCTCATCAACATTGTCGTCATCCATGGCAAGTTTTGAAGGTCCTTGAATTAACCATCGCAAGAAAATTACGAGCGATTTAGGTACACACTTACCAAGTATCTCGTTGTTATCTACAGAGCCGGAGAACCTCCAAGACTCGACATTCAACATTTGTTTACGTAAGGTTTTGGCAACACTGAACATATTTTGCATGTCGGTTTCTAATTGGGTTTCCTCAAAAGCCTGAATGGCCCTGTCACTTGTCTTTTTCAGAGTTACCCTTTCAGATTCATTTAATCTGCTGGGCTTACTGAACTGTATGTCATCAATATTTTCTGTCAAGATTTGTTTCATTTGAATTTTCATAATTCCTGATTGTTCAACCCCATTGCTTTCACTAATTTCTCGGAACTTTATTACTAAATCGTTCATTGTTAAAATCTTGCCTCTGTTGAGACTTTTCTCAACTTCGCCAAGAAATTCAATTTCGGCTGCCATTTCAGATTCGACCGTTTTAGACTTCGAACTTTCTTGGGGCTCGGCCCGCAATACATTTGTTACATGGTTAACGTAACAGTTGTTATGGTACCTTACATCAATTGCATGAGCATCGTCAGGATTGATGTACTAAGACGAACACGGAAAACTTCATTCCCTGACTTCTCCACTGCTTTGCGTAATTTCTTACCAGCACTGTCTGTTTTCATTTTAATCAATGCATGCTTTTTGTCTCGCCCTTTTGGCAAACGAAACATACTCTGTTATCAAAAGGTTCAACAGACCGACGGGTTAGTATCGGGTTATTCCCGACTTTGTATAGATTCCTCTAAACCATAGCTTGATCCAGCACGGCTTGCTATCGCTTTCTCATATCGAGCTTTCGCTCTTGCAATATTGTTTTTACTTGTGGTGTTTTTGTAGCACTCTTTATGCCAAGTTACACCTTTTTCTTTCAGCAAAGTGGTTGGTATATCACCAAGCTGCCTACTTCTCTCTGGGTATATCACATCCCCGTATTTCCCGCGAGTATGGATGGAATCAAGTATTTATTCGTAAGAGCTCGGTTTCTCCCACAGAAGCTTGGCTTTATCGTCTGTTTGACAGACAATACAAAGGTTCCAAACAATTTCCATACGCGGCCTCTTTGGGTCACTTGGTCCACCCTCGTCGACGTCGGACATAGTTCAGAACAAATATGAATCAACAGGAAATAAACATACACAAAAACTAGTTCAACTAATCAGATTGGGGAAGACAGGCTCACAGGAAATAGGAATAGGAAAAGGTACAACGGACAGACAGATTGACAGACAGATAGACATACATATAGAAATATTGATAAAAGAGTAAGTTATATTAAACGAATAATGTAGGTAGACAAAACTGTCACAAAAAAAAGCAAGAAAATGAAACATAAACAGCGAAATAACACTTTCAATGCGTGGTTATTTGTCAAACAAAAGGATTGAAATCAATCAATTACAAGGCTACAAGCGTGGTCTATGGCTCGTGAAGACCTTTACAGTGTTAACGGGGACATTAAACCTTAAATCAAACAAAACAAACTCTTGCATTAAAAAAGTCATTTTTGTTTAACTGTCGTTTCTTTGATAAAATTTTAGAAGGCAAAGACTTTTAAAACTTTTCAATCTCAATTAGACTCAATTACTTGAAATTCCATTACTATTTATAAACGTATATATAGACAGCGTTATAGCCGCCATTTTGATGACGTCATTATTCAGCTCAGACGCGGACCTCAGAGTGCCGAACTGGTTGACATTGTTGCACATGCCCCAAAGTTTAATTTGATATAGGTCGCCAAAAATCGTGATGAAATTTGCACGGGACAGATTGTCTGTCCTATTGGACATAAACTAAATTTTGGGTGCATTAAATTTTCCGAAATCTGGTCTCAAATCCCGGACTATACGTATGAGCCTGCCCAGGAAAAGTGTGTATAGGTAAACTGACCGGCTAAAATGACCTAAAATCGTGTTGACTGGACCGTTAAACTCCAAAACAAACAAACTTACGTATAAGCCTGCCCAAAGGTAAACTGACCGGCTAAAGGTGACTTAAAATAGTGTTTACCGGCCCGTTAAACTCCGATACCAACAAACAAAACCTGTTTGGTCTTAATTTGTTTGATTTGAGATTTAATGTCCCCGTCAACACTAGAGAGGTCATTTTGGAGACGTTGCTTCCAATTTTATGGGACTTTTACCCGACATTGAGATGAAATGACATATCAAGCCCTGTCGCCAAATAAAACCAATAGGGTTTATAAGCAATGACGGTCCGAATCGCACCGCTTTACCTGGGCAGGCTTAGATCCTCTAAGCAGTTTACCAGTACTCGTGTGCGGTCGATTTCAGCTCTGCGCGGACGCATCATGTAGCCTATCTATTTTTTCAAGCCCCAAATGGGCGGGGGCTGCTGTTTAGTCTTAAAGGGAATGGATACACCTTCATGGGAGACAACACTTCAGAAAGTATTTTGTCGGGGTCAACTCTTAATGGAAAGAATTTGCTCGTGAGGAGCAAATTCTTTCCTTTATGAGTTGACCCCTTTTTCCGAGGGACTGAGTTTACAGAAAAACGAACAGAAAGTTCAGAAAGTTGTCTCCCTTTGAAAAATGGCGGAAAAATCAGGTATCAGGTGTTTCTATTCCCTTAAGAAACAGTATGATCAACAGTCGAACTTTGGCAATTTGAACACTTTGGCGACAAAATTTTGAACTGTTTGAGATAGGGGAAGCTGGGGCCACTCAAGATTAATGTAAGCACGAGGTCAGCGTGCATAATAGGGATGACTTTTGAATTTCTTTTTGATCTTTTGCATAATAAATATATAATATACACATCGTGGCGATTCTAATGAGTACGCACAACATATAATTTGAATTCTAACACAGTGCGCCTATATAGGCAATGGAAAATAACCGTGTTTTATTCTACAACAAATCACGGCAAGGAAGAGCGTGGCGAGTGACGTCATTAAAAACTGCAAAGTTATGACGTCACTCGTCGATTTCCTTGACGTTGGACGGTGTAGCGTCATTTTCTCGCATTGAAAACGTTAGAAAAGGATATAAATGCATGTGTTTCAGTCGACAATTTTAGCGGAATTTCTTCTAACAATGGCGAAAAGTTCTGAGAATTTGAAGGAAACAACAGCATTATTGCCGAGTTTCAGCGTGTTAGAATCAAAATAGATCAGTAGACAAATCACGCGCGCTTCGCGCTCGTGATTTGTCTACTTTACAACTGACCTCCAAACTGTGATTTATTACTCAACAAATCACAGCTAGAGCTGATCTATTTCTTAAGTAAAACTGAAAATAAAATCTTCCTAAATCACTGTGAACAGCTGGGACAGGTCATTCATGGTAAATGTAACTGATCACATTTAAAATGCGCTGTTAACATCAAATGAGCCCCGCCAAGCGAATTTTGGTCTTTGAGTATTCCGTCATGACAAACTTTAACTGCGCATGCCCAGCCATTCAGAGGGGCCAGGGAGATGGCTTTCTGTCTTAAGGTTCTTCTTGATTCAATGCTTGTATGAGCGAGCAGCGAAGGTTCTGGCGAGACTGCGCGGATGCGAAGGCTCGCCTGAACCTTCGCTGCTCGCATAGGCGGTAAGTACCAAAATCGCTTGGCGGGGCCCTAATAATACTATCATGTTTGTTTTGTTTGATTTTCTTTGAAATGAGGTTGAACGTCCCCGTCAATACTGTTTAGGTTATGTTGAGACTGAAGGACTTTTATCCGGCATTCAGATAAAATGACATCTCAAGTCGTGCCGCTCAATATAGGGTTTACGCGTATACATGTACACATGTATGAATATGACGGTCCGACTCTCACCACTTTGCCTCGGCAGGCTTGGACCATCTAAGCGGTTTACCAGTACTGCGTGGAAGCACCGTGCAGCCCAATCTCTTTCTCCAAGATCCTATGGGCGGGGGTCATCTAACATGTTTGTACAAGTGCATTTATTTTACTGATTTGCTGCCCGAGGTTTGAGAGCACATGCCACTAACTGTAAGGAAATTAAATTATGATGAACACAATTATGCGCAGGGTTATGAGGAATGTTGCCAATAGGTGTTCAGTGGCACATTAAAAAGTATGTTACAGTTGGCAACCTCAGGTAAGCAAATGTATTTTAGATTTTTAAATGCCATGATAAACAGTAGTCTGGCCACCACATATGATCACAATGATAGTTTCTTCATTATTTTATTTTGTTATTTGGAGTTTAACGACCCAGGCAACACTATTTATGTCGTTGTGAGCTGGTCAGTTTACCTTGGCAGACTAATATATATAATCGGTTACTCAGCACAGTGAACAACATTCTTTCGTTAGAAACTGACAACTGCCCTTCTTGAATGAACGTAAAAGAGAGAATAGCCGTAGAAAAGGTTTCATGTCCATTATTATTATTATTATTATTATTATTATCAATATTATTTGTTATCATTATATCATTATTGTTATTATTCGGCTAGTGTTGATTCACTTTATTTGCATTAATCATTATAATAATAATAGTTGAAGTAGTGGTAGTAGTACAGTGATAGAAACAGCAGCAGCAGAAGTAGTAGTAGTAGTAGTAGTAGTAGTAGTAGTAGTAGTAGTAGTAGTAGTAGTAGTAGTAGTAGTGGGAGTAGTAGCAAGATATAATTATAATCACCATCGTTTTGATGATGATTATTCATCACGAGAACAAGTCCGTGAAATGAAGACCCTTTTTACCCCACTTTATATAGAGAAAACTGGGGTTTAGGGGGTATACATTATTTTTCTTATTCTTGCTTTAAGACATAGGTTGTGGGTACTCGTTAGAACCGCCTCAACCTATGTTTGCAGTATTTATAAGAAAAATATCACGGATTTGTATCAGGAAAATGGCCATTTTGGAGATGTGAAAAAATGCTTGAAAAACAACTCCCCATACAAAAACGCCAGTAGTACTGAATCCACTATATTCCTCACGCGCCCTTATAATATTTCTTTTTCCTTCACAAAGTGTCTATTGAAAAACTTTTAATTGCTGTCAATAAAATTGTGAGATACAAATCCTTTTTTCTTACTGATCTGCAAGAAAAATACAGTTCTGTTGATAGATCAGGTAAGCAACTCGTGTTAGTGGAAATGTGTAAATCCATTGAAGAATAATATTAGTGACCTTAAAGAGTAAGGTCAATTAAAAGCTCGTGTCACAAAAAGTTATCGCCGAAAAACGCAGCAAACATCACGTGAACAAGTCCGTGAAATGAACACCCCCTTACAACCCATTTATATAGAGAAAACTGGGGTTTACGGGGTAAACAATATTTTCTTATTTCTGTTCTAAGACATAGGTTGTGGGTACTCGTTAGAACCGCCTCATTGAGGCGGTTCTAACGAGTACCCTCAACCTATGTTTGGAGTATAAATAAGAAATATATCACAGATTTTCGTCAGAAAAGTAGCCATTTCGGAGATGTAAAAATTGCACTGTATCGTACGGGTGTGTTGTCGTAATGAAAGATTAAAAAAAATAATAATCGATTTAGCTTTTTCAGATGAAGTTGATACTTTTCCTATTTCTGGTCCAAATATAGATTTAGGGTGCTTTATAGAACCGCCTTGTTGGGGCGATTCTAACGAGTACCCACAATCTGTTTTTTTTTAAGCAAAAAAATAATAATAATAAAAAAATATGAAATTTAAAAAAAATAATAAAATAAAAAAGCCAAACAATAAATTCCCCGTATACCCCACTTTTCTCTGTATAAAGTGAGGTTTAGAGTGGGTGATCATTACACAAACCTGTTAATCTGTTACCCTACGTTGTACCGAAGAATATCAATTAATGTCAAAATTTGACGAAATAAGACAGTTAAGTTAAAGCATGCAGATCTATTATAAGAAGTGTTTTAGCACTCTGGAATAATCATGTTAGCAATATGAAGCTAATTGCACCAGAAAACTGATAAAAAAATATAAGAACATCATTTTTGCAGCTTACAGAGAGAAAGAATTAGGCTTTCTGTGTTCAACCTTAAACACATATATGCCTCATACAATATTTCACCTAGTTTCTTGGATTTGGTCCATTTTCAAGTACAAAGGGTGTCTGGATAATTTCGTTTATTGTAATTTTTATCAATATTCCAACATCTCAAGCAAACAGTGTAGACCCTGATCAGACGCCGCATTTTGCGGCGTCTGATCAGGGTTTACATTGTTTGATAATGGCCATCTTTGGAGATGCTAGGCAAAGATGGGTTATACGCAGGAAGGGCATAGAGCCAAAAACACGGGAGAGGAGTGATTTTATAAATACCAAGGGCACATAGAACTGTCTTCATGTACCTTTCATTTTTCATGCTCAAGTCCGCTGAGCAAGAAATGTGTTAAATAAAATGGAAAAAAAGTTTAAACCATTAATGAGCATGAAAAGATGTTAACGGCTACGCCCATCGGGGCTTGAAGAAAAAGATGGGCTGCATGATGCTTCCACGCAGAGCTGAAACCGACCGCACACGAGTTCTGGTAAACCGCTTAGAGGATCTAAACATGCCCAGACAAAGCTGTGCGAGTCGGACCGTCCATGCTTATAAACCCTTTTGGTTTGATAGGGCGTCAGGGCTTGAGATGTCATATTTATCTCAATGTCGGGTAAAAGTCACACAAAATTGGAAGCAACGTCTCCAAAATGACCTATACAATGTTGGCGTGGATGTTAAACCTCAAATCAAACAAACAAAACATGTTCAGTTGACTTGAGAAGGAAAAATACAGGTATTGGTACGACGAGTCGTAGGGTAGTAGTGCCCCGCAGAGGCGGGCAATCCCAGATTGCGGACCGTCCAGACCAGTTATTGAGATTTCATGCTCTACTGGACTGAGATATAATCTCCAGTATCCAGAGATTAAATCGTACGATTGTGATAAAAAGAAAAAGTGTCAACATAAATACGAGTAGTTGACTGTGATTAATTCTTTAAATGAAGCGGACTTATATCTTTTATAAGCCGGCGAAATTTTTTCCGTTGGTTTATTTTTTGTGCTTTGTTTTATTTGCTTCTATATACAGTAGAACTTCAGTGGCTCGAACACCGATGGCTTGTTTACTATGGATGAGTCGAACCCGTTCTTGAGCCCGCAGGGAATTCCTCCATATACGATATAGGGGTCATTTAGGAAGATTTTCTTCATTTATCTTGCAAATGTATGCTGTGTGTACTCATTAGAATCGCCTCGATGAGGCGATTCTAATGAGTTCACACAACATACATTTATAATACAGAACACTGAAAAGGTATCCACAATTATCTCCGTTATGTCACCTGGCGTTGCACTAATTGTAACCCTCAATGGCTAGAACTACCCCTGTCTCGAACATATTTTCATGGTCCCAAAGCGGTTCGAGCCATCGAAGTTTGACTGTATATAATTTTTACGTCACCGTTCCGAGCACAAAACGCAGTTTCGCCTTCGGGGCGTGCGCCGTGAAATGATTATAGAAGCAAATAAATGTAGTGTTCAGTACTGGCCCCGATAGCTCAGTTGGTAGAGTGTCCGCTCCGGGGAACGGGAGGTCTCGGGTTCGATCCCGGGCCGCGACATACCAGTCGTTAAAAATGGTACTAGCTGCTCCTCGCTTGGCACTCAGATTTACGGGGTAGAGCTAGGACTGGTCGATCCAGTGTCAGGATATTGTGACTGGGTGTGGTATCGTGTAATGTGTCTGGGACATGATACTTCAGTGAGGCAGCACTATAAACGTGAGCATTGAGCTCCCTGTCGCAACCAGTCGTGATATGACTGAAAAATTGTTGAAAGCGACGTTAAACCCGAATTCACACACACACACACACACACACACACACACACCACACACACACACACACACACATGTAGTGTTCAGTGTTGGTATTGTTGTTTATATATAGTTATTGTTAATAATTTATGTCTTGTATATAACATCTTTCTTGTGCCTTACCCCACAGTTGCCCGTTCACCTATCAGAGATCACCCTCGGTCGTCTTGTCAGCATGCGGGTTCGCTGTACGCCGTTGACCCACGGTAACAAAAGAGCATCAGGTCACTCCACGTCATCTCAACATGCCTGGAAATGATGATAATCAACTAAAATACGGTTCACGAAACGTATACACTACATCATGATCCCTGCCCCGGAGACGTCTGTATATGTTTTGCATATACCGTTATTGCGCATGCGCCGACCTGACAAACGGGCTGATCAGTGCATGCGAGAAATAACCGCGCAGCAGAACTCAGCTTGACTGTGCAACAAAATATCAGCACGCAGTGCTTGAAACAAGAATACTCGAAATTTATGCTTCCTTACAATCAATAAATGCTTACTATAATTGAGCATAATACTCATCAAATTCGTGCCCACTACATCAGCACAGGTAAGAGGTAATTGAACAGACCGTGCCTTTGCGCTACCCGGTCATTTGCCAATTACAGGAAACAAATAACCAAAACTCAATTTCATATCCTTCTCCGCGACACGGCTCACAAATATAGCTTTTCACAAATTCATTACATTAACAACAGCTAGAAACTAAAAACAGGAAGATTTTTCATCTATTCTACACAACATGTGTCAGAATTTAATGGGGAACAACACTGTTTGCCGTTAGCCGTATCAAAATCAGGAACGGACCCGCACCATCTGCCGTCCAATACTAAGCTAAAATCATTTCCGTATTTGGTAGACATAACGTCAGAACCGTCATTGCGACGTCGATGACGTTGCTGATGTCATCTACGCCACTCAGGCCATTATAACGTGTGACGACCAAATACCCAAACTTGTCATCCTGCGTAATGCAGTACTCACAAATCAAAATCATGTTCTTTACATGTGCATACATGTACAAACAGATTTCTTGAACAGAAACCGCATCTTTAAAAATGAACTCGTAATTATTCTTGAACAAAATTCTTCCTACAAAACATGGACATGCTTGCAATACCAATTCATCACGGTTCATAATCACGGATAAAAGTCTTAATTGTTACGTCCCCTCAAAACCTAATGTCATACTAGTAGAGACGGCACCACTCGTACGGTTTTCTAACAACCGGTAGTCAAAAGCTGTTGATAGAACAAGTGACCCGTAGTTTATAAATATATTTTATAAAAGGGATCTCTATACTACGAGCTTAAATGAATCCAGAATGAGCGATTGTCCGAGTTTTATGTCTCACCAACATCTAGGGTCATACGGAGGCAGAACCTCGATTTCAAGACTCATTCGAATTCTGGAGAAGCCCGGGATCAATCCTGCGATCCCTGTTTATAAGGCGAGTAGCATAATCACTACACCACCGAGGCTTCTAAATGAATCCAGAATAGGCTTCAGAAATTTGGGGTATAATAGGGAGAAAACCCCTACTAAACCTACAAGCATGTTCATACAAAATATATTACTAAATATAGATATGATAATATAGATTTAACATACCGTCAAAGCTTCATGTCCGTGAAGTTGGCTGCCAGTTGCCAGTTGCCAGTTGCCTATTCAATCGGCAACGGGCAAATGGCATCTAACTTCACAGTGTGGCTGCCAATTCGCAAATTCTATTGAATTGGCAACTGGCAACTGGCAGCCAGCTGCCAATTCGATTTGAGAGATTTTAAGAGTATAAAAACTGAATAGGCAACTGGCAAACGGCAACCAGTTGCCAATTCGACAATCCTAGTGAATTGGCAACTGTCAACTGGCAGCCAGCTGCCAATTCGACTTGAGACGGTTTTAGAGTATAAGAAATGAAAAGGCAACTGGCAACCGGCAGCCAGCTGCCAATTCGCTAATTCTATTGAATTGGCAACTGGCAACCGGCAGCCAGCTGCCTATTCGCTAATTCTATTGAATTGGCAACTGGAAACTGGCAGCCAGCTGCCAATTCGATTTGAGGCGATTTTAGAGCATAAGAACTGAATAGGCAACTGGCAACCGGCAGCCAGCTGCCAATTTGCTAATTCTATTGAATTGGCAACTGGCAGCCAGCTGCCAATTCGATTTGAGACGGTTTTAGAGCATACGAAATGAATATGCAACTGGCAAACGGCAGCCAGCTGCCAATTCGCTAATTCTATTAAATTGGCAACTGGCAACCGGCAGCCAGCTGCCAATTCGATTTTATACGATTTTAGAGCACAAGAACTGAATAGGCAACTGGCAACCGGCAGCCAGCTGCCAATTCGCTAATTCTATTGAATTGGCAACTGGCAACTGGCAGTCAGCTGCCAATTCGATTTGATAAAGTTTAAGAGTACAACAACTGAATCGGCAACTGGCAAACGGCAACCAGTTGCAAATTCGACAATCCTTGTGAATTGGCAACTGGCAACTGGCAGCCAGCTGCCAATTCGATTTGAGACGGTTTTAGAGTATACGAACTGAATAGGCAACTGGCAAACGGCAACCAGATGCCAATTCGCTAATTCTATTGAATTGGCAACTGGCAACTGGCAGCCAGCTGCCAATTCGATTTGAGACAGTTTAAGAGTACAACAACTGAATAGGCAACTGGCAAACGGCAGCCAGTTGCCAATTCGACAATCCTAGTGAATTGGCAACTGGCAACTGGCAGCCAGCTGCCAATTCGATTTGAGACGGTTTTAGAGTATACGAACTGAATAGGCAACTGGCAAATGGCAACCAGATGCCAATTCGCTAATTCTATTGAATTGGCAACTGGCAACTGGCGGCCAGCTGCCAATTCGATTTGAGAGGGTTTAAAAGTGTAAAAACTGAATAGGCAACTGGCAAACGGCAACCAGATGCCAATTCGACAATCCTAGAGAATTGGCAACTGGCAACTGGCAGCCAGCTGCCAATTCGATTTGAGATGGTTTTAGAGTATACGAACTGAATAGGCAACTGGCAAACGGCAACCAGATGCCAATTCGCTAATTCTATTGAACTGGCAACTGGCAACTGGCGGCCAGCTGCCAATTCGATTTGAAAGGGTTTAAAAGTATAAAAACTGAATAGGAAACTGGCAAACGGCAACCAGTTGCCAATTCGACAATCCTAGTGAATTGGCAACTGGCAACTGGCAGCCAGCTGCCAATTCGATTCGAGACGGTTTTAGAGTATAAGAAATGAATAGGCAACTGGCAAACGGCAACTAGATGTCAATTCGCTAATTCTATTGAATTGGCAACTGGCAATCGGCAGCCAGCTGCCAATTCGATTTTAGAGGGTTTAAAAGTATAAAAACTGAATAGGCAACTGGCAAACGGCAACCAGTTGCCAATTCGACAATCCTAGTGAATTGGCAACTGGCAACTGGCAGCCAGCTGCCAATTCGATTTGAGTCGGTTTTAGAGTATAAGAACTGAATAGGCAACTGTCAAACCGCAACCACATGCCAATTCGCTAATTCTATTTAATTGGCAACTGGCAACCGGTAGCCAGCAGCCAATTCGCTAATTCAATTGAACTGGCTACTTGCAGCCAGCTGCCAATTCGATTTGAGAGGGTTTTAGAGTATAAAAACTGAATAGGCAACTGGCAAACGGCAACCAGTTGCCAATTCGACAATCCTAGTGAATTGGCAACTGGCAACTGGCAGCTAGCTGCCAATTCGATTTGAGACGGTTTTAGAGTATAAGAAATGAATAGGCAATTGGCAAACGGCAACCAGATTCTAATTCGCTAATTCTATTGAATTGGCAACTGGCAACCGGCAGCGAGATGCCAATTGGCTTATTCTATTGTATTGGCAACTGGCAACTGGCAGCCAGTTGCCAATTCGATTTTAGACGATTTATGAAGCATAAGAACTGAATAGACAACTGGCAACCGGCAGCCAGCTGACAATTCGCTAATTCTATTGAATTGGCAACTGGCAACTGGCAGCCAGCTGCCAATTCGATTTGAGACAGTTTAAGAGTACAACAACTGAATTGGCAACTGGCAAACGGCAACCAGATGCCAATTCGACAATTCTAGTGAATTGGCAACTGGCAACTGGCAGTCAGCTGCCAATTCGATTTGAGATGGTTTTAGAGAATACGAACTGAATAGGCAACTGGCAACCGGCAACCAGATGCCAATTCGCTTATTCTATTGAATTGGCAACTGGCAACTGGCAGCCAGCTGCCAATTCGATTTGAGAGAGTTTAAGAGTTTAAAAACTGAATAGGCAACTGGCAAACGGCAACCAGTTGCCAATTCGACAATCCTAATGCATTGGCAACTGGCAACTGGCAGCCAGCTGTCAATTCGATTTGAGACGGTTTTAGAGTGTAAGAAATGAATAGGCAACTGGCAAACGACAACAATATGCCAATTCGCTAATTCTACTGAATTGGCAACTGGCAACCGGCAGCCAGCTGCCAATTCGCTAATTTTATTGAATTGGCAACTGGCAACTTGCAGCCAGCTGCCAATTCGATTTGAGACGATTTTAGAGCATATGAACTGAATAGGCAACAGGCAACCGGCAGCCAGCTGCCAATTCGCTAATTCTATTGAATTGGCAACTGACAACTGGTAGCCAGCTGCCAATTCGATTTGAGACAGTTTAAGAGTACAACAACTGAATAGGCAACTGGCAAACGGCAACCAGTTGCCAATTCGACAATCCTAGTGAATTGGCAACTGGCAACTGGCAGCCAGCAGCCAATTCGATTTGAGCCGGTTTTAGAGTATACGAACTGAATAGGCAACTGGCAAACGGCAACCAGATGCCAATTCGCTAATTCTATTGAATTGGCAACTGGCAACTGTCAGCCAGCTGCCAATTCGATTTGAGAGGGTTTAAAAGTATAAAAACTGAATAGACAACTGGCAAACGGCAACCAGTTGCCAATTCGACAATCCTAGTAAATTGGCAACTGGCAACTGGCAGCCAGCTGCCTATTCGATTTTAGACGGTTTTAGAGTATAAGAAATGAATAGGCAACTGGCAACCGGCAGCCAGCTGCCAATTCGCTAATTCTTTTGAATTGGCAACTGGCAACTGGCAGCCAGCTGCCAATTCGATTTGAGACAGTTTAAGAGTACAACAACTGAATAGGCAACTGGCAAACGACAACCAGTTGCCAATTCGACAATCCTAGTGAATTGGCAACTGGCAACTGGCAGCCAGCTGCCAATTCGATTTGAGACGGTTTTAGAGTATACGAACTGAATAGGCAACTGGCAAACGGCAACCAGATGCCAATTCGCTAATTCTATTGAATTGGCAACTGGCAACTGGCAGCCAGCTGCCAATTCGATTTGAGACAGTTTAAGAGTACAACAACTGAATAGGCAACTGGCAAACGGCAACCAGTTGCCAATTGGACAATCCTATTGAATTGGCAACTGGCAACTGGCAGCCAGCTGCCAATTCGATTTGAGACGGTTTTAGAGTATACGAACTGAATAGGCAACTGGCAAACGGCAACCAGATGCCAATTCGCTAATTCTATTGAATTGGCAACTGGCAACTGGCGGCCAGCTGCCAATTCGATTTGAGAGGGTTTAAAAGTGTAAAAACTGAATAGGCAACTGGCAAACGGCAACCAGATGCCAATTCGACAATCCTAGAGAATTGGCAACTGGCAACTGGCAGCCAGCTGCCAATTCGATTTGAGATGGTTTTAGAGTATACGAACTGAATAGGCAACTGGCAAACGGCAACCAGATGCCAATTCGCTAATTCTATTGAACTGGCAACTGGCAACTGGCGGCCAGCTGCCAATTCGATTTGAAAGGGTTTAAAAGTATAAAAACTGAATAGGAAACTGGCAAACGGCAACCAGTTGCCAATTCGACAATCCTAGTGAATTGGCAACTGGCAACTGGCAGCCAGCTGCCAATTCGATTCGAGACGGTTTTAGAGTATAAGAAATGAATAGGCAACTGGCAAACGGCAACTAGATGTCAATTCGCTAATTCTATTGAATTGGCAACTGGCAATCGGCAGCCAGCTGCCAATTCGATTTTAGAGGGTTTAAAAGTATAAAAACTGAATAGGCAACTGGCAAACGGCAACCAGTTGCCAATTCGACAATCCTAGTGAATTGGCAACTGGCAACTGGCAGCCAGCTGCCAATTCGATTTGAGTCGGTTTTAGAGTATAAGAACTGAATAGGCAACTGTCAAACCGCAACCACATGCCAATTCGCTAATTCTATTTAATTGGCAACTGGCAACCGGTAGCCAGCAGCCAATTCGCTAATTCAATTGAACTGGCTACTTGCAGCCAGCTGCCAATTCGATTTGAGAGGGTTTTAGAGTATAAAAACTGAATAGGCAACTGGCAAACGGCAACCAGTTGCCAATTCGACAATCCTAGTGAATTGGCAACTGGCAACTGGCAGCTAGCTGCCAATTCGATTTGAGACGGTTTTAGAGTATAAGAAATGAATAGGCAATTGGCAAACGGCAACCAGATTCTAATTCGCTAATTCTATTGAATTGGCAACTGGCAACCGGCAGCGAGATGCCAATTGGCTTATTCTATTGCATTGGCAACTGGCAACTGGCAGCCAGTTGCCAATTCGATTTTAGACGATTTATGAAGCATAAGAACTGAATAGACAACTGGCAACCGGCAGCCAGCTGACAATTCGCTAATTCTATTGAATTGGCAACTGGCAACTGGCAGCCAGCTGCCAATTCGATTTGAGACAGTTTAAGAGTACAACAACTGAATTGGCAACTGGCAAACGGCAACCAGATGCCAATTCGACAATTCTAGTGAATTGGCAACTGGCAACTGGCAGTCAGCTGCCAATTCGATTTGAGATGGTTTTAGAGAATACGAACTGAATAGGCAACTGGCAACCGGCAACCAGATGCCAATTCGCTTATTCTATTGAATTGGCAACTGGCAACTGGCAGCCAGCTGCCAATTCGATTTGAGAGAGTTTAAGAGTTTAAAAACTGAATAGGCAACTGGCAAACGGCAACCAGTTGCCAATTCGACAATCCTAATGCATTGGCAACTGGCAACTGGCAGCCAGCTGCCAATTCGATTTGAGACGGTTTTAGAGTGTAAGAAATGAATAGGCAACTGGCAAACGACAACAATATGCCAATTCGCTAATTCTACTGAATTGGCAACTGGCAACCGGCAGCCAGCTGCCAATTCGCTAATTTTATTGAATTGGCAACTGGCAACTTGCAGCCAGCTGCCAATTCGATTTGAGACGATTTTAGAGCATAAGAACTGAATAGGCAACAGGCAACCGGCAGCCAGCTGCCAATTCGCTAATTCTATTGAATTGGCAACTGGCAACTGGTAGCCAGCTGCCAATTCGATTTGAGACAGTTTAAGAGTACAACAACTGAATAGGCAACTGGCAAACGGCAACCAGTTGCCAATTCGACAATCCTAGTGAATTGGCAACTGGCAACTGGCAGCCAGCAGCCAATTCGATTTGAGCCGGTTTTAGAGTATACGAACTGAATAGGCAACTGGCAAACGGCAACCAGATGCCAATTCGCTAATTCTATTGAATTGGCAACTGGCAACTGTCAGCCAGCTGCCAATTCGATTTGAGAAGGTTTAAAAGTATAAAAACTGAATAGACAACTGGCAAACGGCAACCAGTTGCCAATTCGACAATCCTAGTAAATTGGCAACTGGCAACTGGCAGCCAGCTGCCTATTCGATTTTAGACGGTTTTAGAGTATAAGAAATGAATAGGCAACTGGCAACCGGCAGCCAGCTGCCAATTCGCTAATTCTTTTGAATTGGCAACTGGCAACTGGCAGCCAGCTGCCAATTCGATTTGAGACAGTTTAAGAGTACAACAACTGAATAGGCAACTGGCAAACGACAACCAGTTGCCAATTCGACAATCCTAGTGAATTGGCAACTGGCAACTGGCAGCCAGCTGCCAATTCGATTTGAGACGGTTTTAGAGTATACGAACTGAATAGGCAACTGGCAAACGGCAACCAGATGCCAATTCGCTAATTCTATTGAATTGGCAACTGGCAACTGGCAGCCAGCTGCCAATTCGATTTGAGACAGTTTAAGAGTACAACAACTGAATAGGCAACTGGCAAACGGCAACCAGTTGCCAATTGGACAATTCTATTGAATTGGCAACTGGCAACTGGCAGTCAGCTGCCAATTCGATTTGAGACGGTTTTAGAGTATACGAACTGAATAGGCAACTGGCAAACGGCAACCAGATGCCAATTCGCTAATTCTATTGAATTGGCAACTGGCAACTGGCAGCCAGCTGCCAAATCGATTTGAGAGGGTTTAAACGTATAAATTGGCAACTGGCAACTGGAAGCCAGCTGCCAATTCGATTTTAGACGGTTTTTGAGTATAAGAAATGAATAGGCAACTGGCAACCGGCAGCCAGCTGCCAATTCGCTAATTCTATTCAATTGGCAACTGGCAACAGGCAGCCAGCTGCCAATTCGATTTGAGACAGTTTAAGAGTACAACAACTAAATAGGCAACTGGCAAACGGCAACCAGTTGCCAATTCGACAATCTTAGTGAATTGGCAACTGGCAGCCAGCTGCCAATTCGATTTGAGACGGTTTCAGAGTATAAGAAATGCATAGGCAACTGGCGAACGGCAACTAGATGGCAATTCGCTAATTCTATTGAATTGGCCACTGGCAACCGGCAGCTAGCTGCCAATTCGATTTGAGAGGGGTTAAAAGTATAAAAACTGAATAGGCAACTGGCAAACGGCAACCAGTTGCCAATTCGACAATCCGTGTGAATTGGCAACTGGCAACTGGCAGCCAGCTGCCAATTCGATTTGAGACGGTTTAAGAGTATAAGAAAAATTAATAGGCAACTGGCAAACCGCAACCAGATGCCAATTCGCTAATTCTATTGAATTGGCAACTGGCAGCCAGCTGCCAATTCGATTTGAGACAGATTAAGAGTACAACAACTGAATGGGCAACTGGCAAACGGCAACCAGTTGCCAATTCGACAATCCTAGTGAATTGGCAATTGGCAACTGGCAGCCAGCTGCCAATTCGATTTGAGACGGTTTTAGAGTATAAGAACTGAATAGGCAACGGGCAAACGGCAACCAGATGCCAATTCGCTAATTCTATAGAATTGGCAAGTGGCAACTGGCAGCCAGCTGCCAATTCGATTTGAGACGATTTTAGAGCATTAGAACTGAATTGGCAAATGGCAACCGGCAGCCAGCTGCCAATTCGCTAATTCTATTGAATTGGGGACTGGCAACTGGCAGCCAGCTGGTTTAGGAGTACAAAAACTGAATAGGCAACTGGCAAACGGCAATCAGTTGCCAATTCGACAATCCTAGTGAATTGGCAACTGGCAGCCAGCTGCCAATTCGATTTGAGAGGGTTTAAGAGTATAAAAACTGAATAGGCAACTGGCAAACGGCAACCAGTTGCCAATTCGACAATCCTAGTGAATTGGCAACTGGCAACTGGCAGCCAGCTGCCAATTCAATTTTGGGCGGTTTTAGAGTATAAGAACTGAATAGGCAACTGGAAACCGGCAGCCAGTTGCCAATTCGCTAATTCTATTGAATTGGCAACTGCCAACTGGCAGCCAGCTGCCAATTCGATTTGAGACGGTTTAAGAGTACAAAAACCGAAAAGGCAACTGGCAAACGGCAATCAGTTGCCAATTCGACAATCCTAGTGAATTGGCAACTGGCAACTGGCAGCCAGCTGCCAATTCGATTTGAGAGGGTTTAAGAGTATAAAAACTGAATAGGCAACTGTCAAACGGAAACCAGTTGCCAATTCGACAATCCTAGTGAATTGGCACTTAGTGGGTTGCCAATTCACTAGGATTGTCGAATTGGCAACTGGTTGCCGTTTGCCAGTTGCCTATTCAGTTTTCATACTTTTAAACCCTCTCAAATCGAATTGGCAGCTGGCTGCCGGATGCCAGTTGCCAATTCAATAGAATTAGTGAATTAGCATCTAGTTGCCGTTTGCCAGTTGCCTATTCATTTCTTATACTCTAAAACCGTCTCAAATCGAATTGGCAGCTGGCTGTCAGTTACCAGTTGCCAATTCACTAGGATTGTCGAATTGGCAACTGTTTGCCGTTTGCCAGTTGTCTATTCAGTTTTTATACTTTTAAACCCTCTCAAATCGAATTGGCAGCTGGCTGCCGGTTGCCAGTTGCCAATTGAATAGAATTAGCGAATTGGCATCTGGTTGCCGTTTGCCAGTTGCCTATTCAGTTCGTATACTCTTAGCCGTCTCAAATCGAATTGGCAGCTGACTGCCAGTTGCCAGTTGCCAATTCACTAGGATTGTCGAATTGGCAACTGGTTGCCGTTTGCCAGTTGCCTATTCAGTTGTTGTACTCTTAAACTGTCTCAAATCGAATTGGCAGCTGGCTGCCTGTTGCCAGTTGCCAATTGAATAGAATTAGCGAATTGGCAGCTGGCTGCCGGTTGCCAGTTGCCTATTCATTTCTTATACTCAAAAACCGTCTAAAATCGAATTGGCAGCTGGCTTCCAGTTGCCAGTTGCCAATTCAATAGAATTAGCGAATTGGCATCTGGTTGCCGTTTGCCAGTTGCCTATTCAGTTCGTATACTCTAAAACCGTCTCAAATCGAATTGGCAGCTGGCTGCCGGTTGCCAGTTGCCTATTCAGTTCTTGTGCTCTAAAATCGTCTAAAATCGAATTGGCAGCTGGCTGCCGGATGCCAGTTGCCAATTCAATAGAAATAGCGAATTGGCAGCTGGCTGCCGTTTGCCAGTTGCCTATTCATTTCTTATACTCTAAAACCGTCTCAAATCGAATTGGCAGCTGGCTGCCAGTTGCCAGTTGCCAATTCACTAGGATTGTCGAATTGGCAACTGGTTGCCGTTTGCCAGTTGCCTATTCAGTTGTTGTACTTTTAAACTGTCACAAATCGAATTGGCAGCTGGCTGCCAGTTGCCAGTTGCCAATTCAATAGAATTAGCGAATTAACAGCTGGCTGCCGGTTGACAGTTGCCTATTCAGTTCTTATGCTCTAAAATCGTCTCAAATCGAATTGGCAGCTGGCTGCCAGTTGCCAGTTGCCAATTCAATAGAATTATCGAATTGGCAGCTGGCTGTCGGTTGCCAGTTGCCAATTCAACAGAATTAGCGAATTGGCAGCTGGCTGCCGTTTGCCAGTTGCCTATTCATTTCTTATACTCTAAAACCGTCTCAAATCGAATTGGCAGCTGGCTGCCAGTTGACAGTTGCCTATTCACTAGGATTGTCGAATTGGCAACTGGTTGCCGTTTGCCAGTTGCCTATTCAGTTTTTATACTCTTAAACCCTTTCAAATCGAATTGGCAGCTGGCCGCCAGTTGCCAGTTGCCAATTCAATAGAATTAGCGAATTGGCATCTGGTTGCCGTTTGCCAGTTGCCTATTCAGTTCGTATACTCTAAAACCGTCTCAAATCGAATTGGCAGCTGGCTGCCAGTTGCCAGTTGCCAATTCACTAGGATTGTCGAATTGGCAATTGGTTGCCGTTTGCCAGTTGCCTATTCAGTTGTTGTACTCTTAAACTGTCTCAAATCGAATTGGCAGCTGGCTGCCAGTTGCCAGTTGCCAATTCACTAGGATTGTCGAATTGGCAACTGGTTGCCGTTTGCCAGTTGCCTATTCAGTTGTTATACTCTTAAACTGTCTCAAATCGAATTGGCAGCTGGCTACCAGTTGCCAGTTGCCAATTCAATAGAATTAGCGAATTGGCAGTTGGCTGCCGGTTGCCAGTTGCCTATTCAGTTCTTATGCTCTAAAATCGTCTCAAATCGAATTGGCAGCTGGCTGCAAGTTGCCAGTTGCCAATTCAATAGAATTAGCGAATTGGCAGCTGGCTGCCGGTTGCCAGTTGCCAATTCAGTAGAATTAGCGAATTGGCATCTGGCTGCCGTTTGCCAGTTGCCTATTCATTTCTTATACTCTAAAACCGTCTCAAATCGAATTGGCAGCTGGCTGCCAGTTGCCAGTTGCCAATTCACTATGATTGTCGAATTGGCAACTGGTTGCCGTTTTCCAGTTGCCTATTCAGTTTTTATACTCTAAAACCCTCTCAAATCGAATTGGCAGCTGGCTGTCAGTAGCCAGTTCAATTGAATTAGCGAATTGGCTGCTGGCTGCCGGTTGCCAGTTGCCAATTAAATAGACTTAGCGAATTGGCATGTGGTTGCGGTTTGACAGTTGCCTATTCATTTCTTATACTCTTAAACCGTCTCAAATCGAATTTGCAGCTGGCTGCCATTTGCCAGTTGCCAATTCACTAGGATTGTCGAATTGGCAACTGGTTGCCGTTTGCCAGTTGCCTACAGTGTATTTAGTTTTTATACTTTTAAACCCTCTCCAATCGAATTGGCAGCTGGCTGCCTGTTGCCAGTTGCCAATTCAATAGAATTAGCGAATTGGCATCTAGTTGCCGTTTGCCAGTTGCCTATTCATTTCTTATACTCTAAAACCGTCTCGAATCGAATTGGCAGCTGGCTGCCAGTTGCCAGTTGCCAATTCACTAAGATTGTCGTATTGGCAACTGGTTGCCGTTTGCCAGTTTCCTATTCAGTTTTTACACTTTTAAACCCTTTCAAATCGAATTGGCAGCTGGCCGCCAGTTGCCAGTTGCCAATTCAATAGAATTAGCGAATTGGCATCTGGTTGCCGGTTGCCTGTTGCCTATTCAGTTCGTATACTCTAAAACCGTCTCAAATCGAATTGGCAGCTGGCTGCCAGTTGCCAATTCACTAGGATTGTCGAATTTTCAACTGGTTGCCGTTTGCCAGTTGCCTATTCAGTTGTTGTACTCTTAAACTGTCTCAAATCGAATTGGCAGCTGGCTGCCAGTTGCCAGTTGCCAATTCAATAGAATTAGCGAATTGGCATCTGGTTGCCGTTTGCCAGTTGCCTATTCAGTTCGTATACTCTAAAACCGTCTCAAATCGAATTGGCAGCTGGCTGTCAGTTGCCAGTTGCCAATTCTCTAGGATTGTCGAATTGGCATCTGGTTGCCGTTTGCCAGTTGCCTATTCAGTTTTTATACTTTTAAACCCTCTCAAATCGAATTGGCAGCTGGCCGCCAGTTGCCAGTTGCCAATTCAATAGAATTAGCGAATTGGCATCTGGTTGCCGTTTGCCAGTTGCCTATTCAGTTCGTTTACTCTAAAACCGTCTCAAATCGAATTGGCAGCTGGCTGCCAGTTGCCAGTTGCCAATTCACTAGGATTGTCGAATTGGCAACTGGCTGCCGTTTGCCATTTGCCTATTCAGTTGTTGTACTCTTAAACTGTCTCAAATCGAATTGGCAGCCGATTGCCAGTTGCCAGTTGCCAATTGAATAGAATTAGCGAATTGGCATCTGGTTGCCGTTTGCCACTTGCCTATTCAGTTCGTATACTCTAAAGCCGTCTCAAATCGAATTGGCAGCTGGCTGCCAGTTGCCAGTTGCCAATTTAAAAGGATTGTCGAATTGGCAACTGGTTGCCGTTTGCCAGTTGCCTATTCAGTTGTTGTACTCTTAAACTTTCTCAATTCGAATTGGCAGCTGACTGCAAGTTGCCAGTTGCCAATTCAATAGAATTAGCGAATTGGCAGCTGGCTGCCGGTTTCCAGTTGCCTATTCAGTTCTTATACTCTAAAACCGTCTCAAATCGAATTGGCAGCTGGTTGCCAGTTGCCAGTTGCCAATTCACTAGGATTGTCGAATTGGCAACTGGTTGCCGTTTGCCAGTTGCCTATTCAGTTGCTGTACTTTTAAACTGTCACAAATCGAATTGGCAGCTGGCTGCCAGTTGCCAGTTGCCAATTCAATAGAATTAGCGAATTGGCAGCTGGCTGCCGGTTGCCAGTTGCCTATTCAGTTCTTATGCTCTAAAATCGTCTCAAATCGAATTGGCAGCTGGCTGCCAGTTGCCAGTTGCCAATTCAATAGAATTAGCGAATTGGCAGCTGGCTGTCGGTTGCCAGTTGCCAATTCAATAGAATTAGCGTATTGGCAGCTGGCTGCCGTTTGCCAGTTGCCTTTTCATTTCTTATACTCTAATACCGTCTCAAATCGAATTGGCAGCTGGCTGCCAGTTGCCAGTTGCCAATTCACAAGGATTGTCGAATTGGCAACTGGTTGCCGTTTGCCAGTTGCCTATTCAGTTTTTATACTCTTAAAATCTCTCAAATCGAATTGGCAGCTGGCTGCCAGTTGCCAGTTGCCAATTCAATAGAATTAGCGAATTGGCAGCCACACTGTGAAGTTAGATGCCATTTGCCAGTTGCCGATTGAATAGGCAACTGGCAACTGGCAACTGGCAGCCAACTTCACGGACATCAAAGCTTCGGCGTTTGGCTCGGCACAATGTTGTGGGTGTTAATTTACCTCTGACCTGCTGCTAACATTGCGACATTTTTTCAGGGTATTTATATCTATCAACACTACAGAAAAATCATGCATACCCATGCTAGCTCGCTTTAAGTGTGAGAAGTATAGATACTAGCCACAATTATAGACATGAAGCAGATGTCAGCAGAAAGTTGATCTGCGTTACAATTGCAATTCCTTCGGAGAAAAATGATGAAACTTCCCTACAGATCAGTGGTATAACTCCCGTCAGTACGAATTTCCACAACAATGCGATTGGCGTGAAAAATAAATGGCAGTATTTGGCGCTTGGCGACTATTAGGCAAACTACATGAAAATCAGACTTATAGCGGCCAAATGTTCGTCAAATAATTTCCCCACAAAACCGCTCATGCATACACCGCATGATATATGCACGATTGGTGCGTGGAACTGCATATTTTGCCTACCATATTTCATCTAAAATACTTTAGTCGCGTTGGTTTGCCATGTACCTACAAAAATAATTTAGACGTGCATAAGCACCAGATAGGGCTTCTATTCCATCTCGTAACACTAACATTTAATTATGTTTAATTTTTATGAGCATTAGACATTTGATTTTAATGGTCAACAAAGTTGGGATTAATTGATTATGTTGGGGTTTAACGAAACGTCAACCATTGTGGGTCAATTTGAGTCGTCTTCGAGAGAATGGGACAGGAGAGAAAGAGAAAGGAATGAATAAAAGTGAAGAAACAAAAGAAATAACAGCCTTCCCACTCTCTTCCCGTACCTGCTTCAAGGACAGAAAGCTTTGCCCAACTGTAAGCCAATATCAGTTAGATGCCTCAAGATACTAGACACATTCACTCCTCAACTATGTTGAGAATAAAAGCGTTTAAAGGGGAATGGGATCACCTGGCTAATTCTTTCGCCAGTTTCAAAGGGAGACAACTTTCGGGACTCCCTGTTCGCTTTTCGATAAGCTCTGTCCCACGGAAAGGAGCAAATTCTTTCCTTTTAGAGGAAATTCTTTCCTTTAAGAGTTGACCCTTATTGACATAGGGGACAAAATACTTTTGCAGGAGTTGCCTCCCCTGAAGGTATATCCATTCCCCTTAGAGGCTAAGTCGAATGCGCAACTGATTGGTGATCAAGAGGTCGTGCGTTCAATCACTGCTGGGACTAGCAACATTCACCAAGGAATATTTTCTACGGTCATTCTCTCCCTCCCGCCGGTTGTTAGTGTCTAGAAAAATAATTTACATTGCACTAGCTAATCACTTACGTATATATATGTCGTAGGCCAGATTGGAATCTAGGCAGATCCGGAATCTTATCTGGCCTAGACAGATTCTGGATCTGCCTGGACCAAATTAGAATTCTAATTTGGTCTAGACCAAATTAGAATTCTAATCTGGCCTAGGCAGATTCCGGATCTGCCTAGATTCAAATCTGGCCTATGACATATATAAGCATTCCAAGGTATCAAGAGCGACCCGACATGATCAATATTGTTTATTTGGCCGTTAAACTCAAAACCGAAGAAGCGAATAAAAGTGTTAAATGACCTCTGGATTAGACAAATACTGCACCATAGCACCTTTTGGCATGTTGTGTTCGTATCAACAACAAATCTATGAGTTGTTTGAATTAAGGTTTTACGTCCCCGTCAACACTATTAAGATCATTTTGGAGAGATTGCTTCCAGTTTTGTGGGATTTTACCCAAAATTGAAATGAAATGACATCTCAAGCCCTGCCGCCAAAACAAACCAGAAGGGTTTATTTGTAGCGACGTTTCGACTCGCTCACTTTGCCTGGGCACGCAACAAAGAGAGCGCATATTCTGGACTACTTCTAGAAGCATCTGTGGTGTAGTGGTTTCGCTACTCGCCTTGTAAACCAGGGAACGCAGGATCGTTCCGGGCTTCTCCAGACTTCCGGATGAGTCTTAAAACCGAGGTTCCGTCTCCGTATGACCTTAGCTGTTGGTGGGACGTAAAACTCAAACACTCATTCACTCACTCTGGACTACTTCTGCGACTTTAAGGACTATCAAACTGGTACGGGAGAAGGGGCGTGCTGTTTTGACATTGGCTTCCGCCACGCGCTTGATAGTCTTCTAATGTATATACAGTAGAACTTCGATGGGTCGAACACCGATGGCTCGTTCACCATGGATGTGTCGAACCCATTCTAGAGCCCCTAGCGAAATCCTATACATAAGAAATAGTGGAGGATAATTAAGGAGATTTTAGTCTTGTACCTTGTAATGTATGCTGTGTGTACTCATTAGAATCGCCTCGAAGAGGCGATTCTAATGAGTACACACAGCATACATTTTCATTATAGAACACCGAAAAGATGTCTAAAAGTATCTCGTTATGCCTCCTGACAGTAACCTCAGTGGCTCGAACTACCCCAGTCTCGAACAAATTTTCATGGTTCCAAAGGTATTCGAGCCATTGAAGTTCGACTGTACTGATATTTGTGACTATGTTTTAACTTCAGTTTGTATCGTTAGGTTAGTATGCATAGTTTTATCAACTATGCATACATGCTCATATAATTGTTACAATGAGGACCATATGTTAGACTGGCGCTAGTGCCAAATATGTTATCCTCTTAAGTGAGTTTTAGTTTTACGTCCCTCCAACAGATAATGTCATACGGAGACGGGACCTCGGTTTAAAGACTCATCCGAAAGTCTGGAGAAGCCCGGGATCGATCCTGCGATCCCTGGTTTACAAGGCGAGTAGCATAACCACTGCACCACGAAGGCTTCTATTAACCTCTTGAAATAAAGTTATTAATATCATTATCATTATTACAACATGTTTACAGGTTCCTGTAATAAATACCCTTGTGACCCACTCTGAATAGAGAAAGGTTTTGTTTGATTTGTTTGATTTGAGGTTTAACGTCCCCTTCAGCTCTGTAAAGGTCATTTTGGAGACGCTGCTTCCAATTTTGTGGGACTTTTACCCAACATTGAGATGAAATGACATCGAATACAGAAAAGTGGGGTTTACAATGCCATACACTAATTCCTTAATTCTTACTCAAAAAGATACCATCATGTTAACACGTCCGTGAAATGAAACCCCCTCTAAAACCCACTTTATAAAGAAAAAAACTGGGGTTTACAGGGGTATACATTATTTTGCTTATTTATGCTCCAAGGCATAGGTTTTGGGTACGCGTTAGAAACGCCTCATTGAGGCGGTTCTAACGAGCACCCACAGCCTCCGTTTGGAGTATAATTAAGAAATATATATATATACTCAGAGGCAATAAAAAGTATACAGTTTTTTATTTAGAATACCGAGTCATATATTGCTGTCTGTAATAAAATGTGCCTATGTCCGTTTTTCCCAAAACGTCTAAGTTTGTACATGTAAAACACCAATTCTTTTCCTGTAACAGTCATCCATGATGGAGTTATTGCCCTTAATTGAAAATCAATATTTCCAATAAAATTTCATATTGTACACGATTATCAAAACTGTGCACACGGCAAAAGTCATGTACGAATGTTCAGCGATAAGACCACATCATTACTTTGCCATTAAACCCAAAAACAGCTTTAAACTCAATTGGAATCTCTGCCTGTTCCGGATTATCTCCCTTTCAATTAAAATCATAGTGAATTAAATGAGTCTTTTTCTCAAATCGTGTAAGAGATATTCATTTGAAACGTTCGCATAATTATTGTTTTGCTCGACAACTTTATGCCTTCTCCATAGTAAAACCTCTAAAATTGCACAATGGAAAGTTAATCTTCAATACAAATCCCATAGAAACATAATGCATTTAATCAAAGGAAGAACGTCAAAGGCGAAAATGCCATTTTCATAGTGAAAAGATGTTGCACTTTACAACGTGTTTAATTTCAATATGCGACATATTCTTTCCAATCAGTTGCCCTCCTTTGAATTGTTGCATGAAAAATCATTTATTGAATAACCCTTATTCGAAACACATGTTAAAGGGAAGCTACTCAAGACAAAATATTGGATCAGACCCCCTGTCCATTTCAAATGACGCAATTTCATTATCCTTTAACCAATTTTAACGGAAAATCCAGCAAATTATGCGGAAGTGGTTGTTCTTATTTTGGATGACACATATGTATGTAGAGAGGGAGACATTGGGACGCAAATCGGCATTCAGTAACCTGTATACTTACTTTTGCCTCTCAGTATATATATATAAACATCAGAAAAGTAGCCATTTGGAGAAATGAAAGAAATGAAAGAATGCAATATGTGAAACGGATGTGATATTGTAATGGGTGGTAGGTACTCGTTGGAACGAGCCCACTGATGAAATTCTGATTAACATAAGGGTGTACACATTTTGCACTATGATGCCAACTGTGCATGTCTGTTGTTTTGTATGCATGTTTGTGTATTTGTTTGTTTGTTTGTTTGTTTGTGTTGAGGTTTTCCGTCCCTGTCTGCACGGTGTAGGTCATTGTGAAGACGTTGCTTCTGTTTTTGTTGGACTTTCACCCGACATTGAGATGAAATGACATGTCAAGCCTTACCGCCAAAAATAATCGCTTCCCTCCCCCTCCCCCCACCCCCACCCCGTGCTTATTTCAATATAAATTATGATTTTACACTGTAATTATGATTAAGAATAACAAAGTACTTGATTAATCTTACTATTTATCAAAACACACTTTCACTCTTTGTATGTTTGGCCCTTTTAAAAATGACAATGACATCAATCTGTTTGTGCCTGAATAAATTTACTTTGACTTGACTTGACTTGATTAAATTCAATTAAGGTAATTTCACATAAAATGGTTTTAAAATAGAAATTAATTATACATGTTCCTGTTTAACATGTACTGTTGGTGTTTTTTTATATATATATTTTCCATATTTTTGCTCATAACATCATTAGAACTACCTCAATGAGGTGGTTTCTAGGAGTACCCACAACCTACATGTAAATTTTGTGCGAAATAAGTAAAATAATGTATACCACTGAAAACTCCACCGTATCCATTGTGACAACACATCTGTGTGCTATAATGGCACCTCTACAATCTGTGGAACTAGCATGTCTCATCTTCTAATGTACTTATACATAGCTGGAGTCAAATTCATCGCTAATAACATTTTTTTATCTAATCAGTATAAATGAAAAAACAGATTTTTTCTTCTTGGTTTTCGGCCAGGGTGTATCTAGGGGGGGGGGGGGGGGGTGCGATTGTCCCTTTCTGAAATAAGCACTTGGGGCAAATGTCCATTCAAAAAATAAGCAGTGGGGGCGGGGGGGGGGGGGGCGGGGGGGGGGGCAAATTTTCAGGTTGCATTTTCAACTGGGGGCAAATGTCCGTTAACACACTTTTTCATTGGGGGGGGGGGGGGGGGAGGGGGGGGGCGAATGTCCTTGAATCTTCTAAGCGGTTTACCAGTTCTCATGTTCGGTCGGTTCAGGTCTACGCGGAGCACCATGCAACACAATCTCTGATGGGCGGGGACTTTGGATGTCTGTTACAACGGAATGTGCTATAACACGATGGGTTCATGATTTTTAGTGCTTTTGGGTCCAGCCGCTGTCACTCTCAGCGTAGGTACTGATCAAACCGCTTACAGAAGTCATTCGATCTGTATATACATTGTTAGCAAGAGGTAGTGCATACTCCGGTTCACTTTACGAAAAAATGCCTGTACAAATACATTGTAAACTTAACCGCCGAAAAAAACGAAAATGTTCCGAAGAAAAATCGTGATATTTTTCTTATTTCTGCTCAAAATATAAATTGTGGATACTCGTTAGAACCGCCTCATCGAGGCGGTTCTAACGAGTACCCACAATCTTTATGTTAGAGTTAAAATAAGAGAAATAAGGTTAATCCCCTTTAAACCCCAGTTTTACTGTATAAAAGTGGGGTTTAAGTGGGGTCAAATTTTAGGCGTGTTTTCGTGATGAGCAGGAAATGGGTAATTTGATGCCAGAGTGAATGATACTAGGCTGTTTAAAATATCTGGGTTCCATCTCATCTGACGAAGGGTCTGAAATTTACAACAATACCTACAATTCCGAAAAGGAGGTACATCACGAAAACGTGTATACCAGTAATTCTGAATCTCACTTTCATATTGTTAAACTGAGGTTTGCAGGGGTAAAGCTTATTTTTCTTAATTCTGGTCTCAAATATAGATTGTGGGTACTAGTTAGAACCGCCTCATCGAGGCGGTTCTAACGTGTACCCACAGTCTATATTTTGACAAGAAATAAGGAAAATATCACAATTTTTCACCTTAAAATTTTCGTGTTTTTTTTTTTTTTTTTTTTGTTTTTTTTTCGGCATTGAAATTTACAACCCATTTGTCGTTTCATGATTTTAGTTAAAACATTTACGGAAACTCATGAAAAGTTCATCTGGCTGTCTCCGTTACAGATCAAAACTTTATATAGAGATAAGTGGGGTTTACTAGGACATTCATGTTTTCCTTATTCATATTAAAACAGAGATTGTTGTTACTCACTTGAACAGGACCATATTACTTGCGTATGTAAACTATTACACGTGAACTCGCAATCAATATGAGTGCTCGTTAGATCATCCTGACCGAGGTGGTGTGTTACAACGCATAATGAAGTAATGTAGTAATTTCTTCATTTTGACAGTTTTACTTCATTATGCGTTGGCATAGTCGATGCGAAATGAAATAAAATGTAGTTTTTACTTCATTATGCGCCGATACTAAGAGGGTTGCGCAAAATGAAAGAATTATTTCATTTTGCGGTGATAGGTGGCATACTTAATTTTACTTCATTATGCGTCGACCGTTTGTTTGTTTGATTTGAGGTTAAACGTCACCGTCAACACTATTTAGGTCATTTTGGAGACGTTGCTTCCAATTTTGTTGGACTTTTACCCGACATTGAGATTAAATTACATCTCAACCCCTGCCGTCCAATTAAACCCAAAAGGGTTTATATGCATGGATGGGCCGACTCGAAGCAGTTTTCCTGGGCAGGCTTAGACCTTCTAAGCAGATAACCAGTTCTCATGTGCGCTCGGTATCAGCTCTGCGTGGAGGCATCATGCAGCCCATCTATTTCTTCAAGCCCCGATGGGCGGGGGCGAAAATGCGTCGACAGTATGAGGTCGGTTCTAAAAAAAAATGCACATGTATTTTGCTTTGAGAGTTGGCACACTTTTTCAAACATCACAGAAACAAAAGTAACACAAATAGTTAAGGTTAAAACATGCATGTGGAGACTTTTATAAGTAGAATGACGGTGCATTATCAACAGAAAAGGAGCGAGGAAGGTCGAAAACATGTGTTGAGAAGTTTATATAAAAGTATGCAGTTCAAGAAGCCAGTCGTTATGACGTAGGCCAAGAGCTCATGTGATGAGCTCTTGCGACATTCAGTGTGCTCTTGTGGAAGACAGCTTTGGGACTGTTCAAATGTGGTCTTAAAGACCACTTTTAAACTGGCTCAAATGTGGTCTTTATATTGGAATTTACCTGTATTGCTTCCTATGTCTTTTTTTTTTTGTTTTTGTTTTACGGCCCTTTCAAGATTATTTCACTCATATCGAGCCGATCGTTAATCAGAGGTGGGCGAAAACCGGAGTACCCGGAGAAAAACCACCTGACCTTCCGTTGCAGAACTCCTAAGTCTTTGGTCTCCTTTCGTAGACAGCTATGTGCTTCCATCATTACTTCATTTTGCGTCGACTACGCTAACGCATAATGAAATAAAAAAAAAAAATCAAAATGAAGAAATTACTACATTACTTCATTATGCGTTGTAACAGTGGTTTTGAGTACAATGTATCCCCAATTTATATGGGACCACAATTGAGAAAAATATAACACTTTCGTGTTAGTTTTAAAGGGAGTCATAATACGGACGTGTTAACGTGATAAAGCTAGAGCATGCAGGCATATTTACACTTTCTGCACATGTCCATACCATTTTATGTGGCAAACCCGGTATTCCGAAATGCCCGCAAGTCTTTGACCGCAAACAATATTACAAATTGCAATCTTTCTGTTCCCTGGTCTCCTTGTAAGGGGCCTTGATACAGAATAGTTATGTCTGCCCCCTTTTCGGGGAGATATATTGTCCCCCCCCCACTCCCGGGCATCTGCCCGTCCGTCTGTCCGTCCGTCCGTCCGTCTATCTGTCATAAAATCGTGTCCACTCTATCGTGTATGTATGTAGGCAAATCTGGTCCAGTGAATAACTTCCTGATTTTTTGATAGATTTTGAAATTACTTGGCAGAAATGTTAACCACCATGAGACGATGTGTCGCACGCATGACCCAGGTCGGTACCTTAAAAATCAACGTCATACTTAGAGGTCAAAGTTCCAAAAGGGACCTTTTTACATATTCGGTTAATTACTTTCTCATTCCTGGATGGATTGTGAAATTACTTGGCAGAAATGTTAACCATGATAACACGATGTGTTGCACGCAAGGACCAGGTCGGTTTCTCAAAGGTCAAGGTCATACTTAGAGGTCAAATGTCAAAAAAGGGTCATTTTTTCGTGTTTGGTCAATAACTTTCTTATTTATTGATGGATTTTAAAATTACTTGGCCGAAATGTTAACCATCATAAGACGATGTGTTGCCCGCAAGACCCAGGTCGGTACCTCCAAGGTCAAGGTCATAAACAGAGGTCAAAGTTCAAAAAGTTGTGTGTGGTTTTTTTTTCGTGTCTGGTCAAAAACTTTTTTATTTCTGGATGGACTTTTTAAAGTAACCTGGCAGAAATGTTCACCTACATTAGACGGTGTGTAGTGTGCAAGACCAAGGTTCGTACCTCCAATGTCAAGGTCATACTTGGAGGTCAAAGGTAAAAAAAGGCCTTTGTTTTCGAGCACGGTCAATAACTTTCTTATTCTTTGATGAATTATGAAATTACTTGGCAGAAATCTTAACCATCATGAGGCGATGTGTTGCGCCCAAGATCATCGGTATTTCAAAGGACGAGGTCACACTTAAAGGTCAAATGTCAAAAAATAAAAAAAAAATTTTTTTTTTTTTTTTTCGTGTCCGGTCAGTAACTTTCTTATTCCTTGATGGATTTTGAAATTACTTGGCAGAAATGTTATCCATGCAAGACACAGGTTGGTACCTCCAAGGTCAGGGTCATATTTAGAGGTCAAAGAAAAAAACTTTTTTTTTTTTTTTTTTTTTTTTTCGTGTACGGTCAATAACTTTCTTATTTCTCGATGGACTTTTTAAAGTTATTTTGGAGAAATGTTCACCTTCATTAGATGATGTGTTGCATACAAGACCCAATGCCATGGCCATACTTAAAGGTCAAAAAGGGGGAGACATCTGTGTTTTTGTAGAAAAACAAATTCTAGTCTGAAGGTCGTTTCAGTAGCTTGAAAAGTCTGTTGCCAATATGCTGGCTATGTAAATAAACTATACCACACCCACTTGCGCTACTAATCTTTACGAAAACGCACGTATACAAATTCTGCAAAAAAAAAAAAAAAATGAAAATTTTCAAATAGAAATTTCAGATATTTTAATGTTTCTTCAAAAAACGTAGATTGTGTGTACTCATATGACAAGGCTGTTCTAACAAGTACCCACAATCTAAGCTTTTGAGGAGAAGTAAGAAAAATAATGTATACCCCCGTGCACCATGTGCACAGGCTGTTACCTGAGCAGTTTTGTTTCTTCGCTCAGAAGTTTCGTGCCACAAGGGGTCGCATTCCACTGACATCAACTTGACATTTTACCAAAGTAGCAGGTTTGTTTTGCCAAAATAATTACTCTCAAAGCTCATAATTATGTTGTCCTTAAGTTCCTAGAGATACATTTAGCATCATTCATTGCACGATACATTTTGATGGAACATGGTAAAATGAATTGTGGCCTTTCTTTGTTTTGATTCTTTTTATAAATCTGGAATGTAATGGCAAAGCGAAGGTAAGCCCTATGTTAAATATTGACTTTTCATCACGTGAACAAGTCCGTGAAATGAACACCCACTAAATTCCACTTTATATAAAGAAAACTGGGGTTTAAGTGGGTATACATTTCTTTTTTCTCATTTCTGCTCCAAGACATAGGTTGTGGGTACTCGTTCAAACGAGCACCCACAACCTATGTTTGCACTTTTAATAAGGAAATTTTCACAGATTTCCATCAGAAAAGTAGCCATTTTGGAGATGAGAAATATGCACTATATCGCACGGGTGTGTTATCTTTTTCACTTAAGTTAAATGGATATATTTACAGGGGAAACAACCAATTCAAGTATATTTTGGTCGCAGTTGTCAACAAGGGGCTATTCTTAAAGGAAAGAGTTTGCTCCTGAGGAGCAAATTCTTTCCTTTAAGGAAAGCCCCTTGTTCTGAGGGGCTTGTTGTATGAGGTCAGTTACAAAATTTAACCCCCTTTGTGAAACTGCACAGAATTATCTAGGGTGAAGTTGCTTCCCCATGAAGGAGTTTACCTGGGAAAGGTGTCAACAGAAGTTTCTTTCATTCTGTTTAATCCCGATTCAGCATTTTAAGCCTGATTTTGGTTTGCTCTGAGGCTTAACGTCCCCGTCAATACTGTAAAGGTCATTTTGGAGACGTTGCTTCCAATTTAGTGGGACTTTTACCCGACATTGAGATGAAATGACATCTCAAGCCCTGCCGCCCAATGAAACCAATAGGGTTTATAAGCATGGACGGGCCGACTCGCACCGCTTTGCCAGGGCAGGCTTAGATCCGCACTAAGCGGTTTACCAGTACTCGTGTGCGGTTTAAGCCTGAAGGTTGTATACTCACCCATGGCTTCGCCACTCGTAAAATCAATGCCCTGCCACAGCACTGGTGGGTTGATTGCCTCTGAGTGCAGGCTGGAAAAATGGTCAAGAACAGGAACTGAAACTGTTTGATTTCTTAACCCATATATGACAATGGAATATTCCATCCAGTAAGTTTGGAGTGGACCATTTCCAATTATAGGGGTGTCAGGTTTGTTATTGCTTGTATGAAATTTTACAAAAATGAGTGTTCTTTAAGCAAATAGTGAAGACACAGATCAGACGCCGCAAAACGCGGCGTCTGATCTGTGTCTGCACTGTTTGCCAATGTCCCAGAAAAGGGCCGCGAGGCATATATGGGTTAACTGTAAGCAAACAGTATAGACTCTGATCAGACGCTGCGTTAGACGGCGTCTGACCTGGGTCTACACTGTTTGCCAATGTTTCATACTCTCATACACGCGCCCAGTCCAGGTGTTACATTTTACACAGCGGAAGAATAAATGCACTGCTATTTATAACCGTTTTCTGGATTTTGTTCATGATCAGTGGTGGTCACGTGTATAAAAGCAGATGGGAGACTTCTGGACTTAGTAAGTTGAGGTCGATTGATAAACATTCCAGCCAAAAAGCCGAGTTTGGCGTTTATTCGAAAAACACTATAGACTGTTAATTGTCGTGAGTGTGTGTTCAAGTTTTACGTCCCACCAACAGCTAATGTCACAGGGAGATGGGACCTCGGTTTAAAGACTCGATCCTGCGACCCCTGGTTTAAAAGGCCAGTAGCTTTACCACTACACCACGGAGACTTCTTTGTTTATTGTCGTATCTCGACTCAAGTGCCGGGTTTACATAGTTGTGGGTGCTCGTTAGAATCGCCTCGTTGAGGCGGCTCTAACGAGAACCAGGCCTCATATTTTTCAGGCATGTGCAGGATTTCAGGCTTTTAGAGCTTGATTTTTTCCTATTTTCATGCTTTTAGATTTGGATTTTTCTTCCTATAATGTAGTTCTTCAGTTCACAAACTGTGTTACAAACAGTGTAGATCCTGATCAGATGGCTTCTTCAGAAGCCATCTGATCTGGATCTACACTGTTTGCAAAGGTAGGGTTTGCCATGATCAGCAGGATAAGGGTTAAAGGCTGTAAAATCGGGTCTTTCAGGCATGGAAAAGCCTGGTCAGTATGAGGCCTGGAGAACCCACAACATATGCCTTGGAGTAGAAATGCCTTTGAGTAAAGATAAGAAAATTGATTTACTGTATACCCTTGTAAACCCCAGTTTTCATATCTCCAAAATGGTTATGTTTCGGAAGAAAATTATTGATATTTTTCCTATTTTAACACCAAATATAGATTGCCAATTGGCGTTCCTTAAAACCGCCTCATTGAGGCGATTCTAACGAATACCCACAAAGTATGTCTTGGAGTTGTTATAAAATGTATACCGCTGTAAACCCAAGTATTCTCTGTATGAAGTAGGGTAGGAGGGGTATTCATTGCAGGGATTGGTTATCATGATGATAAAATATAGGATGAATGAGTACACACAACATTCATGTTTAATAGAATATTTCACCCAATGAGTTTGAAGTGGTGCATTTCCATGTTTGTTTTGTGTAATGTCATCACGTGAACAAGTCCGTGAAATGAAGACCCCCCTAAACCCCACTTTATATAGAGAAAACTGGGGTTTACGGGGGTATACATAATTGTTCTCATTTCTGTTCCAAGACATAGGTTGTGGGTACTCGTTAGAACCGCCTCAATGAGGCGGTTCTAACGAGAACCCACGACCTATGTTTACAGTGTTTATTAGAAAAATATCAGGGAATTTCGTCAGAAAAATAGCCTTTTTTGAGATGAGAAATATGCACTATGTCGCACGGGTGTGTTATCGCAATGTTTACAAAAATGTAGCTACTTTCGACAAACAGTGTAGACTCAGATCAGACGCCGCGTTTTGCGGCGTCTCATCTGAGTCTACATTGTTTGCCAATGTCTCCCAAAAAGGGGCAGCTAGGCATATATGGATTAAACATCAAGTTAATGAGTCTTTGTAATGAACACTTCTTTAAACCACACTATTTATATGTAAAAAAAAAAATCTGGGGTTTTACAGGGATTTACATTATTTTTGTTATTTCTCTTCCCAGTCAAGTTAGAACCGCCTCAACGAGGTGTTTCTAAGGAACACCCGCAACCTACATTTAGGGCATAAATAAGAAAAATATCACAAAATGTTCATCAGAGAAATATACCTATGTCACCCGGATGTATCGTAACGATTGAGCGATATCTAGAGTTAAGGAAAAAAACAGTGCTTCAGCTGAAGTGCACGACCCGCCAGATGCTTTTAGCTTTATGAGTGTTACCATATATGGGTATGGCGGCCATTTTGGTCATGTGACCTGGACCTAAAACGGTTCCCCCAGTAAATGCGCCTTATCGTAAATATATCTTATACTTTAGTACTGTATTCTGAATCTTCTGCAGGATAAAAAGCATTCTCACTTTTCCAATACAAAAGCATATGTGTCAAAGTTTGACCTAGGCACAAAGAAGGTCAAGGTCAACCCAGGGTCACCATTTTAGCAATTTATGATGGGCCTACGTCCCAGATGCTATTGATCAAGTTTCGTGGAAATCTGCCCAGTGGTTCTGGAGAAGACTATTTTTGAAGGGTTTTTACCATATATGGCTTGGCGGCCATTTTGGTCATGTGACCTGGACCCCATGAGCAAATTTTGGTTTCCACCGTCCCATAGAGGCTCCATATGAAATTTGACTTAAATCGGCCCAACGGTTTCCGAGGAGAAGCGGTTCGAAAATTTTTACATTTTCGTCTCGGCGAAGTTATACTAAATGGAATGTAATATTTCGCAAGTTCATTTGTAAGATCTCATTGGTATCTATCAGTATGCCAAAAATTGTTTAAATATTCCAAGCGGTTAAGTCACTATCACCAATTTTCACAAACGGGTTACGGACGGACAGACAGACCATATATGGCTTGGCGGCTATTTTGGTCATGTGACCTGGACCCCATGAGCAAATTTTGGTTTCCCCCGGCCCATAGAGGCTTCATATGAAATTTGATTTCAATCGACCCAACGGTTTCCAAGGAGAAGCAGTTCGAAAATATTCACATTTTTCGCCTCGGCGAGGCTATACTAAATGGAATGTAATATTTCGCAAGTTCATTGGTAAGATCTCATTGATATCAATCAGTATGCCAAAATGTTTAAATATTCCAAGCGGTTAAGTCACTATCACCAATTTTCACAAACGGGTTACGGGCGGACCCAAAGAAGGTCAAGGTCAACCCAGGGTGACCATTTTAGCAATTTATGATGGGCCTACGTCCCAGATGCTATTTATCAAGTTTCTTGGAAATCTGCCCAGTGGTTCTGGAATAGACTATTTATGAAGGGTTTTTACCATATATGGCTTGGCGGCCATTTTGGTCATGTGACCTGGACCCCATGACCAAATTTTGGTTTCCCTATCGCATAGAGGCTCCATATGAAATTTGACTTAAATCGGCCCAATGGTTTCCGAGGAGAAGCAGTTCAACAATTTTCACATTTTTTGCCTCGGTGAGGCAATACTAAATGGAATGTAATATTTCGCAAACTCATTGGTTAGATCTCATTGATATCTATCAGTATGCCAAAAAATGTTTAAATATTCCAAGCGGTTAAGCCACTATCACTAGTTTTCACAAACGGGTTACGGACGGACAGACAGACAGACCATATATGGCTTGGCGGCCATTTTGGTCATGTGACCTGGACCCCATGAGCAAATTTTGGTTTCCCCAATCCCATAGAGGCTCCATATGAAATTTGACTTCAATCGGCCCAACGGTTTCCGAGGAGAAGCAGTTCAAAAATTTTCATATTTTTTGCCTCGGCGAGGTTATACTAAATGGAATGTAATATTTCTCAGGTTCATTGGTAAGATCTCATTGATATCTATCAGTATGCCAAAAACAGTTTAAATAATCTAAGCGGTTAAGTCACTATCACCATTTTTCACAAACGGGTTACGGACGGACAGACAGACAGACCATATATGGCTTGGCGGCCATTTGGGTCATGTGACCTGGACCCCATGAGCAAATTTTGGTTTCACTCATCCCATAGAGGCTCCATATGAAATTTGACTTCAATCGGCCCAACGGTTTCCAAGGAGAAGCAGTTCAAAAAATTTCACATTTTTTTGCCTCGGCGAGGCTATCCTAAATGGAATGTAATATTTCGCAAGTACATTGGTAAGATCTCATTGATATCTATCAGTATGCCAAAAATTGTTTAAATATTCCAAGCGGTTAAGTCACTATCACCAATTTTCACAAACGGGTTATGGACGGACAGACAGACAGACCATATATGGCTTGGCGGCCATTTTGGTCATGTGACCTGGATCCCATGAGCAAATTTTGGTTTCCCCCATCCCATAGAGGCTTCATATGAAATTTTATTTCAATCGGCCCAACGGTTTCCAAGGAGAAGCAGTTCGAAAATTTTCACATTTTTCGCCTCGGCGAGGCTATACTACATGGAATGTAATATTCCGCAAGTTCATTGGTTAGATCTCATTGATATCTATCAGTATGCCAAAATTGTTTAAATATTCCAAGCGGTTAAGTCACTATCACCAATTTTCACAAACGGGTTACGGACGGACCCAAAGAAGGTCAAGGTCAACCCAGGGTGACCATTTTAGCAATTTATGATGGGCCTACGTCCCAGATGCTATTTATCAAGTTTCGTGGAAATCTGCCCAGTGGTTCTGGAGAAGACTATTTATGAAGGGTTTTTACCATATATGGCTTGGCGGCCATTTTGGTCATGTGACCTGCACCCCATGAGCAAATTTTGGTTTCCACCGTCCCATAGAGGCTCTATATGAAATTTGACTTAAATCGGCCCAACGGTTTCCGAGGAGAAGCAGTTCAACAATTTTCACATGTTTTGCCTCGGCGAGGCTATACTAAATGGAATGTAATATTTCGCAAGCTCATTGGTTAGATCTCATTGATATCTATCAGTATGCCAAAAATTGTTTAAATATTCCAAGCGGTTAAGTCACAATCATCAGTTTTCACAAACGGGTTACGGACGGACAGACAGACAGACCATATATGGCTTGGCGGCCATTTTGGTCATGTGACCTGGACCCCATGAGCAAATTTTGGTTTCCCACATCCCATAGAGGCTCCATCTGAAATTTGACTTCAATCGGCCCAACGGTTTCCGAGGAGAAGCAGTTCAAAAATTTTCACATTTTTTGCCTCGGCGAGGCTATACTAAATGGAATGTAATATTTCGCAAGCTCATTGGTTAGATCTCATAGATATCTATCAGTATGCCAAAAACTGTTTAAATATTCCAAGCGGTTAACATCACGCTAACAAGTCCGTGAAATGAACACCCCCTTACACCCCACTTTATATAGAGAAAACTGGGGTTTAGGGGGTATACATTTTTTTCCTTATTTCTGCTCAGAGACATAGGTTGTGGGTACTCGTTAGAACCGCCTCAATGAGGCGGTTCTAACGAGCACCTACAATCTATGTTTTGAATATAAATAAGAATAAAATCACACATTTTCGTTAGAAAATTGTCCGTTTTGGAGATGTACAAAATTGCATTATGATGCACGGGTGTGTTATCGTAATGAGTCACTATCACCAATTTTCACAAACGGGTTACGGACGGACGGACAGACTGACAGAATGACAGAATGACAGACTGACAGAATGACAGAATGACACGGTGATTGTAGGGCACTCTTAGAAATCAACCGACTTCAGTCGGTTTCTTTTTCTGCGGGTCGTGCAATAACATAGGGACTCCAGTATGAGTTCTAATTAGCCATGGTAAACGAGCCAATGGTGTTCGAGTTATTGTCTCGACGATTGATTCAGAGCTTCTAATGAGGACAGTAAGACTAATCAGGCTGCACAGATGCGCACACAAGCCGATTGTGTTTTCATCGGTGCCGGGGACTGAACCCGGGACCTCTAGCATCGAGGCTCCATTTCATATTCACCGCTGTTGGAGCAATAATTAGTCCATATGATTTTATAGCATTATGGTGAAAAAGAGTGTTATGCTACAGATCTGTCCACGCGGTGTTTACATTCAAGCTGTCAGCCCCCGCCCATCTGGGCTTGAAGAAATGCATGATGCTTCCACATAGAGCTGACTCCGACCCGCAAACGAGTAATGGTAAACCGCTTAGAGGATCTAAGCCTGCCCAGGCAAAGCGGTGCGAGTCGGCCTGTCAATGCTTATAAACCCTATTGGTTTCATTGGGCGGCAGGGCTTGAGATGTCATTTCATCTCAATGTCGGGTAAAAGTCCCACAAAATTGGAAGCAACGTCTCCAAAATGACCCTTACAGTGTTGACGGGGACAATAAACCTCAAATCAAACAAACAAACAAATACAATCAAGCTATTCACCTTATTTGCATTATCTGCTGGTTCCTAGTCTGAAGGTTATCAGAGTTGGAAAAACAGGTAACCAGACCCCCCTGACCTTGAAAGGTCAGGGGGGTCTGGTTTCCTGTTTTTCCAATATTGACAATGTGCAAGCAGGGAGCCAGCAAATAATGCAAATATGGTGAATGCTAAGGTTGCTACTAGATTCTGCTTTATGTTTGTCTTCTGTTTTTGGCACATATTCATATCAACAAAATGAAATTGCTTGGTCTCTGATTTTGATAGCAAAACCAGAAATATGTTGTGCGTAGTGTATTGTATACAAATTTACCTTGGTTGGCAAACTGTTCAACGCAATGTGTATTTTCCTGTTAAACTGTCAAATGTTGTCATGGCCCTTCTACCGGCCCCGATAGCTCAGTTGGTAGAGTATCCGCTCCGGGGAACGGGAGGTCAAGGGTTCGCGCCGCGAACATACCAAAGTCGTTAACAATGGTGCTAGCTGCTCCTCGCTTGGCACTCAGATTTACGGGGTAGAGCTAGGACTGGTCGACCCAGTGTCAGGATAATGTGACTGGGTGTGGTATCATGTAATGTGTCTAATGATACTTCAGTGAGGCAGCACTATAAAAGTGAGCATTGAGCTCCCTGCCGCAACCAGACACCGTCGTGATATGACTGAAAAGTTGATGAAAGCGACGTTAAACCCGAATTCACACACACACACACACACATGCCTTCTATAGAACATATTGTCTTTTAGTATTAACAACATTCGAAGGTACGCTAGCTGAGACTGTTCCGCCCAGAAATGTGAATTATGATAACACCTCCGATTGATCCGGCATTCTACCATGACTCCACAACAATCATTTTTTTTTCTGCTGAAGATGTATGTTTTTCATTTATACTCCAAACATAGGTTGTTGTTACTCGTAAGAATCGCCCCAACATTGCCCTACCTGTACCTGCTACAAGGACAGCTGTACGCACATTGGACAGGTTAGCACGGCAACAGAAAGATCAACTAATGTAATATTTGACTTCCGTGTCAGAAGGGTTACTCTTAACCCTTATCTTGCTGAATATTCATTTAAGCCACAGTCTTTTCTGTCTATCAACCAATCAAATTACTTGATGTAATTTATTCTTACAAATCCATAAACTGAATGCCAAACAGTGAAGATCCTGATCAGATGGCTTCTTCAGAAGCCATCTGATCTGGATCTACACTGTTTCCAAAGATAGGGGTTGTCGTGAACAGCATGATAAGAGTAACAGAGGAAATCTACTCCCGAAAGGCTATATTCATCAGGTTAAAAGTCCGTGTTGTAACACCACTGTGAATCCCACTTTTTATACAGAGAAAACTGGGTTCACAGGGATAACATTATTTTTTTTTATTTTTGCTCAAAAACATAAATTGTGGAAGCTCGTTAGAAGTTAGAACCGCCCCATGAGGCGGTTCTTTCGAGCATCCACAATTTTGTTTGGACTAGAAAAAAGACAAATCCACAAACATCATCGAAAAACGCTAGTTCCAGATATATGGACTTCGCCATTCTACAAAACGGGTTTTATTATCGCAATCATCACGAAAACACGCCTATATCGCAATCTCCCTGATAATATCAGGTCATCTGTCCGTTTGTTTGGTGATGATTGTGTCCTTTATAGGAATATATATTCTTCTTCTGACTGTCTTATTCTACAAGATGACCTGAATCAACTAGCACAGTGGGAGGCCGATTGGCAGATGAAGTTCAATGTGGCCAAATGTCATTCAATGAGGGTGTCGCGACACCCTCCGGACAAACAAATAAAGTTTGACTATAAACTACACCAGCAAATCTTGGAGCAGGTTCGATCCGCCAAATATCTTGGTATCACCATCACTGATGATCTTGATTGGGGTCAACACATTTCAGAATAACATCAAAAGCAACTAGGACTTTAGAATTTCTTAGACGAAACTTGGCTTTTGCACCTGGGCAGACAAAGGATGTTGCATATAAAACATTGGTTCGCGCTCAGCTAGAATATGCATCACCCATTTGGCATCCCTATGTTAAAACTCAGATTCAGCAGGTGGAGAAGGTGCAGAGGACAGCTGCTCGATGGACCTGCCGACGATGGCGCAATAGAAGCAGCGTCGGTGACATGCTTAACGAGCTAGAATGGCCGTCCCTAGAGGCCCGTCGTGAGCAGTCCTCTTTAACCTTCTTCTATAAGATACATTCAGGTACAGTGGCCATTAATAAAGATAAATACTTGACCCCTGTGACAGTTTCAACCCGAACAAGGGCATCAAAAGTAAATAACTCACAGTATCACAGGTACCAGTCCTACAGTGATGCCCTGAAAAAATCCTTCTTCCTTAGGACTATTCCCCAGTGGAATAGTCTTCCCTCTTCTGTGGTGAATGCTAAGACTGCAGAGGAGTTCAAAGCCCATACAGTGTAAGATTGAGACCCAGAGGTATGCGTTTTAATATGCCTCTGTTATTCAGATTGTAAATAGTCTTAAGGACTCATCCAGTGACTTCTTTTTTTTTAAGCTAAATTATAAATTTAGCCACCCACCCAACTGAGGTAATGGCCAAATATGACCGACTCAGTATAAGAAGATAGATAGATAGATATCATCACGAAAATACGCCTATATAATTTGGACCCCCTTGAACTGCACTTTTATATAATACAACTGGGGTTTAAGGGTGTATACATTATTTTTCTTATTTTTGCTCCAAAACATAGATTGTGGGTACTCGATAGAACCGCCTCGTCGAGGCGGTTCTATCGAGTCCCCACAATCCATGTTTTGAGCAGAAATAAGAAAAATATCACAATTTTTCATCTTAAAATTTCTAATATTTGGCCAAAAAATTGGCAATGTATTTGTATAGGCGTGTTTTCGTAATGACTTTAGGCCCGTTAAACCCCACTTTTGTATAGTAAAACTGGGGATTAGAGAGTTAAACAATTTCTCTTATTTCTGCTAAAGAACACACTTTGTGGTTACTTCTAACGAGTTCCACAACCTATATGATTTGAGCAGAAATACGCAAAATAACAGAATGTTTTATCTGAAAATTTTCATTTTGTGGTGGTAAGATTCCCAGTACAGTCGAACTGCGATGGCTCGAACACCGATGGCTCGTTTACCATGGCTGAGTCGAACACGATTTTGAGTCCCTGGGGAATTCCTCTGCATCAGACAACGTGTGGGATAATGAAGGAGGATTTTCGACTTTTATCTTGCAAATGTATGCTGTGTGTACTCATTAGAATCGCCTCAATGAGGCGATTCTAATGAGTACACACAGCATACATTTATGTTACAGAACACCGAAAAGAAAGCCAAAAATACCCCCGTTATGTTTTCTGGAAGTATCCAACAGTGGCTCGAACTACCGCTGTCTCGAACAAATTTCCATGGTCCCAAAGGGGTTCGAGCCATCGAAGTTCGACTGTATATTTAAATAGGCGTGTTTTCGAAATGATTGAAGGATAGAATTTCCTCACACAGGATTGATTTTGAATGAAACGATTTACAAACAGGAAACTGTACATTAGGATAATACACCCGTGCGGCATAGTGCATTTTTCATATCTCCTAAATGGCCATTTTTCAGATGAAATTCCGTGATATTTTTCCTATAAATACTGCAAACATAGGTTGTGGGTGCTTGTTAGAACCGCCTCATTGAGGCGGTTCTAACGAGTACCCACAACATATGTCTTGGAGCAGAAATAAGAAAAATAATGTTTACCCCCGTAAACCCCAGTTTTCTCTTTATAAATAGGGGTTTAGGGGGTGTTCATTTCACGGACTTGTTCACGTGATGGACACCAAACGTGAAAATAGTGCGTGCCCTTTCTAATAATTTTTCAGTTGGCCCTGGGGCTTCGTATGAAAAGTCACGCCCTAGCCTCGCCACTGTATGATGTAGATCTATCCTAATTCAGGGCCAGAACTAACAAACCTTAAACTGGCATTAAATGAAATTTTTGTGCCCCAGAATACAATTCAATCAATTCGATATCCCAGTGCGCATTTTGTTGATGTTGAGCGAGAGAAATGGTGGCCTCCAGGGAAAAAGAACACCATTTGATTATGTTGAAGCCTGTATCAATTGCAAATATTTGAGTTCATGGAAAAGAAGCATAAACGTGATGCAAATTACAAACGGTAGTCAGTACTCAAAGGTAAGCCCCCGCCCATAGGGGCTTGAAGAAATATATGGGCTGCATGATGCTTCCACGCAGAGTTGAATCCGACCCGCACACTATTACTGGTAAACCGCCTAGAGGATCTAAGCCTGTCCAGGAACCGCGGTGCGAGGCGGACCGTCCATGCTTATAAACCCTATTGGTTTCATTGGGCGACAGGGCTTGAGCTGTCATTTCATCTCAATGTCGGGTAAAAGTCCCACAAAATTGAAAAGCAACGTCTCCAAAATGACCTTTACAGTGTTGACGGGGACGTTAAACCACAAATCAAACAAGCAAACAAACAGTATTCAAAGGTAATGGGTTAATGTAACAAATTTTACAACGCAAAATGAATTAATGATTTTTTTTTTTTTTCGTTTTGAACTTTTTACTTCATTTTGCGTTGGCTTTGTCGATGCGAAATGACATAAAATGTAGTTTTTACTTCATTTTGTGTCGATACTATGAGCAATGATTGGTGGCATACTTAATTTTATTTCATTTTGCGTAAACAGTATGATGTCTGTTGTGTTTATTTGATTTGAGGTTTAACGTCCCCGTCAACACTATTTAGGCCATTTTGGGGACTTTGCTTCCAATTTTGTGGGACTTTTATCCGACATTGATATGAAAAGGCATCTCAAGCCCTGCCGCCAATAGGGTTCATATGCATGGACGGTCCGACTTGCACCTCTTTGCCTGGGCATGCAGGCTTATAACGTCGCACGATCTGTGCTCGACGCGGAGCGACTATAAGACCTAACCCTACCCTTGCTTCAAGCTTGGCACGTTACTGACGCTACGGGAACGGTTGTTTGTTCTGTGCAGGAAACGCATCAACTTAATTACCTACAGCTTGTCTCGCGTCTCGCTTCACACGTTGGCAGTTTTACCTCAGTAATCTGCGCCGGAAACACACGGAGTATAAGACCCACAGCTGGCCTCGCTCCACGTTTGGCACGTTGACAGTAATGCCTGAGCGGTCGCTTGTGCTGTGCCGGAAACACAGCAAGTATAAGACACATATCTGGCCTCACTCCACGCTGGGCACATTGGCAGTACTACCTGAGCGGTCGCTTGTGCTGTGCCGTAAACACAACAAGTATAAGACCTACAGATGGCTTCGCTTGTTAAAACGCAAAATGAAGACATGAAATAACTTTTTTTTTTCATTTTGAACTTTTTATTTCATTTTGCGTTGGCTTAGTCGTTGCAAAATGAAATAAAATGTAGTTTTCATTTTGTGTCGAAACTATGATGTTTTATCAAAATGAAAAAAAATATGCAACCAAAGGCGTAAATCAGCCTTTGTTTTCGCGACACAGAGATCACAACCCCATTACCTACTAAAGCCGAAATTTGAAGACTCTAACCAGACCTACCCATGGTCAGGCCTAAACCAATATGCCCCATCAACCTCTGTCTGCACTACACGATCATGTAATGACTTAATGCAGAGATACGGGAAAACATCAGACATAACACCAAAATACCATAAAGAGTGAGTGAGTGTTTGAGTTTTACGTCCCACCAATAGCTAAGGTCATACGGAGACGGGACCTCTGTTTAAAGACTCATCCGAAAGTCTGGAGAAGCCCGGGATCGATCCTGCGATCCCTGGTTTACAAGGCGAGTAGCGTAACCACTGCACCACGGAGGCTTCTAAAATACCATAAAGACGTTCAGTTTTAAACCTACTGACATTATCCAATCCTTTTGGGTTCCTTTCGAAGACAGATAGGTTCTTCTAACATTACTTCATTTTGCGCTGATATGAAGCATTTCAACGCAAAATGATTTTTTACTACATCATTTTTATTTCAATTCGCATAGACTATGTTAGCGCAAAATGAAGTAAAAATTAATGAAATGAAAAAAAAAAAAAAAAAAAAAACTACTTCATTACTTCATTTTGCGTTGTAAGAAACCTATTATTGTTTAAGTTTCGTCTTGATAGCCCTGAACAAGTTCATTTACAATTTAAAGCTTGTCCGATTTATCTCACTCACTATGAACTCACTATCCTAGACACCATACTAAGCTGTTAGCTTCTTAAAGGCGCATCTCGATAGAATTGACGATAGTCTCTTGTGTGGTGGCCGGTTTGGTAACATGCTGGTTCAAATTTATGAGGGTGCCCGTGCCAGAGTTTATTTAATCTGCTTTTAAATGAATTCATGGAGGGTGCATTAACTACACTATCTGGTAGGTCATTCCATGAATTGACGATTCTGTTGCTAAAAACGTTGGCTCTGAGGTTTAATTTAGATCTTCTTTTCTGTAGTTTGAAAGGGTGGCCTCTTGTTGCAGTGTATCTAGCCCTTTTGAAGAGCTTGTCCTTATCAACTATGTCGATATCGTTTAAGATTTTATATACTTGGATAAGGTCTGCTCTTTCTCTTCTGTATTCAAGGGTCGGTAGCCCTAACTTACGCAATCTTTCGGGGTATGACAGGTTTCTGCATGATGCTACTAGTTTTGTTGCTCGTCGTTGAACATTTTCGATAATGATTTGGTCCTTCTTGTATATAGGCGACCATATTGGAGTAGCGTACTCGACGTGAGGACGCACAAGTGATTTGTAGAGGTTTAGGAACATTTCTTCATCGATATATGTAAAGGTCCTAAAAATGATAAATAATTATCTTATTTATTGTAAGTACAAAAAATTCTGTATTTCAACAAAACGATGAAGACCCTGATCAGACGCCGCGTTTTCGCGGCGTCTGATCAGGGTCTTCATTGTTTGTGGGTATCTCGTTTGGGAATGCTAGGCAAATATGAGTTAATTAGGCCGGCTTGAGAGGTGATGGTCGTGGTGTTGTTTGGCTGGATTCCTGCAATTTAACGGAGCGACAACCAGAAATAAATCGTGATTGTCCGTGAAAAATTTCCGGTTATCTCCGTAGCGGGCACTGGGACCGGTCTGAATCAAATGTTACAGTGCCCGTTGTGCATCTACCGCAGATTCACCACTTGCATTTGTTGCGTTTCTAGCAAATTAGTGCGTACCATTTCTGATAGTGAAGGCTTTCACTATTAACATGTGTTTTGCTGTAAAAAAGAGTAACTTTTGCACTACGAAAACATGCCAATACAGTGTAAATTTTACCGCTAAAAAAAAAAAAAAAAAACGAAAATTTTAAAACGAATAAATAACGATATTTTTCTTATTTCTGCTCAAAACATGAATCGTGGGACTCGTTAGAACCGCCTCATCGAGGCGGTTCTTACGAGTACCCACAATCTAGTTTACCCCTGTAAACCCCAGTTTTACTATACAAGAGGGCCATGATGGCCCTGGATCGCTCACCTGATCCATAGGGTATCAAGTGGGTCCCTGGGAGAGCCACTATTGGCCCTGGGCTATAATATGATTAATCTTGGTAGTGGTCTAAAAGATGAAGCTTCATACCAAATATCAAAGAATGGAGACTTCTGGTTTCATACAAGATTTTTAAACGTTTTCCTTATATAAGTCTTTATAAACCTTGGGGTTGCCGGGTCGGACCATTTTTGCCCCATGGCTATAATTTGAACCATCTTGGTAGAACACCACAAGACAAAGCTTCATACCAAATATCAGAGACCTTGGCCTTCTGCTTTCAGACAAGAAGATTTTCAAAGGTTTTCATTGCCTTGACTTCTATTTCCTAGGGCTATGTAAAACCAAAGGGCCTGCAGGTGGGGGCAATTTTCGCCCTAGGCCTATAATTTGTACAATCTTAATAGAGGTTCACTAGATGAAGCTTCACACCAAATATCAAAGAACTGGGCCTTGAGGTTTCAGAGAAAAAGATTTTTAAAGATTTTCCCTATATAAGTCTATGTAAAACCAAAGGCCCCTGGGGTGGGGGCATTTTTGGCCCAAGGGCTATGATTTGAACAATCTTGGTAAAGGTCCACTAGATGAAGCTTCACACCAAATATCAAAGAACTGGGCTTTGTGGTTTCAGAGAAGAAGATTTTTAAAGATTTTCCCTATATAAGTCTATGTAAAACCAAAGGCCCTGGGTCGGGGGCATTTTTGGCCCCAAGGCTATAATTTGAACAATATTGGTAAAGGTCCACTAGATGAAGCTTCATACCAAATATCAAAGACCTGGGCCTTGTGGTTTCAGAGAAGAAGATTTTTAAAGATTTTCCCTATATAAGCCTATGTAAAACCAAAGGCCCTCGGAGCAGGGGCATTTTTGGTCCCAGGGCTATAATTTGAACAATCTTGATAGAGGTCTACTAGATGAAGCTTCACACCAAATATCAAAGACCTGGGCCTTGCAGTTTCAGAGAAGAAGATTTTTAAATATTTTCCTTATATAAGCCTATGTAAAACTAAAGGCCCCCAGGGCTGGGGCATTTTTGGTGCCAGGACTATAATTTGAACAATCTTGGAAGAGGCCCACTAGATGAAGCTTCATACCAAATATTAAAGACCTGGGCCTTGTGGTTTCAGAGAAGAAGATTTTTAAAGATTTTCCCTATATAAGCCTATGTAAAACCAAAGGCCCTCGGAGCAGGGGCATTTTTGGCCCCAGGGCTATAATTTGAACAATCTTGATAGAGCTTCACACCAAATATCAAAGACCTGGGCCTTGCAGTTTCAGAGAAGAAGATTTTTAAATATTTTCCCTATATAAGCCTATGTAAAACCAAAGGCCCCCAGGGCTTGGGCATTTTTGGCGCCAGGACTATAATTTGAACAATCTTGGAAGAGGTCTACTAGATGAAGCTTCATACCAAATATTAAAGACCTGGGCCTTGTGGTTTCAGAGAAGAAGATTTTTAAATATTTTTCCTATATAAGCCTATGTAAAACCAAAGGGCCCCGGGGCGGGGGCATTTTTGGCCCTAGGGCTATAATTTGAACAATCTTGATAGAGGTCCACTAGATGAAGCTTCACACTAAATATCAAAGACTTGGGCCTTGTGGTAAAAGAGAAGAAGATTTTTAAAGATTTTCCCTATATAAGCCTATGTAAAACCAAAGGCCCCCGGGGCGGGGGCAATTTTGGCCCCAGGGCTATAATTTGAACAATATTGGTAAAGGTCCACTAGATGAAGCTTCATACCAAATATCGAAGACCTGGGCCTTGTGGTTTCAGAGAAGAAGATTTTTAAAGATTTTCCCTATATAAACCTATGTAAAACAAAGGCCCTCGGGGCAGGGGCATTTTTGGCCCCAGGGCTATAATTTGAACAATCTTGATAGAGGTCCACTAGATGAAGCTTCACACCAAATATCAAAGACTTGGGCCTTGCGGTTTCAGAGAAGAAGATTTTTAAAGATTTTCCCTATATAAGCCTATGTAAAACCTAAGGCCCCCCGGGGCGGGGGCATTTTTGGCCCCAGGGCTTTAATTTGAACAATCTTGGTAGAGGTCTACTAGATGAAGCTTCATACCAAATATCAAAGACCCGGGCCTTGCGGTTTCAGAGGAGAAGATTTTCAAAGATTTTCAGTAAAAAAAATCTATTTTTAGCTCCTGTGACCTAGATGTGCAACAGACCGGAACCATTTGAACAACTTTGAAAGGGGACCACCTAAGGATCATTCCTGTGAAGTTTGGTCAAAATCCGATCAGTGGTTTAGGAGGAGATGTTGTTTGAAGAAAAAGTTTACGGACGCACGCACGACGGACAAAATGTGATCCCAAAAGCTCACCTTGTCACTACGTGACAGGTGAGCTAATAAAAGCTAGGTTCAAGGTAGTCAAAATTATATAGGCGCGTTTTCGTGCTGTAAATACAAATTTGCTGTAAAAAATGAGTAACTTTTGTTAATACAAATACTACTCACATTTTTTTTTCACAGAAATACCGGAATATTAGACATTGTAGTTGCTAGAACAGTTAACAGTATGACCACTAACGATCTCGTTAAGCTAATTGGTCTATTTTCTTGGCATTCCAGTCCACAAAACAAGTTCAAAAGGTCCTCAGAAAAAATACTCATTTATATGTTACTGATAGACTTAGCATAAATATACCAAAGCCTGCTAACTCCGTCACAATGACACCCCCTGTAAAATAATGTTGTCCAACACGTCTCTGAGACTGACACTCTTCTAATGAAAACGCATGACATTCCATTGATACTCCAAACATGGATTCTATGAGGCGTGTTTAACGGATGCCCCGCTCCAGGCTTCTGCGCAGAAAGAGAAAGAAAATAATCTCTACCATGCAAACAACACTTTTCTTTGTAAAAAGTTGAGTTTTCAAGGGTGTTTATAATAGGGGCCAGTTTTTTTGTGATGAAATGAATGCCGTATTGCAGAGTACACATACATATTACAAAGAAAGGTAAATACAACTCAGAAAAGATATAAAAATATAAACCACAACCATTTTCTGCAATGACGTATGGAACCAAATATATACAGTAGAACTTTGATGGTTCGAACACCGATGGCTCGTTTACCATGGATGTTCGAACCCCTTCTTGAGCCCCTAGCGAAAGTCTCTACATAAGAAATAGTGGGGGTAATTAAGGAGATTTTAGTCTTTTATCTTGCAAATGTATGCTGTGTGTACTCATTAGAATCGCCTCGATGAGGCGATTCTAATGAGTACATACAGCATACATTTTCATTATAGAACACCAAAAAGATGTCTAAAAGTATCTCGTTGTGCCTCCTGACAGTAACCTCAGTGGCTCGAACTACGGCTGTCTCGAACATATTGTTGTTGTCCCAAAGGTGTTCGAGCCATTGAAGTTCGACTGTACACAATGTCTGTAAATCGCATTTTTTCTGCAATGTTTATACACAACAAAAGATGTAAATAGTGTGTTCAAAACCGCAACTTTTCTTCTAAAAATCTAAGGAACAACTATCGTATTGCATCTCACTTTTCAAGACTCTTCTATTGCTGGACAGCAACAATTATTGTGTCCAATCTCACCTTACACCCACGTAATGAAAATCACGATATCATGTACCACGCAGTAACAGGAACGTTGGCTTCGCGAAGGTATTATTTTCCTTATTTCTATTTAAAACATAGATTGTGGGTTCTAACGAGCTCCCAAAATCTATGTCTGTCTGAAACGGTTCCAACGAGCACTCACAGGCTACATTTGATTTAAGCTTTCGTAATGAGCACCCACAATCTATGTTTGACTAATGCGGTTCTGTCAAGTACCTAATATCTATGTTCAAAAGAAATACATTACTATTGTATCCTAGATCCATGAAAGATTTTATGATTGCATGGATATGTTATTTTCTAGCGTATAATAAATTTATTACATCTTCAAACGAGTTGTTTATATTCATCAGTTTAGAGGTCTGGAGAATGATAATGCCTCAGCAGGTGGTCTAAAAACTTACAAAGCTTAACATAATTGGATGGATTTCAGAGTATTACTCGAAAAAAGCATAAATTGTTGTACATGTACAAGTAAAGGTATTGAACATTGTCACGAACGTCGAGGTGCGTATGCGCAGGCCAGTCTCAGCCATGCGAAAATACTAATAAATAAATAAATATATTTAATCATGTGCTGTAACCCTGTGGTACCTTGGCAAAATATTTAGGCCCAGAACGTCGCGTCTGATTAGGGACTGCACTATTTGCTAACAGAATTTTCCATCAAAAATAGAATAAGAACGAACAAATAGGCCAACCACCCCTTATATGACAAATGGGCTTGTCAAACATGCAGCAATAGAAGAGTCAACTAGTATACAATGGGTTCACGAAATATACACCACTCAGGGGTAAATGTGTAGCAGCGGTGTAAAAGTCACTGCCTCTCTCTCGCACGCGTGAAAACATCGGGAATGAGTGCTCGAGAGCGATTCATATAGACGGATCCAATGTTTTGACACGTGACTTTGTTTACAATCCGCTGCGCATGCGCAAAATCCTCGCCAATAAGAGTACCTCCTTTATCTGGTTGGCAAAATATTCGTGTTTCGAGATTTTCAAATGTATGACGTATAATTAAACTCATTTCTTCTTCGCAAAACTGTATTACCTTTAATACTGTATGCTTATGAAGTATAAGATGATATAGAACCAGTCTGATCTGACATTGTATCGCGCATTTTGTTGCTAAAAAGCATTTTAAAACTAACAAGAAATAGCTTTAAAAAAGATAAACGGCGTAAGGGATACTGGAATATGAATAGTGCAACTATTTTTCAGGTTCAATATGAAAAAAAAATATTGTTTTAAAATATAAACTTTATTACGAATTCAAAACAGTAAAAAAAGTATTTGAAAAAAAAAAACGTGCCAATTGGACATCTTTTTGTTAAAGAGTACAAAGTATAACAATGTGGAGCCCAATCTATTTCTTCAGGCCCGCCCAACAGAATTGCTTTAACAATCTTTGAAGACCATCTATTGCAGAACCATTCATGTGAAAAAAAAGCAACCTCCATTGAGATTTTGAAAGATTTGGTTGCTATAGAAACTAACAACCAGGCTGATTCTGGTATACGTTATGATCAATTTAAGCCCTTATAGTTCCATAGAAAATTCTGACCCAAATTTTAATGTGTAAAATTTTGAGAAAAAGAAAATTAACAAGGAGCAGCAGCCTGCTTATTGTATACGCAAGATATTGAACCTCTATATTAAACTTCAACATTGTTACGCCCGGCGGTAACCCCTCGGTAAGATAGATAACTCTGTATTGACCAAGTGTGTGACGCGTGACAGAAACTCGAATACACAAAAGAAAAAATCACATTAATATGCCTCAAAGCAAAGGCAATCTAAATTTATTGCTGAAAAGAAACTGTTGAAGTTGCATTATAGACTTACTAAACCCCAGCCCTTTCCAACCCCCATTTAGCAATAAGGCTGTGGTTAGTGCACCGAAAGATTCAACCCTAGGTGCGCATTTAAACTGAACTGAATCTTGTTAGAATAAGTTCCCTTTGAAAACGGACTCGACCTCAAAAAGCTTTTTTAAATAAACTGTTCTTGCAGCAGGTAAAGTTAGAGGGGGAACGTTGCGTTTTCTTCTGTCTCTTCACTTCCATTCATTTTCCTCATTCTTCATAGTCCCTCACTTTAATCACCTGTACTATCTCTTCTATCTTTTTTTCTCCCATTCTTTGGGAGAAGACACAAAATGGCCCATAAGGCTTGACGGTTGAACACAAAACAATCAATCGATATATTTGCTTGTTAAGAATGAATGAACCCTATTGTTCGCCGGCCTCGGTAGCTAGGTCGGATGCGCGTCGGACTGTTGATCAGGAGAGGACGTGGGTTGGATACCTGCCGGGGTCGGCAACATTCCTTCGTGGAGACATGCAATCTTTTCTAGGGTCATTCTCCCCCTTCCCCTGATTCAGGAAGGGCAGTTGTCAGTTTCTTGCGAAAGAATGTGTTCTGGTTATCCGCTAACGTATAAGCCTGCCCGAGAAAAGTGTGGATAGGTAAAATGACCGGCTGAAAAATGACCCAAATAGTGTTGTCTGGGCTGTTCAACTCACATTCAAACAAACAAACAAACAGACAAATAATATTATTTATGGTGTCAATATTTCTACCAAGCTTAAGGCATACGCCTAGTTCCTTGTAATTTATAAAATTAAAACATGCGTTTTAGTATATCATAAAAAGCACAAGATAATCCCCAAAATTATTGACACAGCTGAGAGAAGAGAAGTTGAACTTGAAACGCGTAGTGTATTTAGAAAGCTTTAACTTGAAATTGGTTATTAATTATATAAGATTTATTTCCCTTGTAAGAAAAATGCGCTCACAAAGAATAGCCTCATGTGTCAAGTAGAAGTAAAACAAAGATCAGGAATCGATACAATTAACTTACTCCACCCATCAAAGACACCAAAGGGAAAGAAACACAAACATTAAGCGACCAGACCATAATGGTAACCTAAACAAAGGAAGGCCATAAGGACAGTTACTTTCCCACAAAATGGCCATACGGCCATCCAAAATAAAAAGACACAAGTGATACACACAGTAAGTAACAAACAGCAATATAAATAAACCGCCACAGAAGAACCGCCTTGGAACGGTCTGTGGAAAGATTTCCACTGGGGGGCTTAAATCGATTTTACGTGGGCACAATCCCCGCCCTTACTTCCGTCGCGATTTAGACAAATAATTTGTTCAGTCCGCATGAAGGTCACCTAACTCATCAGTGCAACATCTCCGTGAACACAAATAATCAAAGAACCACAGAGGTGAGACAACGGTGAGGACTCGACAGCAAGAAACCACTGAAATGCTGGAGCAAAAGACAACCAACAGTTAGACTCCGATGGGCCCGACCAGAGACAGAGCATCAGGCACCAACCAACATTACCTTGAATTAGATCTCTCTAATTCTCAATAAGCCTTTACGTTGGAACCGTCATAGAATCTAAGGCCTGACCCACCGGCGTGCAATTAAAGAGGGAAGCAAAATTGCCAACCGTGATTGGGTTAACTACCATGCATGCAGTCTGTCGTATAACATCCATGTTATTCCCAATCTTTTTATATCGAAGAATAATTTTACGAAATTGGGCGCTGAAGTTATTGCTGTTATATATTTTTCTGAATTTATATACTAAGTCACCATAAAATTCGGGTTCCGATAGACCTTGTTGCAGAAGATATTTAAGTCCAATATTGAATTTTGAAATTAAATCAGAATGGCGTCAATAAAATTTTGGAAAGGCTTTGCGTAGTTTATGGTACCGATAACCCTGATTTAGAAGTTTAGCCGTTAATAATTTATTACGAGTGTTGAAGTCAGTTACATGACTATAACTCTAGCAAATCGAATTAATTGCGAAATATAAACGCCATAGGATGGCGCACGAGGAACATCACCATCCAAAAAAGGAAAATTTACAATCTCAAAATCAAGGTTATCGCGTTTATCATAAATTTTGCACGAAACAAACCCATCTACAATAGATAGATGTAAATCCAAAAACGGGGCCTCGGTATCAGAAGAATTTGCTTTATTTAACTGAAGTTCTGGGGGTAAATCTGACTGATCAAGCCATCGAAATAGGTATTATCAATATTTAATAAATCATGTAAATATCTAAAAGTGGAGATAAAAGCTTCAATAATTTCAGATTGGTTATCAATGGAAAGCGACAACATGAAGTCTCTTTCATAACAATACAAGAACAGATCAGCGACAAGAGGTGCGCAATTCGTACCCATCGGAATACCCACAATTTGTCTAAATAACTTATTACCGAATCTAATATAAATATTGTCAAGTAAAAAGGTGACGGCATCACACACTTTCTGACATGACCAAAGTGTATAATTCTTATGCTCTTAAGAAGTGAAAAATGCATTTCTGACATTACATGCAAGATAGAGAGAATCTTCTCTGTGAAAAGCACATTCAATTAAATCATTAAGCTTTTCTTTTATAAGATTATGAGAAATTGCAGTGTAAAGAGTGGAAAAAATCGTAAGTAGACAGACTTGAAGCACGAAAATGTCTGGATTTCAATTTATTTAAAACTTCATTCGATTTTTTACAGGCCAAAACAGATTTCTTCCTGATTTTTCAAAGACTTTATCACAATATTTAATCACATGCGTTTTAATAGCAGTAAGACAGGAAGTTAATAATTTAGAAAGTTCCGTGGTAGTGCAAGAGCTAGAACTTGCAATAAACCGTGCTTTTTAAGGTCTTTTATGAAGTTTTGGTAACCAGAATAGCGTACGAAGCTTGTCTTGGCCTTCGGTAAAACACACAGCAAACTTGGTGGCTGAATGACAAATATGTTTATCTACTATAGCTCTCCCTTCAGCTAAAGGCTGAAGTTCATAGGCCTTAGTACCACCAAGCTCCTGCTTAAGCGTGTTAACATAGTGGAGCCGTCACACAACGACGACGTTGTTAGCGGCCTTGTCTGCAGTGGCCAAAACAAACTTCTTATGAAATTCTTGAATACCTAGTTTAAGATGACGTAAAGACCTAAACGTGTACTTTTTTATCTATGAAAACATAGTTGATTGATAATTTAATTGTAAAAAAGAACTGTAATGGTCTGTTCAATTAAGTATGTAGTTATATTATATAGTTTACATTATAGCTGTTATTGACTAGTTTGGTTTGAAATTAATAATTATTTAAGTAGTGTCTGAGAGTGCGGCCGGTGACTGAGAAGGTATATTTAATACTATAATTTTAAACGTGATGGTTAATAAATTGTAGAGCTTTTAAATACTCTCAATGGCACCCCTTTTGTCCATCAGGCTGTGATATGAAACTTGGTTGTCCAATGCAGTCTGACCGACAACGTACACTAACTAAAAACGCAACGCGAGGTAAGACCGGAGTGGGGTAGCCGAGTCTCTACCCTAGTCTAGTACACTGTACAAAATTAAAAGCTTGTCTACAATGATTTACTTCATTGCAACTATTTTATTAGATAACGGGTATTTTTCCATTGTTTAACATCTGCATTGCCATACTGTACAACTTCAAATAGATAAATGCCATACTTATTATAAGTGATTATTCAGTCACGGATATATTTGTCAAACATCGGTAAATGCTATACTTACCGCTCCTTTTTTGCAGAATTTAACACATTTTTAACCAAACGCAAATCACAATTTATTCAATCGGGACAAATATAAATAAGTAGGCCAAAAGCCAGCTTATACAGCTACGCCGAAAAAACTACCCTTATTGATGCATCGCATTGATGAGCGGCAGATACATTTCCCGCCTAAATTCATTTTCAAAAGAGCAGTTGAATGTCTAAAATTTATTTACAATTACAGAACATCTACGGTGGAGTATAGGTTTGGCAACCACAGAAAACGAGGCTGTCGACCTGGGCTTTTATCTTGTGTGACGTGAACTTTGGATGTGGCTATAAGCTTGAAGCTTTCATCGCATTCGAAATAAAACGAACTATAAACTATACAATGGGTTAAACTAAACTTGATTTGTTTACTAAGATCTGTGCAGCTTTCCGATTCGGTTTCTTTTTTTGGCTGTTTCATTACAAGACGTCTTGCTGATTACGCGATAACAACTTTATTGCGTGTCTGTATCAACATGGGGCAAATCTTGATAAATGTCACCTTGAAATGTTTGTAAAGGAATGAAAATATCAAGAAAGACATTTTATCAGATCAGCATTTTTTTCTGTATACTTTCTGGAACTCCAGATTTAGCGTGCATCCGAGCATATGATTTTAACGTTCATTAGCGTATGGGCAGCATTGGGTCAGGCGAGTAGAAAGAGAGCCCCGAAGAATTTTGTAAAAACTTCAATTGATGTTAAATATACCAGCTTACCAGCTTTATTACATATACATTTGTTGTTTTGCATCCATTTTCTCTTCTTTTTTTTTAATAAGAAAATTATTCCACACAAATTTTCTATTCGCCGTTGATGTCAACATCGCCATCCATTACGAAAACACGCCTTTACAAATACATTGTAAACTTAACTGCCGAAAAATCGAAAATTTTAAGATGAAAAATTGTGATATTTTTCTTATTTTTAGAGCAAATCAGGTTTACCCCTCTAAACCCCAGTTTTACTATATAAAAGTTGGGTTAAAGGGGGTCAATATTATATAGGCGTGTTTTGCGTGATGTCATCCAAGTATGCTAGAGAAAACCGTCTTGGTTTATTTTAACGTCACATGTAGCACTAGAGACATTGTTTTACTGCAAAGAAATTTCCAGGCTTTTGATTGGACAGCGCAAGGGCAATTATTTTCCATATACCCCGTGAGCAAAAATATATACCCCTCTCGCGCTGAATTGCCATGTCCGCCATCTTGAATTTACTGCAGTCGATAAAAGTATAAGCAAAATAATTTTATGCACCAAAAATAAGATAGAAATTTGTGATTGCTTTTCATTCACTTTTTTTTTTTAATTTTATTTTTATTTCTGACACAAAGGAAACATCGTAAGCATATACAATGGTGTGAATGATGACATCCTGCCCAAACTGACAGAAGACATGAGGTGGAGGGGAAGGGGCGGGGATAAGGAAACAAGACTTCATTCCATCACTACAATAAACTCTAAACTCATTTGGATCCAGACTTTTCATTCACTTGGTACTTTATTTCATTGTTTTCCGTCATAAAACTCGCATTCTAACATGACATAAACATTTTCCCACTGAGCGCCGTGGTCTACGTAATGCGTACAGAAGGGCGCGTTTGATAGACATAGACATAGACAAGGAATATTTATTTCCTGTCGAATATGTAGTAACAATTAACATAAGCCCTTATGGGCTTTTTCTTCGACAAACAAGTGTACAGTATAAGAGTTATCACAGCACATGGAACATTCTCAGGGCTTGGAGAAATAGATGGGCTGCATGATGCTTCCACGCAGAGCTGAATCTGACCACACACGAGTACTGTTAAATTGCTTAGAAGGACTAAGCCTGCCCAGGCAAAGCGGTGTGAGGCAGATCGTCCAATGCATTTGGTTCCAGTTTTGACGCGTGTGAATATCTGAGATGAACTAAAAATGTTGAAACTCGCGAAGGTCTGCAAAATATGAATGTAAATATTATCCCATCGAAAAGGTTGACATAGAGGTTAGATCGATCGTAGTTAAACCCATTTTGGCCTAAATGCACACGCAGACGCTTCCGACTTGAAACAAGCAAGAGTCCATTTTGAAATTTAGGGATATAATTTTTTTTTATATTTCAAATTTATAACATTTTTAAATAGAAAATTAGAATTATTTGAAGGTAAACAAAGAAGGCCATGACCAGGCTCCTCTGATCAGGGCCTGCAATATTTTTCAATTACGGTCCCGTTTTAAAGGTTCTAGTATAAAATAGGTAAACTGTTGGCGCTTAAAAGTAACTTATTAGAGAAACAGAAAGGCGTCCACTCAATAACAGTATCTGAAATCAATCGAGAAATCCAAATATACAATTAAAGTGAATAATAGCCACATTCATTTAGCTGACCAATAGCATTGTCATTAATATAAAGGCGAATTATACGGAAAATAGAAATGCAGTCAGTGTGTGTGTGTGTGTGTGTGTGTGTGTGTGTGTGTGAATTCGGGTTTAACGTCGCTTTCAACAATTTTTCAGTCATATCACGACGGTGTCTGGTTGCGACAGGGAGCTCAATGCTCGCTTTTATAGTGCTGCCTCACTGAAGTATCATGTCCCAGACACATTACATGATACCACACCCAGTCACATTATCCTGACACTGGGTCGACCAGTCCTAGCTCTACCCCGTAAATCTGCGTGCCAAGCGAAGAGCAGCTAGTACCATTTTTAACGACTTTGGTATGTCGCGGCCCGGGATCGAACCCGTGACCTCCAGTTCCCCGGAGCGAACACTCTACCAACTGAGCTATCGGGGCCGGTAGAAATGAAGTCAGTGATCAGGAATAGATACAACTCGTATTACCCCACATCTCCCATCAGAGATACCAAAGGGGAAAAATATAAACATGAAATAACTAAACCATAATGGAAACATTCCTAGCGGAAAGCCAAAAGAACATTTACTTTCCCCAAAATGGTTAAATGAATATCCAAAATAAAAGAAATATATAAGCAATTCACAGGCAAAGACGAACCATAACAAAAATAAACCGCGACAGAAGAACCGCCTCAGAACGGTCAGTAAGTGAGTGTGCGTGTGGTGGGAGGGGGGGGGGGGGGGGCTTTAATAGATTTTAAGTGGCCACAATCCTCGCCCTTTTTCTGCCGTGGTTTTGACAAATAATTAGTTCAGTCCGCATGAAGGCTTCCTAACTCATCAGTGCTACATCTCCAAGAACATTAAGATCAAATAATTACAGCTTAGGTAGGGCACGGTACCAATGCCATTCTTTTGGGCTGATGCAATCAAGAAATTTACTTTTATACGTTATACGTTATACGTTATAACGGTTTACCAATAAAATACCAATATTTCAAAACTTCAACTCAAAAATATTATTCAAAGATTACGAAAACACGCCTATATAATTTGACACCCTTGAACCCCACATTTATATAATAAAACTGGGGTTTGTAGGGGGAAACCTTATTTTTTTCTTATTTCTGCTCTGAAATATAGATTGTGGGTACCCGTTAGATTGTGGGTACTTCTTAGAACTCTAACGAGTACACTCGTATTTATATAGGCGTGTTTTCGTAATAAATTACATGATCAATATCTGCAAACGTTTTATTCAGACATCCTTACATATGCAAAATATATGTGAAGGCAGTGATCTGGAATCGCTACAGTGAACCAACACCTCCCATCAGAGACACCAAAGGGAAAGAAACACAAACATGAAATAACTAGACACTAATGGAAAGAAAGCCTCCTCTCCCACAAAATGGCCAACTGATTCTCAAAAACAAAAAATATGATATACCGTCAACATTCCACATGTGTGAAACAAATCGCCGTTCACCATTGAAAAGTATAGTAAATGTGTTACTAACAGTGTGTGTGTGTGTGTGTGTGTGTGTGTGTGTGTGTGTGTGTGTGTGTGTGTGTGTGTGTGTGTGAATTCGGGTTTAACGTCGCTTTCAACAATTTTTCAGTCATATCACGACGGTGTTTGGTTGCGACAGGGAACTTAATGCTCACTTTTATAGTGCTGCCTCACTGAAGTATCATGTCCCAGACACATTACATGATGCCACACCCAGTCACATTATCCTGACACTGGGTCGACCAGTCCTAGCTCTACCCCGTAAATCTGAGTGCCAAGCGAGGAGCAGCTAGTACCATTGTTAACGACTTTGGTATGTCGCGGCCCGGGATCGAACCCGTGACCTCCCGTTCCCCGGAGCGGACACTCTACCAACTGAGCTATCGGGGCCGGTGTGTTACTAACAGTACGCATAGAATAGCATTTACATGGTTGCATAGGCAGACAATTTGAAGAGGATAGATTCAGAAACATTGGCAGAGCCAGTCTCCTATGTACTGAAGGTAATATGCAGTCTGTCAAAAAATACTGCTGTGTTATAAAGATATTAGGCTTGAATGTTAACAATGATATTACAACCGCTGGCCTACGAAAGAAAAGTTTATAAAAACGACATCGTCTCAGAAATGTGTTATAAAGAAACTTGCTAAATATGCCTGTCAAAGAGAAACTTCATAGTACGAGTATACGAGTTTATCAGTTTCACATCAGACTGTGTGAAATTAATGTTTGTCACATAATAAATTATTGCAACCTGTATCGATATGAATTACGAAGCATTGTTTGATATTTTATTTTATGGTATTCTCAGATACATTGATGTCTGTACCATATGTGTAATGATGCATGGGCTATGAACATGTATTGTTTGTCCCTAATACATTCTTAAACTTGAACCCCAAGTCTATCCCAGACATCGAATGGAAAGATGGACAAGCACATCTTAACAAACACCAAAATCACAGGCGACAAGCCGAGTTAGTAGCTCTTTCCCAAACACAATACGATTACATACCCGTGCCATATGGTGCATTTTTTTCACACTTCCAAAATGGGTACTATTCTGACGAAAACCCTTGATATTTTTCTTAGTTATGCTACAAACATAGGTTGTCGGTACTCGCTATAACCGTCTCCTTGAGGCGGTTCTAGCGAGTACCCACAACTTATGTCTTGGATATTTTCCAGTTCTGTGGTGCATTCCTTGTTTCCAAATGATAACCCTTTTATAGAACATATTTGACGTCACTACAGCTGCTGGTGTCTGGGAGTGTGTGGCGGCGGTAAAACGTCTCCCTGCCCTACATCATAGTGTAGTTTGTATTTTCTTGTCCTTTGGGATCATTGATTCCATTGTAGAATTCTGAAAATTTTTTAGGGTCACTGATGAGGCCTAATTGGCCGAAACTAGCTAGTCTGGTCCAGAAATCATGTACACTTGATCCAGTTCTGTGGTGCATTCTTTGTTTCCAAAGGGTAACCCTTTTATAGAATATATTTGGGGCATAAATAAGAAAAAAAAAAAAACGTTTACCCCCGTAAACCCCAGTTTTCTATAAAAAAGTGGGGTTTAGCGGGGTGTTCATATCATGGACTTGTTCATGAAGTGGCAACTCAGTTATCTTTTTCTGAACTACATGAATAGGACTCATAGAAGTGCTATAATGAAAACGTTAACTTTAAAACATGACAAGCTAACAAATGAAAGCGCAACGAAAGTACTGTTATGCAATGGGGACGGCCAATTATAATTACCGTGGGATAGGGGTGCTAAACCGTTTTTACAGCACCCCAACCATCACCCTCATCTTCTGCTGCGGTTTATACTATTGTGTTGGCTATTCAACTCGCATGGAGGCCTCCTAGCCCAGCACTGTATTATCACGGTCAACACTTAAAATCGAAATAGAAGTGAAGACAATGGTCAGGAATTGATACAATTAACCCACAGCTCCCATCAGAGACACCAAAGGGAAAGAAACACAAACACGAAACAACTAGACCCTGATGAAAACATCAATAGCGGAAAGACAAAAGGACAGTTAGCCAATTGGCTATCCAAAACAAAAAATAAGCGGTACACACACCCAAAGACAAGGCATAGCAAAAATAAACCGCGACAGAAGGATCGCCTTGGAGCGGTCAGTGAAACAAATTCCACTCGGAGGTTGGGGTGGGGGGGGGGGTGGGGGGCTTAAATCGATTTTACGTGGCCACAATCCTCGCCCTTACTTCCATCGCGATATCGATTTCGACATATAATTTGTTTAGTCCGCATGAAGGCCTCCTAATAGACCCGAACCATCACCCTCATCTTCCGCTGCGGTTTACAATATTTAGTTGGCTATTCGGCTCGCATGGAGGCCTCCTAGCTCAGCACTGTATCGTCTCGAACAACAATTAAAATCAAGGAAAGGGCTGTGATGAATAAAGCATGAAGACTCGACAGTTACAACTTTTTGAGACACCTAGAGTTCCCGGGCGGGGGGGGGGGGAGGGGGGAGGGGGTTAGGAATACTACTGCATACTTGAGCGAAAGAAGACCACCAGTTGAATCCCGGAGACAAGTGTCCACATCACGTTAACACGCCTATATAGTTTTGACCCCCTTGAACCCCACTTTTATGTAGTAAATCTGGGTTTTACAGGGGTAAACCTTATTTTTCTTATTTGTGCTCTAAAGTATAGATTGTGGATACTCGTTTGGATGAGGCGGTTCTATCGAGTACCCACAAGCTATATTTTGAGCAGAAATATCTTATTTCTGCTCTAAGATATAGATTGTGGTACTCGTTAGAACCGTCTCGATGAGGCAGTTCTAACGAGTACCCACAAGCTATATTTTGAGCAACAAAAAGAAAAAGATCACGATTTTTTATCTTAAAATTTTCATTTTTTTTCGGCGATAAAATTCACAACGTATATGTATAGGCGTGTTTTCGTAATGAAGTGTTCAGCTCTAACCAACCAAATACTTAGCTTTTTGTTGGACTATCATATAGTCTTAACCCCGATCGACCGGCGTGCAAGTTAAGAGGACAATACAGTTGTCAACCGTGACTGGTTAACCACTAAGTATGAGGTCTTTCGTATCACTTCTACATTAATAACTAATGTTGTGAGAACTTTTGGCCCGACCCATTTACTTTGTGGTTGCAATAAACTATGATTAATCTAAACTTCTACATTATAGTGTTTGCGTTTGTACCGTCGTTCCATCGAAAAAAACACCTATATAATTTGATCACCTTGAACCCCACTTTCATGTAGTAAAACTGGGGTTTACTAGGGTTAACCTTACTTTTCTTATTTCTGCTCTTAAATATAGATTGTGGGTACACGTTATAACCGCCTCGATGCGGCGGTTCTAACAAGTACCCACACTATATTTTGAGCAGACATAAGAGAAATACCACACATTTTCATCTTAAAATTTTCATTTTTTCGGCGACAAATTCACAATATTTTCATATAGGCATGTTTTCGTAATGAAGTGTAAAGCTCTAACCAACCAAATATTGAGTTTGGCTATCATATAGTCCGTACCCCGACCGACCGGCATGCAAGTAAAGAGGACAATAAAGTTGTCAAACGTGACTGGTTAATAACTGTTTTTATCATATGACGTCGCGTCTGAGAGTGTAATAACGTCATGTATTATTTTCGATAATCCACTAGTGGATTAAGAGAAGCTGACTGTAAGCATCGAGCATTACATGGAAAGTCAAAATTTTTTATTTTCTTTATTTTTTGTACATAAGTAGCATTTCGCAAATGATGAAGATTGGTGAAAATTTTATTGGAATATGTCAAGTAGTTTTCGAGATATTGATACAAATGCTGTTGCCATGGCAACAACGTATTCACATAGATAAAACAGTATTTTTATATGATTTTCAACAACTAGCTATTGTTTCCACTTTCATAATACATACCAAATTACACAAGATATCAATAAGGGTATATGTAATAAAGCGATTCATAATATATTGGGCTCGTGAACGTGTTCAAATATGTTACCATGGCAACGGAATTGAGGTGCTAGTCAAGCACATTGAATTTTTCTGGATTTTCTATATTTTTGTCTGCATTTTATTCTCAGGGGCAACGACATTGGAAGAAACGAACAGTGGCACTTAAATGACATGTCTTAGTATTAACAAAAACTGTAATGTCTAGGTGTAATCCTCTTTCAATGGAAGAAAGATAACTCGTCAACTTTGTCCGTGTTGCACAGACGAATTTTTTGAAAAATAGTAACGGTGTAACTACTTATGTGAAATTCCATAGCTGGTCTTTGATAAATTAACCATTGCATTGGTCATAAATTATTAAATTAACATCTTGCACAATGTACATAGCCATTAAAATCAATAAAAGACCTAAAATGTATGTTTTTATGCATTTTTCTGCATACAAAGATCAAATGAAATTCTGTTACCGGTGTCATTATCATACTTTTGCTTCATCTATATCAAATCTAATCTATTTCTGATTACTAAATGTGTGATAATTTGGTTTGATTATAATGCCATATGCTTCAAGTTAATGAATAATTTGAAATTTGAATAATTATAACAATTATGGTGTCTCGTTACCCCACCCACTTTATTGTGTACAAAATGGTGTTGCATTTCTGGACAGGAAAGCAACGCCCCTGTATACTTAAGCCTAGTTAAACTAGGAAATAATGATCATGATTTGAATAGATAAATAGATAAAATGGTGTAGATTGTGTAGTAGCTCTTGTTGCTATGGCAACCGTAACATTCAGTTAAAACTGAATAAATATCTGTTTATGGTTTCACTGTTGTAAGAGATTTTCACTAGCTTTAAAATCTATGAGGACAGAATTGAAAGTTTATATCAATTTAGATTTAATAACATATCTATGATAACATTTTCCATGTTACGGTTGCTATGGCAACACAAAATTTCATTTTTATAATGAATAGATACATGTATGTGATCCGTTATTGAGAGGTGGGCCTTACGTATGTTTGGAAGTGCTGGCTTTAAAACACAACAAGACGTAATGTAGGAATTAATTTGTAGAGTATGTTAGAATCTTAAATGAATTCCCATGGTCTTTTTTTACGAAAGCACGAGTTAAAAAAAAAAGAATATATATATATTTTTTTAAACTCGTGCTTTTGTTGAAATTATTTTGAACTCATTGCCCTTTCAAATGTTTCATCAATAGTGTTGCAATCGTCGAGACTCTAATCAAGTTTACAATTAATTCTTTCTGTTGTCCAACATTATTACGTCTCCCCATACATCATCATAGTGGAAATTATATTTTCTGGTCCTTTGTGATCATTGAGTTCATTTAGAATATTTTGGAAATAGAATTCAGCTTAAGTCGGTGCTATAGGGCGTGGCCGGTGTTGCATATTTCAGTACTGTTCCTGAACAGACTCAATAAACTCAATAAAACCGATTCTGCTATTTTGTTTATTTTGTGTATTCTTTGCTTCCAAAAGACCCAACCATTCAGAACTCATTTACAATGATATCTGCACTAGACGGGTTTAACGTACATTTGGTCCCTGTTTACGGCGATATATGTTTATTGATGCATAATAGATAGCGTTGCCTGCTTAAATCAGCTACCCTAAAGCTATTATACCTGGACTGATATCCGCCATTGATGTTAGTGATTTGCCCATGATACCATGCCAATCGCATGCTACATTTTTTTCTTATGCCAGATCGAACGCATGCGCGTGTGACAACTACAATTCTCAATACATCCAACTTATGGGAGTATAGAATTCAAAGTTACTGATTGCGCAAGGTGGTGCATATAGCCTACGTCAAATTATAGCCAAATGAAATAGGGTTTATAAACATGGGCGGACAGACTCGCACCGCTTTGTCTGGGCAGGCTTAGATCCTCTAAGCTGTTTACTAGTACCCGTGTGCGGTCGGTTTCAGCCCAGGCCGGAAGCATCATGCAGCCCATCTATTGTTAGAGTGTGCATGGATTACCTTAATTGTGGGACTATTGAAGTAATGGACTGACAGGCACGTTCCTCTGACTTGAGCCCAATAAAACATATGTGGGACATTCTTTACAGATGTATCTCATAGGGCGAGTATCCACCAATGACTATTCAAGATCTCATAAACATCCTTAGACATGAGTGTGAAACACTAGCTTTACAAACTGTTCAAAATTTAGTTCGTAGCATGCCTCGGCGATGCCAGGAGCGTTGTGCTGCTCGAGGTGGACATACGCATTATTGGCAGGAAAAAAAGTGACTGATTTGCGCATGTCTATGACATTTGAAATAATCTGATATAAAGAGGGCGATTTCTCCAAAAAATATGCAAATTCCTCCTTAACAGGTTACAGCGTGATTTGTGAACTGGTTGCTTTTGTTTGCCATAAACATGTTCCAGATAGAGTTATTTATCTATCTGAATCGTTTCATCATCATTATCCAACATCTTTATACTGAGGAAATATGTGTTTGCTCCTTTGTTTTGAGCAGTGTATATTTGAAAGACCTGCCTGCCTCCCCTGCATGTGTCCTGTAATGTCAAATTGTATTTGGCAGGTGTGCTGTTCCCTTAGTATAAAACCCCTTCTAAATCAAGGGAACGTGTTTGCTCCTTTGTTTTGAGCAGTGTATATTTGAAAGACCTGCCTGTCTCCCCTGCATGTGTCCTGTAATGTCAAATTGTATTTGGCAGGTGTGCTGTTCCCATAGTATAAAACCCCTTCTGAATCAAGGGAACGTGTTTGCTCCTTTATTTTGAGCAGTGTATATTTGAAAGACCTGTCTGCGTCCCCTGCAGGTGTCCTGTAATGTCAGACTGTATTTAGCAGGTGTGCTGTTCCCTTAGTATAAAACCTTCTGAATCAAGGAAATGAGCTATTTTTCCTATGTTAAAACCTGAGCAAGTGCAAATTAATTAGCCTATTAGAGTTGATCAGGAGAACGCGAGTTCGATATCTGCCGGGGTCGGCAACATTCTTTCGCGGAGATTGATCATGAAATCTTTTCTACGGCCATTCTCCCCCTTCCGCTGATTCAAAAAGGGTAGTTCTCAGTTTCTGGCGAAAGAATATGCACTCCACTAGTTAACAGCTTAGTTATTAGCCTGCCCAGGAAAAGTGTGGGTAGGTTAACGGACCGGCTCAAAAATGACCTAAATATGTTGACTGGACCGTTAAACTGCAATGCAAACATACAAAAAAAAAAAAAAAAAACTAGAAATGCGTCCATAGGACACGGATGTCCCCGCCTGAAAATATGTCTATGTTCGTATTAATCCATAGAAGGTTATTGACGGTGTTAAAGTTTTTTACCCTTTTTTCACATTTGACCTCTAAGTATGACCTTGACCTAAGAGGTAAGGACCTTGGTTGTGGGTGCGGCAGATTGATAGCCAACATTTCTGCCAAGTAATTTCAAAATCCATCCAGAAATAAGAAAGTTATTGACTGCGTTTAAGTTTCAGACCCTTTTTTAATTTTGACTTCTAAGTATCACATTGCCATTGGAGGTACCGGCCTGGCTTTTGCACGTGACACATCGTCTCATAATGGTTAGTATTTCTACAAAGTAATTTCAAAATCCATCCAGAAATAAGAAATTTATTGACTACGTTTAAGTTTCGGACCTTTTTTTTACATTTGGCCTCTAAGTATGACCTTGACCTTGGAGGTACGGACCTGGGTTTTGCATGTGACACATCGTTCAAAATCCATACAGAAATAAGAAAGTTATTGACTGCGTTTAAGTTTCGGATGGACGAACGAACGCACGGACGAACGGACGGACGGACACGGGCAACGCTATATGCCCTTACATCATTCTTCGAATGGCGGGGGCATAAAAACACTAACAATTATCAGAGAAATACTATTTTCGCACTTTGAACTGGTGGTAACCATCTATTGTTGTCACAGATAAGATTGACTAGTTGGAGCTATCGTTTGGACCTGCTTTAGGAATAAGGTAAACCAAGTCACCCGATTGTGTGAATTCAACTGTAACACAAGCATAGCTGTGGGGTATATGACCATTTTGTCCGCTTGTAGAAAGCGTGCAAAATGCACTCTACTAAATCTTCTGGTGGACTTAGCGAATTTGACATATATTGACAACACCTGAATAGCTCCGCCTATAGTCAATCTTATCTGCGACTACTATATGTGGTGTTCAAGGCATGCAACGCTCGCAACAATTCTACACTATATATATATTTAACCGGCCTAGGTACACATGTAGCTCAGTCGGATGCGTCTGACTGGTGATCAAAAGGGCGCGAGTTCGATACCTGCCGGGTTCGGCAGCATTCTTTTGTGGAGATTGATTATGGAGCGCTTTGGTGCAGTGGTAGCGCATCGGATTTGTGATCTAGAGGTTGCGGGTTCGAGCCTCACCTGACCAAAGTGTTGTGTTCCTGAGCAAGGCACTTCATCCGCATTGCTTAAAAATAATAATAAAAAAGAACTGGCTACCACCCAGGAAATCCTGCTCGTAATGCTCAGATGTCAGCGAGTAGCAGTAATAGGAGAAAAATAAAGAAATAAAATGAAATCTTTTCTACGGTCATTCTCTTCCTTTCGCTTATTCAAGAAGGGCATTGTCAGTTTCTCGCAAAAGAATGTGCACTGTAGTGTAGCGTGATAGCTCAGTGGTTAGTGCACTTGCCTCTGATGCTACAGGTTCTGATGCTAGAGATCCCGCCGGGTTCGATCATCGGCGATAAAATTTCGGTGTCCGAACAGGCTCCATCGGCATCATTTGCAGGGATGAATGTCATAAAGTGCACCGTCCTTCGGATCGGGATGTTCACTGGAGGCCTTCTGTGCGGGGAGAACCATCCCCTGTGCAGGTTAAAGAACCCTACCGTAATTACAAGATTACTGTGTAGGCTTTAAACTTGCAAAACCTGGAGTGTATCTAATGTACACCTGCTAGTAATGGTCAGATATGACCGATCGTAGTAGCAAGAAAGAAAGAATGAAAAGATATAATCCTGCCCGGGAAAAGTGTGGAAAGGTAAACTGGTCGGCTCAAAAATGGCCTAAATTAGTGTTGACTGGGCAGTTTGACTACAAAACAAACATAAATGTTTACGGGCCTCCGTGGCCTAATGGATAAGAGCGCTGACTCTTAGTCATTAGGTCTCTCACCGCCGTAGGTTCGAGCCTCGCTCGGGCCACGTGTGAGACGCCAAGTTCTGCAACGGAAGGTCAGGTGGTTTTTCTCCGGGTACTCCGGTTTTCGCCCACCTCTGATTAACGATCGGCTCGATATGAGTGAAATAATCTTGAAAGGGCCGTAAAACCCAAACCAAAAAAAAAAAAAAAAAAAAAAAACATAAATGTTTAAAAAAAAATGAGCTTAAAAATTTCGGTCCGACAGTCTTGAACCACAGTTCCCTTGTTTCTGGGAAAAAGTGCGATACCAACTGAGCTATTGAGCTATGTTGTAAATTGGGCGTTTTATAACCTGATACATACAACACAGCTGTCTATTTTTGTTTATAAATTCTATGCAAATTTTCTAATTCACAAGATAAAAGGCTCTTGTTTATAGTATTATTAGCAACAGGTGCGCAACAAATTAGCTACATAGCTACGTCAACTATGACGTCACGATTTTTCACGTGTTCTCGAAATGACGTAATGCCAAAATCTGATGACGCGTCACATATATTGAAAATGAAATAACCAGAATGTAGTAAAAGTAAAGACGGTCTTTAAATTTTGCGCAAAAATTGTCATCCGGTTGACACTTCCTTGTTTACCGACCACCTCACGCATAAGAATATTCAACAAGGGACTTAATCGGCGTTACCGGATAAATCCCGGGCATTAGTGTTCGCCTTTATAGTTCTCTCCCTTGGCACGAAACGCCGTATTGATACTATTTCAAAAGCCTATAACGACACGGTATCAAAAGGATTACACCTAAACTCTGCATATTTTGCATCTTTCAGCTATGCTGTAGCTTCTGGTGTTTTACATTTTCCGTGAAGCCGTTGCCCTTGAGAAGCATAACGGAAAATATATGAACACCAAATCACTGAAACCGAGTGTCATTTCATGCAAATAATCTCATGTACATGTCAGAAATCGATTAACAAATTTGAAACGATCGAATAAAAAAATTCTTAATTCAATTTTGAAATTATAAAAAACACTAACGTACCAGTATAAATGATATTTATTATACTTTCATAACAATGCATCCAAGAGGTATGAATTTTTAGCGAATGGAAACAAAATAGCCGTTTCCATGGAAACGGCGAAGAATCGACACGAAAAAAAATATCAACGTAACACATGGCACAAAGTTAACATTTCCACAAAGTTTCACTGGAATCTGTGATTTTCGCACTTTCCAGGTTTTCATGGACCAATGCTCGATGCTTACAGTCAGCTTCTCTTAAATATGCAAATTAGCTAGATACGTCCCGTAACGTTACATGTACGACGTCCTTAATGACGTCGCGTTTACTAACGGCGGAATGTTGACATTTTTGTAAACAATCGTGAATAAAATACGCTTTTAATGTCATATGATAAATAGAATCTTGCATTCGTGCTCATGTATTATTGAATTTATTAAACTCGTTGAGAAAAAGGGATAAAATGCTCGGCAAAGCCTCGCATTTTATCTCTTTTCCTCAACTCGTTTAATAAATTCAATAATACATGAGCACTCATGTAAGATCCTCTATTTATTATTAAAATTATTTTAATTATTATAAATAGTAATAGTGGTAGTAGTAGTTGTTGTAGTAGTGGTAACAGTAGTGGTAGTAGTAGTTTGTTTGTTTAAACCCCCGTCAACACTATTTAGTTACTTTTGGAGACGTTGCTTCCAATTTTGAGGGACTTTTGCCCCGCATTGAGGAGAAATGACATCTCAAGCGATGCCGCCCAAACAAACAAACAATAATATTTATCCAATTTTAATTTAACAACATTAAGATGTTCTTGTAATACTTTTGTAAATCCAATTATATGTCAAGACAAAGATACATTGGTTTTAACAATATTTCAACTCGCAACCTACAATCGAATGGTAAGAACAAGTCAAGAAACAGCATTATTATGGGTGAATTATAAACTTTTCAACCTCATTTGAAACAAATGACTAAAATATTTCAAGAAACATAATAAAAAGATAGCTTGAGGACAATTAGCGACTAAAGTGCTTATACCAATTTTACATCTTCTAAGTAAGTAAAGACAGACAAAAGTCAGGTCACAATAAAATGTACAAACACAACTTCCCAAACAAAGAGTCCACTATGTTTCTTACGCACTCTTATTATATCCGTCAAATGATCTTTTAATATTCATCACGTGAACAAGTCCGTGAAATGAAGACCCCCTATACCCCACTTTATATAGAGAAAACTGGGGTTTACGAGGGTATACATTAATACATTATTTTTCTTATTTTTCCTCAAAGACATAGTTGTTGGTACTCATTAGAACCGCCTCTAACGAGCACCCACACAACCTATGTTTGCAGTACATGTATTTATAAGAAAACTATCACGGATTTTCATCAGAAAAATGACCATTTTGGAGATGTAAAAAATGGACTATGTCGCACGGATGTGTTATCGTAATGTTATGTAAAATAAGCAGAGCCATTTTTTGGATAAGTCTGAAATAGTCTTTGTAAAAACTTTAAATGCCCTCAGTCAAAATTCAATGTGCAAATCATCTTCTTGCTGAGCCGCTAGAGAAGAAAAATACAGGGTTTTATTTATTTTATTTATAAATCATGTAAAAGCTTCGTGTATGAATTGTTTCGTGTAATTGGAGTGAATTATAATATCAGTTATTACCTATGAATGGTTAGGTCAATCAAATGTTCGAGACAAAAAAAAAAAAAAAAAAAAAAGAAAGAAAAAAAAAAAAAAAACATATTTTCATCGGAACAGAATATCAGATTTTTGAGTCAGGATTGAATACACTGCATATTAGATCACGTCAAATTGATATCCTTATGAAAAATGGAAGTAGAGGCAATGATCAGGAATCGATACAATTAACCCACAGCTCCCACCAGAGACACCAAAGGGAAAGAAACACAAACATGAAACAACAGACTCCAACGGAAACACCAACAGCGGAACGCCAAAAGGACAGTTACTTTCCCACAAAATGGCTAATAGGCTATCCAAAACAACAGAAGCGACACAAACACCCAAAGACAAACCATAACAAAAATTAACTGCGACAGAAGAACCGCCTTGGAACGGTCAACGGAAACGAATTCCACGGGGGGGGGGGGGGGGGCTTAATTCGATTTTACGTGGCCACAATCCTCGCCCTTACTTCCGTCGCGATTAAGACAAATAACTTGTTCAGTCCGCATGAAGGCCTCCTAACTCATCATTGCAACATCTCCGTGAACACAAAAATCAAACAACCACAGAGATGAAACAACAGTGAGGACTCGACAGCAAGAAACAACAGAACTGCTGGAGCAAAAGAAAACCAACAGTTAGATTCCGATGGGCTCGACCAGAGATAGAGCATCAGGTACCAACCAACATAAGCCTTTACGTTGGAACCATCATAGAATCTGAGGCCTGACCCACCGGCAAGCAATTAAAGAGGGCAGCAAAGTTGTCAACCGTGATTGGGTGAACTTCCATGCATACAGTCTGTCCTATAACATTTATGTTGTACCCAATCTTTTTATATCGAATAATGATTTTACGAAAGTGGGTGCTGAAGTCATTGCGGTTATAAATTTTTCTAAATTTATATACTAAGTCACCATAAAATTCGGGTTCCGATAGACCTTGTTGCAGAAGAGATTTAAGTCCAATATTGGATTTTGAAATTAAATCAGAATGTTATTTATAAAATTTTGAAAAGGCTTTGCGTAGTTTATGGTACCGATAACCCTGATTAAGAATAAGTCTTATGTAATGGATACCCATTATGAACCCCAAAATTTATATAACAAAAAACACCGGGGTTTACCAGGTTGTTCATTTTCTTTTTAGTTCTGCTGCAGGACATAGGTTGCAGGTACTCGTTGGAAACGTCTCGATGAGGCGGATCTCATTACGATAATCCGCCCGTGCGACATTGTGCATTTTTCATATCTGCAAAAAATGGCTACTTTTCTGATGAAAATCGATGATATTTTTCTAATATATACTGCAAACATAGGTTTTGGGTGCTCGTTAGAACCGCCTCAATGAGGCGGTTCTAACGCGTACCCACAACCTATGTCTTGGAGCATACACAAGAAAAATAGTGTATACCCCCGAAAACCCCAGTTTTCTCTATATAAATAGGGGTTTAATTGGGTAGTTCATTTCAAGGACTGATGTAACATGAACCCACAGCCTTTGTTTAGGGTATAAATAAGGCAAGTACATATGTATGTAAAGATCAATGGCGTTTTTGGAGATATGAAATCATTATGAACGTATTTTCTTGCATAAATACATATGCGCATGCCTGTTTAAAGCCATTGTCAAATGGACCGAAAGCCGTGCTCAAACTGCAAAAAAAAAAAAAACATGTTCATATTGGCCTTTTTTCCTACTCAAGTAGAACTATATGAAAAATGTACCTTATGGTTTGAATTTCCTCAGCATGCCATTCACAAAAACTTATTCTTAACAGGAGATGATTAGTATAAGCGTTTCGCTTGTTTTCAAATCCTGTCATTGTAAATTGTATATGTACTTTTCGAATTGACTTGTCGAATGAAATGAATAAATATTGTTTAAACGAAAACATGTTCACATCATGAATTTCGCGTGCTGTTTGAACATGGATTTTGAGCTTTTGATAGCACAAGACGGGTCTTGTGTTGTTTACGTTACGCTGAGCGACGTAACGTTATCGCCATGAACGTAGCGTTTTAGGGTTTTATGATGACGTCAGAGGGTTACTGTATGACAACGTCATTGTAAACAACATTCTGAACTGGCCGCAATTTTGGTTTGCCTGTCGCATTTGAAGAGTTTATATGGAACTTATATGGAGCTTTTTGGCGTTTTCGTCACAATTTGCTGTCGGAATCGTAAGTTATGCAGAACAACGATCATCCATGGTTATTTCATTGCATTAACATTTGCCGAATCCCTCGGAAGATATATTCGAACATTCGGCCTGGCGGTCTCGGGACCCGGCAAACGTTAATACATGAAAAACCATGGTTGATCCCTATAATCGTGATGCTGAACAGATTCCTCCCCTTTCGGTTGAACTCATATACCTGAATAGTGGAAATCGAAAAATATCTCACAACTCTGTCACCGGTACATAAATAATGTCTAAAAGCTAATTGATTTTGAAATCTGTATACATTAGTATTACAGTTCGGCTCTTTCTCATCTTGATTCGGGCTTCTTAAACTAAAAAATGCATGTTTTTTATATGTTGGGCGGGGTTAGTTTCCAGTTTCGCTTTGGAGTGATGTTTGCGGTTGCGGCCCTTGGTACACGTAAGTATGCATAACTGGCTTTAAATAAACGGAAACTTATTATTTTTATTTTTATAAATTCATAATAATAATGATGATAATAATAATAATCGATGATAATAATAATAATAATCATTATTATTATGATTGGTTGTGGTGGTGGTGATAGTGGTGGTGGTGTTCAATATTAGTAGACTACAACAAATTGTAAATGCTTATCCGATTTGTACGAAATCACGATCTATTTTCACATGTGGGTCCCGCCAAGCGAATTTGTGTCTTCGAGCATTCCGTCATGAGAAATTTTAACTGCGCATGCCAAGCAATTCAGAGGGGCCAGGGATATAGCTTTCTGTCTGAAGGTTCCTCTTGATTCACTGCTTGTATGAGCGAGAAGCGAAGGTTCTGGCGAGACTGCGCGGATGCGCAGGCTCGCCTGAACCTTCGCTGCTCGCATAGGCGATAAGTACCAAAATCGCTTGACGGGGCCCATGTTATATATCCAGTCCATGTAATAGATAGCCTCGATTTAGGGAAAAATGGCTTAGGCGAGGATTGTGGCCACGTAAAATCGATTTAAGCCTGCACTCAATCTTTATTTGCGTTTTCTGCCCGCAGTTTCCATTGGTCAGGGACCACCTTTGGGACTGTTCAAAAGTGGTCTTAATGACCACTTTTGAACAACCCAAAAGGTGGTCTTAATATAGGAATTTCACTGTAGTTGTTTCCTTATTTTATGAAAAACTAGCTTGTGAGCACTCCGGATATACGTGGGTCAGTCAATTTAAAGTAATGAAAATGACATTATATATAACGAATTCATAATTGAAATCAAGACACGCTACTGAATTTGCATATATGTCCATCATCAATTGACATTTTCATTAAAGTCAAAGAAAACCGCTCTTTACGTCATTACAGCGTCGCTCGATCGTCATGGCCAATATTTTGGCCATTCAGCTTGCCATGAAATCATTGAGAGGCTTCAAAACATTTCTGTTTCCACACTTATTCGGTTTTGTTTGTTTTGTTTGTTTGATTTGAGGTTTAACGTCCCCGTCAACACTGTTAAGGTCATTTCGGACACATTGCTTCCAATTTTGTGGGACTTTTACCCGATATTGATATGAAATGACATCACAAGCTCTGTCGCCAAATGAAACAAATAGGGTTTATAAGCATGGACGGTCCGACACTCACACCGCTTTGCCTGGGCAGGCTTAGATCTACTAAGCGGTTTACCAGTACTCATGTGTGGGTCAGATTCAGCTCTGCGTGGATCATGCAGCCCATATTATTCTTCAAGCACCGATGGGGGGGGGGGGGGGGCGAACACTAATTCGGTTATTGCTGTTCTTTGTTGTCTTTTAATACTTAACTATTTTGAAATTTTTCGAACATCTAGTTTGGCCACTGGTTGCCTAGCAACACCAGAACGCCACATTTTTGGGCCGATTGTTTTACAGTCGATCAAATTTACTAAATGACAAACCTTAATTAATGATGTTGTCCACGTGACCATCATTGCTTTGGGAAAACCAATATTATGGAAAAGAAAAATCGCGCTATTTGTATCGATGTTACATGAAGGTCAGAGTTAAAGTCTGGCTTGACTTGGCAAGAACCGAATACCCAGATCATTCTGAACAAATAATTTGTCTAAATCGCGACGTAATCAAGTATTGCGGCCGCGTAAAATCGATTTAAGCCACACACCCCACCCCACCCACCGCTCCAAGACAGTTCTTCTGTTGCAGTTTATTTTTGTCATGGCTTGTCTTTGAGTGTGTGTATCGCTTTTATCTTTTTGTTCTGGATAGCCAATTGGGCATTCTATGGGAAAGTACATGTAGCTGTCCTTGTGGCTTTCCGCTATTGATGTTTCCATAAGGGTCTAGTTATTTAATGTTTGTGCTTCTTTCCGTTTGGTGTCACTGATGGGAGATGTGGGTTAATTGTATCGATTCCTGATCATTGCCTTTACAACTATATTTTATAGCTAAACTCCGTTCAGAAAATCTGAATCATCGATTTTTTCGTTTCTTCCTTTTAATACCCTTTTTAGCCAATGCATCACTATGGGAAAGTTGTAGACCGCACCCTCCGCCGATTTCTCCAACAAGTCGTGTGCCTCTGCGACAGCCAGGAAAGGCTGTGATTATTTTTGAGAAAATTGCAAACTCTAAATTTTCGTTCACAGACTAAGACATTCTGACAGGTTCGGCACACCCTCACAAACCATGTATAGAAGTGGTTACTGCTTTTGTAAATTACAAGGGCGTCTATATTTTATTTGCACGATCACTTCATGGACAATCATAAGCTGTGACACCACATCTGAAATCGGTATAATTCATTTTGACCACTGTTGACAGCACATCGCGCTAGTGGCTGTCCGTTCATAGTGAGCTTCTATCTAAACTCCGTTCAGAAAATCTGAATCATTGATTTTTTCGTCTCTTCCTTTTAATACACATTTTAGCCCATACATCACTATGAGAAAGTTTTAGACCTCACCCTCCGCCGATTTCTCCAGCAAGTCGTATGCCTCTGCGACAATCAGGAATGGCTGTGATTATTTGGAGAAAATTGCAAAACAAAGAAATGAGACCACAGACTAAGTCCATTTGATGATGATTGTCAGGTAAAATAATAAATATTCAAATACATGTGATGCACTTTATAAATTGATATGCTATTACGACACACCTTACATTCGAATGGCTAGATAGAAGCTCACTGGGAACGGAGAGCCACTAGCGCGATGTGCTGTCAACAGTGGTGAAAATGAATTATACCGATATCAGATGTGGTGTCACAGCCAATGATTTTCCATGAAGTGATCGTGCAAATAAAATATAGACGCCCTTGTAATTTACAAGAGCAGTAACCACTTCTATATATGGTTTAAAAGGGTGTGTCGAACCTGTCAGAATGTCTTAGTCTGTGAACGAAAATTTAGATTTTGCAATTTTCTCCAAATAATCACAGCCTTCCCTGGCTGTCGCAGAAGCATACGACTTGTTGGAGAAATCGGCGGAGTGTGAGGTCTACAACTTTCCCTTAGTGATGTATGGGCTAAAATGAGTATTAAAAGGAAGAAACGAAAAAATCGATGATTCAGATTTTCTGAACGGAGTTTAGCCATTCGAATGTAAAAGGTTTGTCGTAACTGCATATCTATTTATACCCCCGGCATACGAAGTATGTCAGGGGGTATATAGTTTTCGTCTTTCCGTCCGTTCGTCCGTTCGTTGGTTCGTTCGTATGTTCGTTCGTTCGGCCGTTCGTCAACCTTTACGTCAAAGTTTTGCGTTAAACCTTTTTGATTGCTCATATCTCTGTAACCACATGTTGGATTCTCTTCATATTTGGTACAGGATATCTCTATAGCATTACCTTTCATATGGACTATCTAAGCCCCTGGGTCAAGCCCCTGGGTGGGTTGTCTGTCTGTCCGTCTGTCTGTCTGTTCATCTACTTTTACGTCAAAGTTTTGTGTTAAACTTTTTTCATTGCTGATATCTCTGTAACCACATGTTAGATTCTCTTCATGTTTGGTAAAGGATATCTCTATAGCATTACCTTTCATATGGAATATCTAAGCCCCTGGATCAAGCCCCTGGGTGGGCTGTCTGTCTGTCTGTCTGTCTGTTCATCTAATTTTATGTCAAAGTTTTGTGTTAAACCTTTTTCATTTCTGATATCTCTGTAACCACATGTTAGATTCCCTTCATGTTTGGTAAAGGATATCTATATAGCATTACCTTTCATATGGAATATCTAAGCCTCTGGGTCAAGCCCCTGGGTGGGCTGTCTGTCTGTCTGTTCATCTACTTTTATGTCAAAGTTTTGTGTTAAACCTTTTTCATTGCTGATATCCCTGTAGCCACATGTTGGATTCTCTTCATGTTTGATAAATGATTTCATGATGCATGTCCCTTCCCCCACCCACGGTGACCTTGACCTCAAGGTCACGGACTTAGAAATTTTACATTTGGTTAAAGTTTTATGTCAAAGTTTATAGATGCCTGTATGTTCTATTTGATGCCCTCACTCCCTTGGTCCATTTAGAAATTTTATATTTGGTTTAGCTTTTACAAGCACATTTATAGATTCTTATAGCTTCTTGACTTCATTCATATTACATACAAGCTCGAAAGCTATATCATAGGGTGACGCTGGCCGGGGGTATACGTGACCCACTGGTCACTTTCTCTAGTTATTTATAAAGTGCATTACATGGATTTGAATATATATTATTTCACCTGACAATCATCATCAACTGGACTTAGACTGTGGTCTCATTTCTTTGTTTTGCGATTTTCTCCAAATAATCACAGCCTTTCCTGACTGCCGCAAAGGCATACGACTTGCTGGAGAAGTCGGCGGAGAGTCAGGTCTAAAACTTTCCCATGGTGATGTATGGACTTAAATGAGTATTAAAAGGAAGACACGAAAAAATCGATGATTCAGATTTTCTGAACGGAGTTTAGTGTTGCAGTTGTACATGGTAACTGTAGAGAAGTTTTGATTAAATGAAATATGCCTTTGTTGAAACTTGTAGAGACATCACGAAAACACGCCTATATAATTTTGACCCCTTTGAACCCAACTTTTACAGTCTATAAATTTTTCTTATTTATGCTCAAAATATAGGTTGTGGGTACGCGTTAGAAACGCCTCGATGAGGCGGTTCTAACGAGTACCCACAATATATATTTTGAGCATCAATAAGAAAAATATGGAGGCGGTTCTAACGAGTACACACAATCTATATTTTGAGCAGAAATAAGTAAAAATAATGACTGCAACTGATCTCCAAACAGTCGTTTATTATTGACGAAATCACCGCTAGAACTGATCTATTTCTTAAATAATCAAACAATCTTTTTAACCGCACAGCACCCAGCAACAGATTCTGTGAAGTGTGCGATGGTTCCTCGGGGTTCAAAGGTGTGACGGTTGGTGTCTATAAAGGAGATTCCAAAATTCGCTGTTCGCTAAGATGTCACAGCATAGATCAATGTCAACTGACTTCGTACAATGAAGAGGCCAAAGAATGCACGTTATTAACTAATGTTACTCAAGACTGTACAGAGACAACCTCAGATTTACAGCTGATGGATGTAGCTGATATAATTTCAGCTGTTACGTCTACCTCAACGACAACAGTTTCGGAGACAACTTCGTCATTCAACGTATCCACTGCTGTAACATCGGGTATATCGTTATATTCAGCGCAACAAAGCACAACGACGTCGACTTCCACGACACTTGCAGCTACTAGTCCCCCTTGGGCAGTAGCTATTGCTTATAACTCGACGCAGAATGCAACTGAAGTACAAATGGCGAGTCTACTCCCTTTTTATCGCGGGGCAGATGTGAATCTTCTCGTTTCTACAGGCACATTGGACATTCTTTTACCGATAGAGTGGTTGAAAGTGTCTAACCTGACCTCAGAAATGTGCGTCAAAAATTTTGCTTTTTACTTGTACTCGTTTTCTAATGCGAGAGACTCTATAAATTCACTTTGTCTGTCTTCTTTGACACTCACAGAATACGCCTGGCCCGAACAGACAGGCCAGTCAATTACAATAACACGGACCTCTCTCCTGTCCATCACTTTCTTTATAAGAGAACTCCTCGGGGGAACTACCTATACAAAAGGGTCATTGGACAACAACGATTTGGATCATATGGCACTTTTGATCAGGAACGGATATGATATGCGATTTAGGGAACAATCTGCTGAGAAAATCTACACGGCTGATTTTGTATACCTCAGTGTAGATAGTAGTAAGATTTTTGGACTAGTAAAGAAATCTGGTAAGTAGACAGTGGTGAAGGGTCATTAACATTCATTCATATTTTACACAGCACTGATGGCGGAATCAGAAAACTACAACAACATGAAGACGGGAGCATTAGTACACTAGAATCCAACCCTTCTACTAAAATGTTGTTTCTACGCCAATGGCGAAAGGTATATTCGGTTACAGCAACTGGTGATGGGTCATATGGATCCTTCACCGACCTACAAACAGAATTGAGAGCCGGACATAGAATAAAAATTCTGACAGGAGATGGACTGAGTGCCAAAGCTGATACAATAGTTGAACTTCCGGGCCAGAATCGTATACTAGCGATCATTGTAGATGAATTCATGCAAGCTAACGGTACGTTTGTGAAGCAGAATGGAGGATACAGGAAATTGTGGCGGGAAATTGACACAACAGGCACCGAGAGGAGAGTTTTGTTCGACATTGACAATAATTTTATATCGGAAGAAACTCTAAACTTTGATGTCGATTGGTTCGTTGACTCGGATAACTGGTTCCCGTCTCACGTTTCTCATACTGGAGGAGGTGATACAGCACTTCTTATACAGGCCGTGAGAGGAGGGTCAAGGGTGAGACTGCAGTACCAGGACCTAGGACATAAAGATAACCCACGTGTGTTTCTCGACACCGTAACTGTTACAATAATGGACCCGAATGTGGAGGCCAAGACAGCTAAGACTTTGTTGTATGACTACAGCAGCGGCTCAAATATGTACACTGAAAGTACAGAGTTCATGTACTGGACTTTCTCCACAGCTGGAATCTCAATCAGATATTTGAGGATGGTTGGTGGCTTAGCCACAGACAGCGTATCATCATTCGCTTCCACTTTGGAAGTGACCTGGTATGCTGACTGAGTAGGCTACATGCAGCTCATATGCAGTCGAACTTCAATGACCAGAATACAGTAAAAATCCTGTATTAACAAAACCTTTGGAACTGTTCAAAATTGGTCTGTATGACCACTTTTGAACAGTCCCAAACTTGGTCTCTTACCAGGTCTCTTATGGGTGTAAAAACACACAAAAAGGAAGAACTGAAACCTCACTAAGCGTTTAAAGGCAGGTTTAGTCTTAATAGCGGAATTTTTCTGTACCTTGAATATTTGTTTGTTTGGTTTGTTTGAATCGAAATTTTACGTCCCCGTCAATACTATTTAGGTTATTTTGGAGACGTTGCTTCCAATTTTGTGGGACTTTTACCCGACACTAAGATGAAATGACATTTTAATCCCTGCCGACCGAACAAACCAAAAGGGTCAATATGTAGGGACGGTCCGACTCGCATCACGTTGTCTGGACAGGTTTAGACCCCTAACCAGTTTACCAGTACTCATGTGCGGTCGGTGACAGCTCTGCGTGGAAGCATAATGCAGTCCAATCAATATTTTCAAGCCCCGATGGGCGAGGGCGATGAACATTTGTTCGTGAACAGGCTATACTTATAGGAACAAGGTAGAAGTTATGAAAATTCAGGCAGCATGGTCATGAAATCTGATTATTTACACAAGTCATTTTTGATGACCGCTGATGGGAGATTCACTGCTAGATACAAGCTCCAGCTTTAATTCAGTGATGTGGGTATTATATCTGCCTATAGGTGGTACCATATAATTTATTCAAACAGTTGAAACAAACCACTATAACAACGCTGCATGAATTATCCTTTCCATTCAAAAAGCACCTCTTTTGCATGTATAAACATCAAGTAAGTGATCTTAGAGATAAGTTCTTCAGCCATCAACTGGTGTTTATTTAACAAATTCTATCACTGTTAAGAGGCTAATAAATTGAATTCTCTGATAAAAATAGTATCCTTCTCAGAAGGGGGTTCTATAGACTTGCCCAAGTCTGTTAATTAGGTGTCCATTGTAAAAACAAGTTGGCTGCTTTCAAAAAGCATCCAATAGGTTTGGTCTTGTCAGTCAATATTCTGATTTGAGCCAGCTGGTATCATTATCCCACTTAATGCATTTTTTGAATAAAAATAATAAACTTTAAACGTTCCAAGGCGGTTCTTCTGTCGCGGTATATTTTGTTATGGTTTGCCTGAAGTTTGGAGGCCTTCATGCGGACTGAGCAAATTATTTGTCTAAATCGCGACGGTAGTAAGGGCGAGGATTGTGGCCACGTAAAATCGATTTAAGCCCCCCCCCCCAGTGGAATTCGTTTCCGCTGACCGTTCCAAGGTGGTTCTTCTGTCGCGGTTTGTTTTTATTATGGTTTGTCTTTGGATGTTTGTGTCGCTTATTCTATTTTATTTTGGATAGCCTATTGGCCATTTTATGGGAAAGTAACTGTCCTTTTGGCTTTCCGCTGTTGGTGTTTCCATTAGGGGCTGTTGTTTCATGTTAGTGTGCCTTTCCCTTTGGTGTCTCTGATGGGAGCTGTGGGTTGATTGTAACGATTCCTGATCATTGCCTCCACTTCTGTTTTTAAAACAAAACGTGTATATAAAATTTCGAAGTCTGTGACCTTGGTCTCAGGTAGTGGTGAGTATTCTGTGGTAAATTGTTTAACGCCATGGCAAGTATAAACTAAATGTAACTTACATATGGTTTACACATGTATAGCACAAAATTTTTCAAAGGTCATTATTTTTGGTGGACAGTAATTCTCGAAACTTAAGGCACATCTTCACATCTTAGCCTTACTACATACACATTTTAGGCTTGATCGGATGAAAACTGTATAGTAGGAGTTATACGGAAACGAAAAAAAAGTTTACGAACGGTCGGACGGACACCAACCCCATAACTTAATGGGACCGTTTTTATTGTTGTTGTTGGTTTTCAAACGGATATATAAAATTTTTTTCCTTAGTCATCAGGCCTTCTATAGGGCCTTGGTTATCTAAATCATTTGTTGTTAATCTTCCTGTTAACACTGTTTGAGTCTTTTTTGAGACACTGCTTCCAATCTGTCGTCCAATTAAACTAAATGGTTGAAATGCATGAACGGTCTGACTCGAGCCACTTTTCCTGGGCAGGCTTAGAACTTCTAGGCGATTTAACACTACTTATGTGCGGCCGGTATCAGCTCTGAGTGGAAGCATCATGCAGCGCAACCTATTTCTTCAATCCCCGATAGACGGGGGCCGATCAGACCTTGGGGCAATATATTGGACTGCATGAGCTGAAACCGACCGAACTTTGAAGTATTGCTGAACCGCCTAGGAAGATCTAAGCCTGCCCAGACAAAGTGCTGCGAGTCAGACTGTATCTTAAACCTCGGTAGTTTCTTTGAGCGGTACCTCCGCAAAAGCCTGAAATTTGCAATCCTTTTTGTATATCTTTCTGGATCACAATTTAATTGAAAAAGAAACTGATTAGTTAAACGTCAAGAATTGAGTGGAAATAAAGAACACCTTTCTCGGCTTATCAGATACAATAGCTTCCATCGAATGCGCCAAAAGTCTTTTAACAACTCATTCTGTAACTGGTGGCAGGTCACTTAGTAGTCATGAAGGTTTTGAACAGAAACTATTGCTATCTGTGCTGGGCTCAAGAACAATAAACAACGACCCATCAACGTTATGTCTTTGTTTCGCTCCCTAAATATTTTATATATTTGGAAGAGTTAGAACCTTCGACCTTGGCACTGATGTTTATTCTAGTAGCAAAGACATTAAAATGTTTTTACACAACCAGCGATCATTTTTATGTTTGGTTTTACGATCCTTTCAAGATTATTTCACATCAAGCCGATCGTTAATCAGAGGTGAGCGAATACTGGAGCACCCGATGAAAAACCTCCTGACCTTCCGTTGCAGAACTTCTCATTATGTGACCTGAGCCATGCTCAAACCTACAGCGTTGAGAGACCTAATGATTAAGAGTCAGCACTCTTATCCACTAGGCCACGGAGGCCCGTTACATGTACACCCAGCGATCTTTATAAATGAGGAAAAATAACGTTCTCTGTCTTTCCAACATTTACATATACGTATTATTAGAGCTATCAGCGTACCGAAAGATGTTCAGAATATATAAATCTTTTCCTATCAGTGTGAAATAAACTTTGCAAGTTTTGTTTATTTGTATTTAACGGCCCAGTCAACACTGATTTGGGTCATGTTTGGGCTGTCAGTGTACCTATCCACGCTTTTCCTGAGCAGGCTTATCTGTAAGCGGTTTACCAGTTCAGTGCACATTCTGTCGCCAAAAACTGACCCTGCCCTTCCTGAATCAGCGGAAGGGAGAGAATGACCATAAAAGAGATTTCATAATCAATCTCCACGAAAGAATGTTGCCGACCCCGGTAGGTATCGAACCCGAGTCTTCCTTATCACCAGTCAGACTGCATCCGACTGAGCTACCGCAGCCAGCCACACTTTGTGAGTAGTAGTAGTTATGTTCTGTTGTTTTCCGTTTCCATTACTGCATAATGGCATTGCAAGACGTAAAATTTGCGAAAATGACTGCGGCTGTTATAAGTTCCCCATAAGGGAAATAGATACGCCTTAAGGGGGGGCGGGGCTACTCCTGCAAAAGTAGTTTCTCTTTGAATATGTCTAAGGGGTAAACTCATAAAGGAAAGAATTTGCTCCTAGGGAGCAAATTCTTCCCTTTTAGAGTTGACCCCTTGAGGAGCAAATTCTTCCCCTTTTAGAGTAGACCCCTTTTTCAGTTGGACAGAGCCAACAGAGTAGCAACCATAAGTTCCTTAATGTTGTATTTCCATCACGAAATCATGCCTATAGAATTGTGATCCCCGTTTATATGTTCTATAAAAGGGTTATACTCTACACCACAGAACTAAAAAATATGATGCGCACATGTTTTCTGGGCCAGACTAGCTAGTCTCGGCCAATTAGGCCTCATCAGTACCCTAAGATATTATCAAAATTCCACAATGGAATCAATGATCCCAAAGGACAAGAGAATATAATCTACACTATGATGTAGGGCAGGGAGACGTTTTACCGCCACCACACATGCCCATACACCAGTTGAAGTGAAGTCAAATATGTTCTTTAAAAGGGCTATCCTTTGGAAGCAAGGAATACACCACAGAACTGAAAAATATGGAGTGTACATGTTTTCTGGGCCAGACTAGCTAGTTTCGGCCAAATAGGCCTCATCAGTGACCCTCAGGTATTTTCAAAATTCCCCACAATGGAATCAATGATCCCAATTAAAGGACAAGAAAATATAATCCTCGCTTTTATATAGTAAAGCTCGGGTTTGCAGAGGTATACATTAATTTCCGTAATCATGCTCTGAGACACTAGATTGTGGGTACTCGATAGAATCGCCTCGTCGAGGCGTTTCTGTCGACTCCCCGCAATCTATGTTTTGAGCAAAAAAGGCAAATATTCCAATTTTTCTTTTTAAAATTCCTTTTTTTTTAGCAAAAAATTGACAATGTATTTGTATAGGTGTGCTCCGAAATACGGTAAAAATGGTAGACTAACTGCCGAACCTGCCAGGTGTATCCATTTCCCTTAAGATATTTATTGTTGGAGTTGAAACGCTTGCTTTTCGGTCTGTTTCGCTATTCAGACAGGCTGTTTCCTGTAATAGGACTGCTCCGGAAATCTATCTCAAGTAGCAACCAGTATGTTTACTCACGTGACCTAGGGACAAGCCTTTCAAACTGGCCTGCTTATCAGCATGTGTTTGCTATAAACATTAGGCATAGAAAGTGATTCATATCAGTATTAATGTCTAATTAATGTTTATTTTAGAATCAATTTGTGGTTATGTTATAATTTGCTGCTCTGAAAAGTATATTTATACATGTAGTTATTATTTTTAGTGGGTTGAAAAAAATTAATATTGAAAAATTACGGAACAGCGACCTCAGATTTTAGATCTTGTAGCTTCAAGAGTTTTTTTTTAAACAATGGGAAGTGACAAAGTCTATCTACACCTGATGGGAAAAAAATCTTAATTCGGTTACAGTATATATAAAAATAAAAATAAAGATCAGTCAGGAACAGATACAATCAGATCCCAAGTTCTACCTAAATATCAAGAGGGAAAGAACATAGCCCCAGATAAGAGGGGATATCCACATGTTATTTTTCTTATTTTTGCACTTAAACAAATGTTGTGGATACTCATTAGAAGCACCTCACCAAGGTGGGGGGGGGTCTAATAGGTACCCACAACATACATATATATAATAAGAAACGTAGTAAACTTTCTCATGAAAAAAAAGAAAAAAAAAAAAAAAAAAAAAAAAAACTTATCTTGAGTTATGTACGAATGGGGAACAGAAAACAGCAACAAAGTTGTTGAACAAAAAAAAAACAAATTTCAATGATAGCGAGCAGTAGTCTGAAAATAAATATTTGTGTTTCCAGTTGAATTGTTAGTTAACCTTTTTGTACCAAATGGAATCTTCCTCCTTATGTACGGCACTGACGAGGAGTCCACTTCCAAATTTAGGGGTGTCAGGTTGTGTTTTCACCAAAATTTAGCTGGAAAATGTCAGAACTTTTAGTCGGCCTCCGCCCATCGGGGCTTGAAGAAATAAATGGGCTGCATGATGCTTCCACGCAGAGCTGAATCCGACCGCACACGAGCACTGGAAAACCGCTTAGAGGATCTAAGCCTGCCCAGGCAAAGCGGTGCGAGTCGGACCGTCCATACTCATAAACCCTATTGGTTTCATTGAGTGACAGGGCTTGGGATGTCAATTCATTGCAATGTCGGGTAAAAGTCCCACAAAATTGGAAGCAACGTCTCCAGAATGATCTATGTAGTGTTGACGGGGATGGTAAACATCAAGTCAAACAAACAAACTGAACTTTTAAAAACAGTGGAGGCCCTGATCAGACGCCGCTTTTTGCTCTTGGCCTGCACTGTTTGCCCGGATACCTGTTTTGGGGTTTCTGTTACAAAATGGGTTAAATATGAGAGCAAAATTATAATTAAAACAATAAAATCTTAAGGTTAAACAATTTGTGTGATGAACACCCCAATAAACCCCACTTTATAAGGAAAAACCAGGGTTTACAGGGGTATACATTATTTTCCTTATTTCTGGTCCAAGACATGGGTTGTGGCTACTTATTAAAACCACATCATTGGGGCAGTTTTAATGATCACCAGGATCTATGTTTGGGGCAAAGATAATAAAAAAGTATCATAGATTTAAGTTTTTTTAATACTTTTAAGTATCGATGGTAGCTTGATACTCCCCTTCTGTACCTTACTGAAGAAAATTCATGCATACATATCTGTAGGCATTGATTCTATTGGCACAAAGTTGTTCGAAGCTCACTTTTCCGTGCTTTTTGTGAGCTTTGGAAATGGCACAGTCAACTTTTTTCCATGTGTGGCCTGTCTGCATATCTGCTCTCACTATTACACCGCCCCCAAGAACATTTTTGTTGACATTTTGATATAACATGAAAAAACTTTGAAAAGCGTAGAACTGATTCTATGCAGACTCACTGATTTCTATACAAATACACAGTCCCTAGGTCACGTGGGTAAACACATCTGTTGCTACTAGAGATAAGTTTTCCGGATATTTACTATTGCAGTATAGTATTGCATCATCGTTAAAGTTTGATTGATTGCATCATCGTTAAAGCTGATTGGCTGATCGCGTCACGTGCCCCTCCATGGAACAGTTACAATCTAGTCATTAGACCCGGTTTGCCCGCCTCATGGCTACCAAACCAATAATTGTTTACAAAAATAAAAAATAAATACATTGTAAATGAAATAGCAATACCGTCTTTTATGAAAATTGTGAAATTAACATTCACAGATGAAGACTAAAGAGACTTTTACATATTTTTTGTTTAAAGGGGCTTTCATTTAAAAATAAAAAATGTAAATGTAGGGACTTGGGCAAGTCTAGGGGTTCTAGTACTTTGTTCCCTATAGTAGCTAGTTCAATTCACTAAGGATTACTTATAGTTCGGTTAAACTTAGAATTAAAGCACTGAGAATACGTGTAGGTCGATTTTTTTTTGGGCGGGGGGTGGGGGGTGGGGGGGTTGGTTTTACGGCCCTTTCAAGATTATTTCACTCATATCGAGCCGATCGTTAATAAGAGGTGGGCGAAAAACCGGAGTACCCGGAGAAAAACCACCTGACTTTCCGTTGCAGAACTTGGCGTCTCACATGTGACCCGAGCGAGGCGCGAAACACAGCGGTGAGAGACCTTATAATCAAGAGTCTATAGTTTGGTAAAACTTAGAATTAAAACACTGAGAATAAGTGTAGGTCAATTGTCTCCGAGTGTAGATTGGGAAAATGGAACTGAACGGGGAATTAGACTGTTTCAGTTAACCCTTAAATTCCTGTACTGTAAGCAAACCGTAAAGACCCTGGTCAAATTCTGCGTTTTCCGGCGTCTGACCCTTAAATTTCTGTACTATAAGCAAACAGTGTATGCCCTGATCAGACGCCGCAAAATGCGGCGTCTGATCTGGGTCTACACTGTTTGCCAAGCCCAACCCATGATTCCAGCCCATATTCTACAGCTAACGCTTTTACGCAACACGCTGACCTCACTGCGATACAATAAACGCTGGTTTTTTCTATAAATATGTTACAGGGATTTCCTACAAATCAGCGATAGTCACATGGACAACAGCACTAATAGATATTTTGTCCTTATATCTTTGGGTCGATTGTTTATTGGGTCGATAAACAATCGACCCAAACAACTCACGGTTACTTACAGTAAGGCTGGTAAAAGTTAGAGCTTAAAATATAATGGCTAATCAATGATGCCACAGTAATCTCTGACAAATTGATCATTTTTTCGTTCTGGCTTTCTGTCTTTCTGACTCTTACCACATGTTATACTTCACCAGACAGGCCTGAGCAACAGTGTAGACTCAAATGCGCCACAGAACGCGGACATTCATCTTGCTATTTTTGACACAACCTTGTGTAGTACATTTTACGTATCAAATAATCGATTACTAGCCAGTCAATAACGATAATCATTTTTGTGTAATTTATGGATCGATTAATCAATTACTGGCTTACTATAAGCACCAAGCCAGGCGTCATGGTGACAATATTTTCAGTATATATGGAAGATCCTCTACGTCTCTATGTGACTGATACCTTATGGATGCGATTAGCGAAACCACCATGTAAACAAGCCCGTGTAATGATCACGCCCTCTAAACCCCACTTTATATGTTTAAGTGGGGCTAACATTATTTTTTCTTATTTCTGCCTCAATGACGCAGTTCTAACGGGCACCCAAAACCTATGTTTGGAGGATAAGTAAATAATACATGTATATCATAAATTATTGTCAGAAAAATGACTGTCATAGACGTATTAAAAATGCACTATATTACACGGATGTGTACTCGTAATGTATGGACACTCGTTGCTAGGTAACTCCCACTCCATGTATGTATCATTGGGGGGATGGGGGGGGGGGGGGGGGGGGGGGGTAGTAACACTACATATAGTCCTTTTCCAAAGCGAGTTCCATTAATGGTTGTGTTTCATATCAACAATCTGTATTTCGAGCAGAAATAAGAAAAATATAACAATTTTTCATCTTAAAATCTTCGTTTTTTTGACGGTAAAATTTACAATGTGTCTACAGGTATAGGCGTGTTTCGTAATGTATGGGGATTAGGTAGATGTAGCGTTGCATTCTGTGTGCTATTAATACAACGGTGACATGGTGCATTCTTTCATATTTCCAAAATAACGTTTACCCCTGGAAACCCCAGTGTTCTCAATATAAAGTGGGGATAAGAGGGATGTTTATTTCACGGTCTGGTTACATTTAATATGCTATTCACATTGATAAAACAGACTCAAGCTGATGAACAGGGCGAACGAAAAGCAGTCAAGTAAGCTGTTTTCTACGCTGTAATTCAAGGCTTTATTTTCCTTATTCAGCTTTTTGATTGTTGCAGAGTAGGACTGGCTTTAAAGGCATTTATTATTGATTATCGAGAACTATAATTTCATTACATAATATTATGTAGCCCTCAGTGCTGACTGAAGAGAAGTCCTGGTCTTCAATAGGTAAGAAGCCTCCTGGCGAAAAAGCAATAGTTTACTAATTATTGAGTAAAGTGTGCATTGTTGATTTTCCCCTTAAGAACCTCAGTCAGTGGATTCAACAAGAGCTACTAATTATCCTATTAGGGGCCGCCTTTGATCTGCTATAGACAGTATATCACAATGGGCAATAAAACAATTATGAACACACGGTGTATGCTACTGTTACAAAAATAAATGCATTAAGACCACTTTTGGGACTGTTCAAAAGTAGTCTTAAATACCACTTTTGAACAGTCCCAAAAGTGGCCTCCCACTAGAGCACAATGAATGCAGAAAACACAAAGAAAATGTACCTGAAACCTTCTAAATATCCTTTTAAAAGCACAATTTTCTGAATTTTAGGTGGTCTTAATTTTTTTGTTTTGGTTTCCGGCCCTTTCAAGATTATTTCACTCATATCGAGCGGAGTAAACGGAGAAAAACCACCTGACCTTCCATTGTAGAACTTGGCGTCTGACATGTGACCCGAGCGAGGCTCGAACCCACAGCGGTGAGAGACCTAATGTTTAAGAGTCAGCGCTCTTATCAACCAGGCCACGGAGGCCCGTAGATGGTCTTACTGTATTATGTAGCCCTCAGTGCTGACTGAAGAGAAGACCTCGTCTTCAATAGGAAAGAGGCCTCTTTTTGGAAAAGCAATAGTTTACCAATTATTGACTAGAGTGTGCAATACTGATTTCCCCCTAAGTACCTCAGTCAGTGGATTCAACAAGAGCTACTAATAACCATATTAGGGACCACCTTTGATCTGCTATAGACAGTATATCACAAGGAGCAATAAAACAATTATGAACACACGGTGTGTGCTACTGTTACAAGAATAAATAGTGGCGTTTAAAGTGTGTGTGGGGGGAGGGGTATCAAAATTTCGTGATGATATCAGTGTAGGAAAAGGAGGGTAGGGTATAGATAAGACCATGCCATGTGGAAATGTCGGATATTTTTATCAGGTATGGCCAGACTTCTATCTTTTATGTTAATAGAATTAAAACTTTTCACCTGAAAATTTGAGGCATTTTATTTTACTGATTTCGAAATGAAATAAGAAGTCCCCTGCGAAACCTAGTTTCTCTTGCATATAGCTCGTACTCGATTGTTTGCCTGGGTCTGTTAAAATAACTAAATACTGCATGGCAATTCATCAAACTAGACGATTTCTATCAGACCTGTCAGAGATCTTGTAGTATGTTCGCGACCATTACGTCAAAGGCACCTTTTCGTGTGTTTCGGCTTGTCACATTAAATAGTATCTGTTCTCGTTGCTACACGGAACCATAAAAACGAATGATTTGTCACATTAATGATTATCTACTGTTAATTTAATTTTACGCTTATGTCCAGCAAAGATATGGGAGAGCAGAGGTGTTGTAACATGTTATATATACACGCTTGTTACAGCTACGGAAACGGTCTCAGGGGAGATTACTTAAAAAACAGTTTGTATCTCTTAGGAATGATGGTCTACTCTTACTTTTTAATCATGTAGGTTTTTGATTTGTTGTAGTTGTGACTATGTTTGGCACACTTTCGAGGTTATTACAGTAAAATTCCTATATTAAGACCATCTTTGGGACTGTCCAAAAGTGGTCTTTAAGACCACTTTTGAACAGTACCAAAAGTGGTCTCTGACCAGAGGACATTGTTTGCAGACAACACAATGACAGAAAAACTACATCCTTCTAAATAAACTTTTTAAAGCAGAAATAGTCTTAATTTTAGGTGGTTTTCAATAGCGGAATTTCACTGTATTCACATCTGGTTTTAGTTTAACGGCCATTTTAAGACTATTTCACTCATTTCGAAGCCGACCGTTAGCCATCGGTCGGCGAAAACCGGAGTACTCGGAGAAAAACCATCTGACCTACCGTTGCAGAACTTGACGTGCGTCTCACATATGATCTGTGCTAGGGTAGAACTCAGGGATGAGAGACCACCCCCACCCACCCCCCACCCCCCACACACACACACCTGAACCCACTTTATACCGAGAAAAGTGGAATTTATGGTGGAGGAGTGTTAAGTAATATCCGCTCATCATGTGAACAAGTCTGTGTGAAATGAACACCTCCATAAACCTCACTTTACTTGTTTACTGAGAAAAATGAGTTTACAATGGTACACATTATCTTTCTTATTTTTGCTCCAACACATAGTTAGGTCCAACACAAAGTGTACAAAAAAAAAAAACAAAAAAAAAACAGGAAGTCCAAAAAGTTGTCTCCCATTTAAATTTGGCAGAAAACTTATCAGGTGTTTTCATTTCCCTTATCGCTCTGCATGCTGGGAATTTTTTTCAGCAGACGACATATTTTTCTTATTTTCCATGTAAAAAGGATTTGATATCTCATGCAGATTTTTAGATATCGAGTCCTGTTTTCTTGGTATAAATAAGAAAAATATCAACAATCTGTCGTTAGCTGAATTAGCCCAGAGTGTGGTTAAGGTTAAAGCAGTTGGGTTCCTTCTTTTCTATACGCGACAGTGTTGAGCCCTTTTTGGAGGAAATCACGTGAACAAGTCCTCATTGAGTTCTAGCGTGCATCTACAGTCTATGTTGACTGCTCCAAATCAAAGATTGTGGTTACTCATAAGGACCGCCTCATTGAGGCAGTTCTAACGTGCACCTACACGTTAAAAAATAAGTGTTTACTCGACGTAAAGGCAGATTACACTAAAACTCTTATGAGCTAGAACCATACACCATTTTGGGTGTAAAGTGTTACTTTGAGTAACAATATACTGATAACTTGTATAGTTTACTCCAACTTTGGTGTAGCACTGCATAGTTGGTGTTTGGTGTAACAATTCTACAAAATAAGAGTTACGTTTCGCGTTTGAAATGATACACAATTCATGGTGTAATGTTTGCTACTAAATAGCGTTATTTTAGTCATACTACAGGGTAACATTTTTGAAGGGAGGTGTAGCTGTGAACATTACACTTTTTTCAGTGTAATGAAATATCGGTGTAATATTTTTTCAAATGATGGATAACATTTCCTTATGTTCAGTGTAAGAAAGTAATTACACATTGAAAGCGTTATCTTTCCAGCTTATCGGCGCTGTGTTTGCACTTATACTGGGGTTTTGTTCTACCTTAACGTAAGTTAACGTTTCCTGTCGAATCGTGTAACTAGTCGTACAGAATACGACATATATTGGCCCTACAACATATGTTATTTTGTTCCTCTTTTATGTCATATAGCTCAAAACGGCATACATATCATATAAATTATATAATTATTAATACTGATTATAGGTTTGTTTCATGCGTAATGAAAATCCTGGTAAATGAGATTAAAATGAGATAAATTCTATTTCAGTATAAACACAATTTTTGTTAAATAAAGAATTTATACAAAATCTAATGGAAAGTACAACATTTTACACTAGCGTTTTACAGAAACTTTAGCATAGCATTATCATTAAAAAAAGGAAAATGTTACCCATTAAAAAGGGTATCGGAGTCTAATAAGCTCTATACCAATTGGAAAAAAGATAAATAATTATGATACATACTGTTAAATGTCCACTGTGGTGTAACCAGTCTTAATTATTGGTGTGTTGTTACACCGATTTAACGAAGGAAACAATACATCAACCTCGCAACGGAAACGTTTCCTTCAATGGTACATTTACACCAGTAGTGAAGATCAGTTACACTGTGGTGTAAACTTTTCTTCGATCTTCGAGTGCTTAATTACACCATATATTTGGATTAATAGCCGGCAAATCGGCGAAAAGTTACCGAACATACACTGGAGATAATTTACACCAAAATTGGTGTAATGTTTCTTTTCATTTTTTACAGTGTACAATCTATGTTGATTGCTCCAAATCTATGCTTATGGGTACTGGTTAGAACCGTCTCATTGAGGCGGTTATAACGAGACCTACAATCTATGTTGGCTGCTCCAAATCATAGATTGTGGGTACTCGTTAGACCCTCCTCATTGAAACAATTTTAACGAGCACCTACAACCCATGTTGACTGCTCCAAAGCATAGATTGTGGGTACTCGTTAGAACCGTCTCATTGAAACAATTCTAACGAGCACCTACAACCCATGTTGACTGCTCCAAAGCATATATTGTGAGTACTCGTTAGAACCGCCTCATTGAAACAATTCTAACGAGCACCTACAACCCATGTTGACTGCTCCAAAGCATAGATTGTGAGTACTCGTTAGAACCACCTCATTGAAACAATTCTAACGAGCACCTACAACCCATGTTGACTGCTCCAAAGCATAGATTGTGAGTACTCGTTAGAACCGCCTCATTAAAACAATTCTAACGAGCACCTACAACCCATGTTGACTGCTCCAAAGCATAGATTGTGAGTACTCGTTAGATCCGCCTCATTGAAACAATTCTAACGAGCACCTACAACCCATGTTGACTGCTCCAAAGCATAGATTGTGAGTACTCGTTAGAACCACCTCATTGAAACAATTCTAACGAGCACCTACAACCCATGTTGACTGCTCCAAAGCATAGATTGTGAGTACTCATTAGAACCGCCTCATTGAAACAATTCTAACGAGCACCTACAACCCATGTTGACTGCTCCAAATCATAGATTGTGAGTATTCGTTAGAACCGCCTCATTGAAACAATTCCAACGAGCACCTTCAACCCATGTTAACTGCTCCAAAGCATAGACTGTGAGTACTCGTTAGAACCACCTCATTGAAACAATTCTAACGAGCATCTACAACCCATGTTGACTGCTCCAAAGCATAGATTGTGAGTACTCGTTAGAACCGCCTCATTAAAACAATTCTAACGAGCACCTACAACCCATGTTGACTGCTCCAAAGCATAGATTGTGAGTACTCGTTAGATCCGCCTCATTGAAACAATTCTAACGAGCACCTACAACCCATGTTGACTGCTCCAAAGCATAGATTGTGAGTACTCGTTAGAACCACCTCATTGAAACAATTCTAACGAGCACCTACAACCCATGTTGACTGCTCCAAAGCATAGATTGTGAGTACTCATTAGAACCGCCTCATTGAAACAATTCTAACGAGCACCTACAACCCATGTTGACTGCTCCAAATCATAGATTGTGAGTATTCGTTAGAACCGCCTCATTGAAACAATTCCAACGAGCACCTTCAACCCATGTTGACTGCTCCAAAGCATAGATTGTGAGTATTCGTTAGAACCGCCTCATTAAAACAATTGTAACGAGCACCTACAGCCCATGTTGACTGCTCAAAAGCATAGATTGTGAGTACTCGTTAGAACCGCCTCATTTAAACAATTCTAACGAGCACCTACAACCCATTTTGACTGCTCCAAAGCATAGATTGTGAGTACTCGTTAGATTCGCCTCATTGAAACAATTCTAACGAGCACCTACAACCCATGTTGACTGCTACAAAGCATAGATTGTGAGTACTCGTTAGAACCGCCTCATTAAAACAATTCTATCGAGCATCTACAACCCATGTTAACTGCTCCAAAGCATAGATTGTGGGTACTCGTTAGAACCGCCTCATAAAAACAATTCTAACGAAAACCTACAATCTATGTTGACTGCTCCATGATTAATTGCAGTCAATATAGGTTATAGGTGTTCTTTGTTTATACACTACCTTTTGTGTTCCTCAATATATGTTATCCCTTTCTCGGGGAGACGAAACAAAATGACCCAAAAAGGAATGACGTGTCGTTAAACCCCAATTCTAACACAGCGCGCCTATATAGGCAATGGAAAACAAATGTGTTTTATTCTGCAACAAATCACAGCTCGGAAGAGCGTGACGAGTGACGTCATTAAATACTGCAAATTTATGAGATCACTAGTCGATTTCCTAGACGTTGGACGGTGTAACGTCATTTTCTCGCATAGAAAACGTTAGAAAAGGATATAAATGCATGTGTTTCAGTCGATAATTTTAGCGGGATTTCTTCTAACAATGGCGAAAAGTTGTGAGATTTTGAAGGAAACAACAGCATTACTGCCGATTTTCAGCCTGTTAGAATCGAAATAGATCAGCTCTATGTTGTGATTTGTTGAGTAATAAATCACAGTTTGTCGGTCAGTTGTAAGTAGACAAATCACGCGCGCTACGCGCTCGTGATTTGTCAACTTTACAACTGACCTCCATACTGTGATTTATTACTCAACAAATCACAGTTAGAGCTGATCTATTTCTTAAACAAACGAACAAAAAACAAAAATAACAACAAATTGAACAAACCCAAAAAAACCACTACAGTGTATTAAGGGGAATCGGAACACCTTTAGGGGAGGCAACTTATGCAAAAGTATTTTTGTCTCCAATGTCAATAGGGGCAACTCTTAAAGGAAAGAATTTGCTCCTGAGAACATTTTCTTTCCTTTAAGAGTAGACCCCTTTTTCAGTAGGACATGGCTTATACACGGGTGGTGATCAGGGGAACTAGCTCGAAAATGAGTCAATGAAAATTTGTTCCCTCGACACATCCGGGGGCTCTCGAGCTAGCTCCATCACCAGGAAACTTGTAAACAAAGGTAGGTCTCGAAGTGTTTTATCACCATTTTTTCCTTTGTAAGCTAAAAAAAACCGGCAATGCAGTTCCAAATAGAAATGATTTAACTTTGTACCCCGCTAGAATTTGCCATGGAAATTTGCAGCGCTGGAGTATGAATGAAAGGAAACTTTTTATGACGGATCGGAAAAATTGATAATTTAATTCAAAACGGAGATTTTGGCCGATGATTTTTCATTTTCCTTCAAAAGTACGCCCTTCACACCCCCAGAAGCAACATCCCTAGTGAAATGAAACATGGAACGTTTGAAATAAGCAAATTTTGGCCGTGATTACGTAATTTGCGACTTATGACGAAATTACTGTCCGAGCTAGTCTTCTCGACAAGGAGCTAGTTCACTCGACATGGAGATATTGCCCTCAAAAATGAAGATGAAACATTCATCAGATGACTGGGGCCTGATTCGATGTCTTTCTATGGTCCCACCCAGTTTATCCCACGTGTTTCTTTACCTCTGGCAAGTGGGGTAACAAGATACTATGCCTACAAGACGTCCACCTCAGTCGTTTCTTCCTGGTCGTTTCGCCCCCATTTTGCACCCATAGCTGTTTCGCCCACAAAGCCTGGTCTTTTCGCCCCCTTAGTCATTCCCACCCCCCACCTAGTTGCTTAGCCCCCATCCCAATTTAGAACTGATCAATGGATGGATGGATGTTGGTTGGATGGATGGTTGGTTGGATGGATGGATGGATTGATGGGTACACTACAGAGAGGGATAAGTGAGTGGGTATTTGGATGGATGGGTCCATTGGAAGACGGATGAACGAACGAACGTACAGACGGACGGACAGACAGACATACGGCATAAAAGCATTTTAGTTAGATCCTCTATCGGATATAATACTCAAAATGTAGGGATGATACTTAGTCGAATGATTCATGAATAACTATAATAATCTAGGGAATAAAATGTAAAGAGGCGCCCGATTATCTAGCACAGGAATATATTATATATATATTGATGCATGACCGGTATTTTTTCTGCTAAGGAATAGTCCTTTGGAACTGTTTCCTTGGAAAACGCCCATCTGAAAAGAAAATCGAATATTCAATATAACGCTTATTATGTATAATCTCAATTTGAGTTTGCAGCTAAATGGTTAAACCAGACAGACAGCGCACTTAACCACCAGGCCCACTAGCCAGAGGTAAAGAAACCAGTTGGATAAGCTGGGTGGGACCATAGAAAGACATCGAATCAGGCCCCAGTCATCTGATGAATGTTTCATCTTTGAGGGCACTATCTCCGTGTCGAGTGAACTAGCTCGGACAGTAATTTCTTCATAAGTCGCAAGTTACATAATCACGGCCAAAATAGTTTGCTTATTTCAAACGCTCCATGTTTCATTTCACTAGGGATGTTGCTTCTGGGGCTGTGAAGGGCGTACTTTTGACGGAAAATGAAAAATCGTCGGCCAAAATCTCCGTGTTGACATAAATTGACAATTTTTTCAGGTCCGTGATTAAAAATTTCCTTTCATTCATACTCCAACGCTGCAAATTTCCGTAGCAAATTCTAGCGGGATACAAAGTTAAATCATTTCTATGTGGCACTGCATTGCCGGATTTTTTTTTATAGCTTACAAAGAAAAATGGTGATAAAACTCTTCGAGACCTACCTATGTTTACAAGTTTTCTGGTGATGGAGCTAGCTCGAGAGCTCCCGGATGTGTCGAGGGAACAAATTTCCATTTTCGAGCTAGTTCCCCTGATTACCACCCGTGTTATAGAAAGGCGAACAGGAGGTCCCGAAAGTTGTTTCCCTTTGAAAAATGGCGAGCGGAAAAATCTGCAAGGTGTTCCCATACCCCTTAAGTCCCTTAATGTGCGTATATCGCATAGAAAATCAACTATTTTATCAGAAGATTCCATCTGAACGTTAACGTTATCAATCACTGCAAACAAATCTTGTTCGACGTTTGCTAGATCTTTACCAATAAACAATAATAATGCACTGGACGAAGGTGTCGCGTATCTCACGCCGTCACTAGGGTGTCGTGTATCTTACGTCACAAGGCCTGCTGTTCTTTCAGCATGTAAGGTAGAGGATGGAGTGCTGTTATTTTTTTCAGTTTCTACAATTCCCTTCATTTTCCTCTCTCTACCGTGTCCTCCACTTTCAACTCCCCTACGGTCTCTTCTATCTCGTTTCTACCTTCCTCTGGTAGTTGATACAAAATGACCAACAAGTGTTGACGCACACAATCTAACAATAATAATGAACCACAATGAAATGTGCCGTGCTGACTTTATTAATTCTTATCCTGCTGAATAAATCAATTTACCCACATTCATTGCTAAATAGCAACCGATCAAAATATCTGATATACAGTAGTCGTTCAGTTCACAAACTGCATGACAAACGGTGTAGATCCTGATCAGATAGCTTTCATTAACCCTGCGATATAAATTAATTTAGGCGCACCCATTGCTGACCAGCAACCAATCAAATTACTTGATATTCTGCAGTTGTTTAATTCACAAACTGCATGAAAAACTGTTGATCCTGATCAGATGGCTTCCATTAATCCTTATCCTACTGAATAAATTAACTAGAAGAAGATATCTGATCTTGATCTAACACTGTTTGAATAAAAGATAGTGGTTGTCAAGTTCAGCGGGATAATGGTTAAAAAAAAGCCTGAAATCAGTTAGCAATTACTAATTGAGGCGGTTCTAACGAGTACCCACAACCTATGTCTTGGAGCAGAAATAAGGAGATTACTGTTTACACCCGTAAACCCCAGTTTTCTCTATATAAAGTGGGGTTTGGGGGGTCTTTATTTCACGGACTTGTTCACGTGATTAAATCAATGCATATCTGAAACAAATTAAAATGATATTTTCACATTGTGGAAAGATACATGTATGATAGCTTCATACTTAGAAATTAAAAAAAAACATGTAACATGACCATGTTTTTCCCACAGGGGCAGCCCGGACTACTTTTTAACGTATAAAAGAAATTTTCTTTTTACGATAAATACCAAAAATACTTTATCTCGTGTATTGAAAACACCAGAACTGTCACTCTTGCCTCGCACACGTGAAAATTCTGAAGTTGAAAGCACACTCGATGAAATATTTTTGGTTTTCACCTCAAAATTTAAATGTCCTTTATGTACTTACTGAAGTTTTTCTTTTACCCCTACAAAGCCTTTTTTCTCTTTGTGAAGAAAATACAGTTTGCAAGACCGTTCTTTAGGGAAATGGGTACACCTTCAGGGGAGGCAACTCCTTCAAAAGTATTTTTGTCTCCCATACCAATAGCGGTCAACTCTTAAAGGAAAGAATGTGCTCCTCTCAACTCTCCTGAGGAACCATTTTTTCCTTTGATATATAGTAGACCGCTTTTTCCGTTGGACAGAGCTTATAGAAAAGCGAACAGGAAGTCCCGAAAGTTGTCTCCCTTTGAAAACTGGCGGACCAATCTGCCAGGTGTTCCCTTTCCCCTTAACATATTGATGTTTTGTTCCGCCATGTGAAAAGCCATGTAATACAGAGGAATTCCAATGGCTAACTATAGGAATGAATTTCATTTTTTTTTGTGTGAATTTTATCGATATGTAAACTCACAGTGACCTTCGTTTTCTTCAAATTCCGCAGTGAAAACAATGATCCCGAAGGACTAGAAAATATGTTTGTTTGTTTGAGTTGAGGTTTTACGTCCCCGTCAACACTATTAAGGTCATTTTGGAGACGTTGTTCCACCGCCCATAGAAACCGCTAGGGTTTAAGGAGCGGTCCGACTCGCATCACTTTTCCTGGGCAGGCTTACATCATAGCGCAGTTTATATTTTCTTCTTGTCCTTTGGGATCATTGATTCCATTGTGGAATTTTGAAAATACTTGAGGGTCACTGATGAGGCCTGATTGGCCGAAACTAGCTAGTCTGGCCCAGAAAACATGAACACTTCATATTTTCTAGTTCTGTGGTGCATTCCTTGCTTCCAAAGGCTAACCCTTTTATAGAACATATTAGACATAAGTACTCAAGTACAGGGAGAATTTTAACGGCCGCCACACCATAAAACCTATATTAAGACCTCTGCGACCTGAAAAGACTCCGACCAACCTGCGCTACCACCAGTAGCTTACTCATTTTCGGTTTGCCATGATGCTGCAGGAGGGACCGGTGATCAGGCGGTCGTCGGATGCGCGTCTGAGTGGTGATCAGGCGGTCGGTTCGATACCTGCCGGATGGGCAACTTCCTTTCTTGCAGATGGATTATGAAGCCTTTTCTACAACTATTCCCTCCCTTCTGCTTATTCATGGAGGGCAGTTGTCAGTTTCTGGTGGAAGGCTGCGCACTGTTCTGGTAAGCCGCTTATGTATCAGCCTGCCCAGCAAAAGTGTGTGTTTAGGTAAACTGGCCGGCTCGATATAACCTAAATAGAGTTGACTGGGGCGTTACGCTCCAAACAAACAAACGATCAAAAGCTACGTAGTGATCATGCGATCAGCGAAGACCCTCTGATCACTCTGATCAGAGTATTCGCTTGTCGCACAAGTTTTATTGTATATTTCGCCATGCGCTGGCTTGTATATTATATATTCATACATACACATGAATATATACCAGATAATAACTTGGCATTTGCATGATCAGCATCACAAATACTTGCATCAGTATTCCAGCCAGTCAGTGAGAAAAAGAACCTTAACAATCTCCAAACTGGAACCTCCGAATCTTATGGTGATTAAGAGCGCTGAATCTTAATCATTTGGGTCTCCCACCGTTGTTGTTCGCGCCTCGCTCGGGCCACATGTGAGACGCCAAGATCTGCAACGGGAGGTCAGGTAATACTTCCCCAGGTGCATGTACTCCAGTTTTCACCCACCTCTGATTAATAATCTGCTCGAGATAAGCAAGTAAAAGGGCAGTGAAACCAAAGCCCCCCACCCCAAACAACAACAACAAAAAAAACAAAAAAAACAGAAAAACAAACAAACAAAAAAAAAAATGTTAGACTTTGTTTGTTTGGAGTTTATCGGGCAATCAACACTATTTAGGTCATAAACACGCGTTTCCTGGACAAGTTGGGCATGTGTGTGTATGAGTTTTATGTGCCACCAACAACTAAGTTCATATTGAGACTTGACACATCGGAAAGTCTGGTGAAGCCCGGATTCGAAATGTTTCATATGTTTATTCCCTTATTTCTGTTACAAACCTTATAGAGGTTGTTCTGACAATTATACTTGCACAATATAGTTTCAAGCAAAAATATGGGAAACAGTGCATGCCTTGGAAATCTCAACTTTATCCCTCATAACATGGTTTCTCCATATAAAAATGAAATTTTCTTGGGTATACATTACATAGAATTTTTGAAGTTATTGTACGTTCAAATACATTAAAATTCCGCTATTACATGTAAGATCACCTAAAATTAAGACTAAATCTGCTTTTAAAAGCTTATTGAGAAGGTTTCAGCTATTCTTTCTTTGTGTTTTCTACACCCATTGTGTCCTAGTGACTGACCACCTTTGGGACTGTTCAAAAGGTGGTCTTAATATAGGAATTTTACTGTATAGTGTAGGTGGAGGAACATTCGGGTGGCGCTTTAGTATAATGATACACAACGCGTACACAACGCTGTCTCAATGTTGAAATAACAACTTTTATTACAATGTTGAGTCAACGTTGAAAGGACCTTCCCCTCAGGCACATGGCGTAATTGTGACGTCACATCAACGTCGGTGCAACGTCATAACGTTCATGCAACGCCACATCTACGTCGGTGCAACGTCGTGACGTTGCATCGACGCTCATTTGACGTTGCCCTAGCGACCTGTGCCTGCTTGGTTATGGCTTCTTCATTTTCCTATGTTCTCAAGTTTCTGCAAGACAACCATTTGTTATCATAGATCATTTAGAAGGAGACATACAACTTATATTTATGGACCCGGGAGATGTTTTAAACTGCGAGTTCTGGAAAGGAATTGATGAAATTATGTCTCATTTTATTTTTATTTATTTATCTATTAATTCATTTATTTTTTAGAAGAAACCAGTTAGTCAGGCGAATGGGCCTCCGTGGCCGCTGACTCTTAATATTTAGGTATTCGCGCCTCAGTCGGGCACCATGTGCAACGCCAAGTTCTGCAACGGAAAGTCAGCCTACGGTGGTTATTCTCTAGGTACTCCAGTTTTCGCCCTTCTTTGATTAACGATCGGCTCAAAATAAGTGAAATAATGTTTAGAGGGCCACAAAAGCAAAAAAAAAAAAAAACAAAAAAAAAAAAAATAGGCGAACAGCAAAGGCTTTGGTGAGCCTGCGCAGACTCGCCAGAGCGTTTGTTGTTCGCATGCATGCATAGGAGATTTTAGACATGCGTCTGGCCTCCTTAGTTTTCTGCGCACGCGTATTTGAAGAATGCAGTTCTGAGAATGCCATGTCTTTTTATTCCCATGTGTCGGCTCATTTGTTATCTTTCTTTTGACGCGTCTTACATGTACCTATTGTGCTCTGCCTGGAATTATATTCTGATATCAGCAAATATTGATAGACTGTTTATTGGACTATAAACTGTGTTTTTATTGGAATATAATGGCGTATCATCATCATCATAATCATCAAAGCCATAATCACCATAGCAGGTAAGAAGCATCTGGTTAACTAACTGTAAAAACAAGGGTTTAGTTGTTCCAAACTATATTTTATATAGGGACGATCGGAAAAGGAACTCTTCGGTTAAAAGAAACCATAAACAGTAATCTACCGCCAAATAATGGAGGTACTAGCCGCTGTCTTTGTCATTAACAGCTTTTCAACTTCCGGTTAAAATGACTCCATAATCCGAATTTTCCCTGGAAACTCAACTGAACCACTTCTGGTGCAGTTTATGTTCTACAACAGAATGTGATTGTTTATTAATTATCTCCGCTTGTTTTTGAGATTTTTCATCGAAATGTAATTAAATCATAACGACAAAAACCGAAGCATGTACCTCCGAAAAAAAAAATGGGGGCCGCTGAGTCTCCATGTGTACATGTACGAGGGGAGTTCAATAAGTTCTAGAACTTGGGGTTTAACTCACATATTGAAAGATGGTTTCAGCATTATTTTTCAATATAATCCACCTTTACTTCAATGCATTTGGTCCACAGTCAATGCCTTTGAAATAAAAGTCGTCTATTTGGTCCTCAAACCAAGCGTCTGTAGCAGCTTTGAGCTCATAAATGTCCCGAAATTTCGTTCCATGCAAGTGGGACTTCACATTTCAAAACAGATAATAGTCACTTGGGGCCAGGTCGGGACTGTATGGCGGGTGATTTAACTGCTTGAACTTGCACTCGCGAATAGCCGCTTGTGCAATTCCGGACTTATGCACATGGGCATTATTATGCAAAAAAAAAAAAGGACACCAGCAGCTAGCTTTCCCATTCGTTTTTCTTTAATGTTAATGACATTGGCAAAGTATTCTGTAATTGTAGTACCAGCAGGCTTGGGCCGGCCTATGTAGCTCAGTCGGATGTGCGTCTGACTGGTGATCAGGAGGATGCGTGTTCGATACCTGCGGGGTCGACAACATTCTTTCGTGGAGATTGACCATGAAATCTTTTCTACGGTCATTATCTCCCTTCCGCCGTTTCAAGAAAGGCAGTTGTCAGTTTCTGGCGAAAGAATGTGCACTGTAATGGCTAACCGCTGACGTGTAAGCCTGTCCAGGAAAAGTGTGGATAGCCCGGGTAAACTGACCGGCTCAAACATAACCTAAAATAGTGTTGACTGGGCCGTTAAACTCTTACACAAAAACCAGCAGGCTTGTAATCTATCAATATAATCCCTTTGGAGTCCCAAAACAACGTGGCCATTACATGACGGCTGATGGTTGGGTACGAAATTTCTTACGTGGGGTGAGCCAAGGTGCTTCCATTGCATAGACTCCGTTTCAAAATCTGGGTCCCAGTGGTCTCGCCCACGTTTCAATTCTGCTGACGACTTTGCCACTGTGAAACCCTTTGGGCTACTATCACCATTTCTTTGACCTTTGCACCCTCCTTAGTGAGGCACTTTATGACTGCTATGAACTTAATATTCTGCCTTTCCATTTTTAGTCGGTGAAATCACTTTCGTTGTTTCGCAGACTTAAGTTGTCATACGATGCCGTTCCATTCAAGTCGTATTTTTCTTCCGTATTGCGCACGCACTTCTTCCGGCTAGTTACTAGTTTATTCATGAGTCATCAACAGATGATGCCTTGACAACCCAGGTTGCCAACTGAGATGTGTAGGCATCTAGATGGGTGGGGACGAATATATAGAAAAGCGGCGATGTACAGGGGGTATACTTTATTTTTCTTATTCCTGCTTAAAGCATGTACTGCGGGTACATGTACTCTTTGAGGCCGTACCAATTAGGCGATTCTAAGGAGCACCTGCAATCCGTGTGTGTTTGAATTTTAGGTCCCATCAACAGCTAAGGTTATACGGTGATGGGACCTCGGTTTGAAGACTCAGATAAAAGCCTGGAGAAACCCGGGATTGAACACTCGACCCCAGGTTTAAACCACAGATGTTTCAACAAGAGGAATTATTACAACTGCCTCTGTAAATTTCACCGACTTTGAGGGCTTACAGCCCGGTATAGGTTTTCAAACAACAAGTAAGAGCAAAAATGTATGTGTTGACTGAACGGCTGTGATAATTCAACTGACAAAGGTTTACACAACACAAATAATAATAACAATAATAACAATAATAATAATAATAATGATGATGATAATAATAATAAAGAAATCTTGAATTGTACAGAAAAATGCCGAGTTCTACGAACTTACTGAACTCCCCTCGTATATGACAATTATGCTAAATTTTTTTGGGAAAATGTGAGTAGCGTTTTTGTTTTCATTTGCAGAAAGCTACTCACATTTTTTCCAGCAAAAATACCAGAATATAATATGTTGCATCACGAAAACACGCCTACATAATTTCGGCCCCCTTATATATTGCTAGACTGGGATTTACAGGAGTATACGTTGTACTTCTTATTTCTGCTTAAAAACACAGATCGTATGTACTCGATACAACCGCCTTAACCACAATCTATGTTTTGAGCAGAAATATGAAACATATCAGGATTGTTTTATCTGAAAATGTTCTTTTTTTTTTGGTGATACAATTCTCAATACTTGAAAAGACATGTTTTCGTAATATACTTGCTAGAATAATTACATGTAACATTTTGGCCACTAACAAGCTCGTGAAGCTAGCGATGTTTTTAGCAACTGGTCCCAGAACGGGACATTGGAAGAAGTCTGATTTTGCAAAAGTGCCAGCTATTCTCTCAAAAAATTCTAAGAACACCCTTTAATTTCCAGTTTTGTTTTGTTTGATTTGAGGTTTAACGTCCCCGTCACCACTGTAAAGGTCATTTTGGAGACGTTGCTTCCAATTTTGTGGGGCTTTTACCCGACATTGAAATGAAATGACATCTCAAGCCCTGCCGCCCATTGAAACCAATAGGGTTTATAAACGTGGACGGGCCGACTCGCACCACTTTGCCTGGGCAAGCTCAGATCCTCTAAGCGGTTTACCAGTACTGGTGTGCGGGTCGGTTGCAGCTCTGCGTGGAAGCATCATGCAGCCCATATATTTCTTCAAGCCTCGATGGGCGGGGGCGGTATTAATTTTCAGTACAAAATATGTTAAATAATGGCCATTCTCATTTGATATTTTCTTCAATGTTCAAAGACACGTGGAACAACAATGAATAGTATTTTTTCTTTTGATTTGCGATGTTTTTCATCATGTTAACAAGTCCATGTAATAAACAGCATTAGAAAATTGGGGTTTACTCCAGACATACAGTATGGGTGTTCGTTATAGCCGCCGAAATGAAGTGGTTCTAAAGAGTACACACAATGTATGTTAAGAGCAGATACAAGAAATAAGCGCATGTTTTCATCTGAAAACAAAAACACGGCTAGCTCTCGAGCCATGCCGGGCACCAGTATATATTACGGATATGTAATCTTATTGCACATTTCTGTTCCAAACATTTTAGGTGCTTCGGTGAGGCGTCTCTAATGATTAACCATAGTCTATGATTCACATGTAACCAGGAAAAATACTTAATATTGTTGACTTCCAAACACCAAATTTTCTCTTCAATGGCTCGAACACCTTTGGGACCTCGAAAATCTGTTCGAGACAGGGGTAGTTCGAGCCACTGAGGGTTACTGTCAGGAGGCATAACGAGATACTTTTAGACATCTGTTCGGTGTTCTATAAGGACAAATGTATGCTGTGTGTACTCATTAGAATCGCCTCATCGAGACGATTCTAATGAGTACACACAGCATACATTTGCAAGATAGCAGACTAAAATCTCCTTAATTATTCCCCACTATTTCTTATGTAGAGGATTTCGCAAGGGGCTCACGAATGGGTTCGACACATCCATGGTAAACGAGCCTTCGGTGTTCGAGCCATCGAAGTTCTACTGTAAAGTGGAGTTTGTCTCAAAGAATAAATTTCTCTTCGTACGTTCGTATTGCAAGCAAGTCCTTTGTTAACCGCTTGGTATATGTAACTGATAATGTTTCGTTAGAATGTGTGTGCGTGTGCGTGTGCGTGTGTGTGTGTGTGTGTGTGAATTCGGGTTTAATGTCGCTTTCAACAATTTTTCAGTCATACCACGACGGTGTCTGGTTGCGACAGGGAGCTCAATGCTCACGTTTATAGTGCTGCCTCACTGAAGTATCATGTCCCAGACACATTACATGATACCACACCCAGTCACATTATCCTGACACTGGATCGACCAGTCCTAGCTCTACCCTGTAAATCTGAGTGCCAAGCGAGGAGCAGCTAGTACCATTTTTAACGACTTTGGTATGTCGCGGCCCGGGATCGAACCCGAGACTTCCCGTTCCCCGGAGCGGACACTCTACCAACTGAGCTATCAGGGCCGGTTTAGAATGGATGTAAAACTTAGTTTGTGCTGCCAACGTTAGGCGCATAGCATCACGAAAACACGCCTATATAAAACTGACCCCTCAAACCCCACTTTTATATAGTAAAACTGGGGTTTGCAGCGTATACATTATTTGTCTTATTTCTGCTCAAAAACATAAATTGTGGGTACTCGTTAGAACCGCCTCGTCGAGTCGGTTCTAACGAGTATCCACAATCTATGTTTTGAGCAGAATTAAGAAAAATATCGAAATTTTTCATCGGGAAATTTTCATTTTTCTTTGGTAGTATTTACAATATATTTGTATAGGCGTGTTTTCGTAATCTCCTTTGTTAACCGCTAGGTATACATATGTTACTGATCATGTTTCGTTAGATTTGATGTAAAACTTAGTTTGTGGGTACTCTTAGAACTGCCCCAGTGAGGCGCATACAACAGGCATGCACAATCTATACAGATGCAAGAAAATGCCATTAATGTTTATTTGTCGAATCCTGTCCAATTAAACACAGCTGAATTCAATAATTACCAAGTTGAAAAAATATGTTTACTTGCCGAATTTGAAAAAAGGGCCAACATGTTAACAAGTCCGTGTATTGAATTCCCTGCGGCTCGGGCAGTCCATAGACATTGGTAGTGCCCACATTCTAGGTTACTTTTGTTAAATAGAAAATAATATTACGATGACGTTATCATATATGACGTCGCGTCTGAGAATGTAATAACGCCATGTAATAAATTCGATAATTCCCTAGTGGATAAAATGTGCATATGACATGTAGTTAGATACGCCCCGTAACCTTACATGCGCGGCGTTATCACGTCGCGTTTTAATAATGGTAGAAGATTGACATTTTTTGTTAAACGGTTGTGAATAAAAGGCGTTTTACATGTAATGTCATTTAATAAAAAAATCTTGCATTCGTGTTCATGTATTATTGAATTTTATTAAACTCGTTGAGGGAAAGGCATAACATGCTCGGCAAAGCATCGCATTTTTTGCCTCTTCCTCAACTCGTTTAAAAAATCAATAATATATGGCCACTAATGTAAGTTCCTCTATGTTCATGTAGCAAATGGGTGTGTCATCGTAAGGGGAAAGGGAGATGAAACGCTTTAACAGGCTGCCCGCCCTTGGAGGTGTACCCGTTACATGTACCATCATCACGAAAACACGTCTATATAATTGTGACCCCCTTAAACCCCACTTTTATATGGTAAAACTGGGGTTTACAGGGGTGTACATTATTTTTCTTATTTCTGCTCAAAAACATAGATTGTGGGTACTCGTTACAACCGCCTCATCGAGGCGGTTCTAACGAGCTTCCACAATCTATGTTTTGAGCAGAAATAAGAAAAATATGGCAATTTGTCATCTCACAACTTTCATTTTTCGGCGGTAAAGTTTATCATGTATTTGTATAGGCGTGTTTCCGTAATGTTAATGAAAAATGCCTTCAATAATCCTCTGTTAACGCTCAAACTGAGACTTATCAATTCTAGAAAATCTGTTTTATCTCAGTCTTATCACTATCAGGTGAAAAAATCCTATTCTTGCATAAATATCTATGCGCATGGCTGTTTGAAGCCATTGTCAAATGGACCGAAAGCCGAGCTCAAACAGCAAAAAACCATGTTCAAATCATGAAATTCGCGTGCTGTTTGAACATGGATTTTGAGCTTTTTATATCACAAGACGGGCCTTGCTTTGTTTACGTTACGTTGAGCGACGTAACGTTATCGACCTGAACGTAGCGTTTTATGGTTCTATGATGAGTTCAGGGGGTTACTGCATGATAACGTCATTGTAAACAACATTCTGAACTGGCCGCCATTTTGGTTTGCATGTCGCATTTGAAGAGTTTTTATGGAATTTATATGGAGCTTTTGGGCATTTTCGTCAAGATTTGCTGTCGGATTCGTAAGTTATGCAAGAACAACGATCATCCATGGTTATTTCATTGCATTAACATTTGCCGGATCCCTCGGAAGATATTTAAACATTCGGCCTAGCGGCCTCATGTTCAAACAGCTTCCTCGGGACCTGGCAAATGATAATGCATGAAAAACCATGGTTGATCCCTATATTCTGATCTGGCCGCCAGTTCGGTTTGCCTGTCGCATTTGAAGAGTTTATATGGAGTTTATATGGAGCTTTTTGGACTTTTTGTCAAAAATTGCGGTCGGATTCCTAAGTTATGCAAGAACAACGATCATCCATGGTTATTTCAGTGCATTAACATTTGACTTATCCCTCGGAAGATATTTGAACATTCGGCCTAGCGGCCTCATGTTCAAACAGCTTCCTCGGGACCCGGCAAATATTAATGCATGAATGCGGTTGATCCCTATATTAGATAGTGAAAACACGCCTATTCAAATCATTACGACAATACACCATGCGACATAATTATGGCATTTTTCACCCCTCCATGACAAAATGGCTAGTTTTCTGGTGAAAATTCTTATTTATACTGCAAACATAGGTTGTGGGTGGTCGTTAGAACCGCCTCCCACAACCTATGCCTTGGAGCAGAAATAAGAAAAATAATGTGTACCCTCGTAAACCCATGTTTTCTCTATATAAAGTGTGGTTTAGTGGGTCTTCATTTCACGGACTTGTTAACGCGGTGACTTTGTAAATTTTACCGCGGAAAAAAAAAAAGTTGAAAAAATGAGATTTTTCTTATTTCTGCACAAAACATAGATTGTGGGTACTCGTTACATTTGTACATATTTGTGACATTTGTTTCCTATTTTTGCTGCAAACATAGATTATGAGTGCTCGTTATAATAGTCTCAATGGGTCTTAAGGGAAATGAAAACACCTGGTAGTTTTTCCCCCGCCATTTTTCAAAGGGAGTCAACTTTCGGAACTTCCTGTTCGCTTTTCAATAAACCCTGTCCCACTGAAAAGGGTGTCTACTCTTAAAGGAAAGAATTTACTCCTCAGGAGCAAATTCTTTTCTTTAAGAGCTGACCCATATTGACATGGGAGACAAAAGTACTTTTGCAGGAGTTGCCTCTCATGAAGGAGTTCCCATTCCCTTAAAATTAAAACAAATAGCATATAGCCTTGTAAACCCCACCCTTCATCAGGACCTTCGTGTTCGCTGCTTTGCATAGTACTATATCTCTAGTATTTATATCTAAAATTTCAAGACACTTTTTCTCTACAATTTCAAGACAGATTTTCTAGGGACGAGGCTTACAATGGAAAACAAACACAATTGCAGTTTGATAATGGGCCAAAGCACAAGTAAGCCTACAAGAAGAGTAACACCATCAAAGACAAACACCAGCCTCTTTATGGACCCGGTCTCCACAGGATCGTAACTCACCGCTCGTTGAAAGGCTTAAAGTTTGGGCCCCGCCAAGCGATTTTGGTACTTATCGCCTATGCGAGCAGCGAAGGTTCAGGCAAGCCTGCGCATCCGCGCAGTCTCGCCAGAACCTTCGCTGCTCGCTCATACAAGCAGTGAATCAACAGGAACCTTCAGACAGAAAGCCATATCCCTGGCCCCCCTAAATGGCTGGGCATGCGCAGTTAAAATTTGTCATGACGGAATGCTCGAAGACACAAATTCGCTTGGCGGGGCTCAGTTTATAGAAGGCTCGGGCGAGCAGTGAAGCCTGGACGGCTGTTCAGGCTGATCAGAATCCCTGCTGGTCGTACATTTGAGCCCTGCCAAGCGAATTTGGGTCTTCGAGCATTCCGTCATGACAAATTTTAACTGCGCATGCCCAGCCATTCAGAGGGGCCAGAGATATGGCTTTCTGTCTGAAGGTTCCTCTTGTTTCACTGCTTGTATGAGCGAGCAGCGAAGGTTCTGGCGAGACTGCGCGGATGCGCAGGCTCGCCTGAACCTTCGCTGCTCGCATAGGCGATAAGTACCAAAATCGCTTGACGGGACACATTTGCTTTTGAAGCTTTTGTTTTTGCCATATCGCCGTTATTAAGACCAGCATTTAGTTAAGTACCTTGTTAATTGTGAAGTTTTGGCAACAGAGTCAATAATACAGGGGGCAATAGGTCTTTGACGTCTCACTGTTTTCGCTATTAGGATAACTCATACATGTAAGATACTGCTTTTCCGACGGTTTTCAAACGTTTGTGGTAATTGTTTTCTCATTTAGTATCCGAATCTAGATTGTGGGAGATTGATAAAACCCTCCTCTCTGCCAGGTGTTCCAAAAGGGTCTATTTTTGCGAGTTTACCCGCATTTTACTATAGTCGGGTACTCCTGAATATTGGAGTGTATCCGTCAAAATGCGGGAAGACCGCTATTTTAAATTGCTCTAGCATACTGAGGCCCACTTGCAATTTTAGGGGTGTACCCTAAACATAGGGGCGTAGCTGTAAAATGCAGTAGACCGCTATATGGGGATGTAGATACAACCACACGAAACTGTTGTCGAATCATTCTTTTGTAATGCCACTTTCATCCGCACTTCAAAATTCTTTCAGCTTTCCAAAGCAAACTAAACATGTTTAAACAGAGAACAAAAAACTTTTGGCGCATGACTAAAGCGATTCTCTTTTACAATCATGTTTTAGCACAGACTTTCTTTGATCTTTATGGTGAAATGAAAGATTTAGTGTATTTTAAAATATTTAAAAATAATAATTGTCGGGTTGATAAATGGATCCCTGAATTGCAAGCTTTAAAACTCAAATAACCAGATCAGTCGGAAGTAATTAGGCATTTGCCTGGCGCTGAAGTTCCGCTTTTAAAACTAAGTATCAAACAATTCTTGGATCTTAAGGAGAATGGACACACCTGGCAGATTTTCCAGCCATTTTCCAATAGGAGACAACTTTCGGGACTTTCCGTTCTCTTTTCTGTAAACTCTTTCTCACGAAGAAGGCCTAGTCTTAAAGGAAAGAATTTGCATCCCTGGAGTAAATGCTCTCTCAAAGGAAAGAATTTGCTCCCCAAGAGCCAATGCTTTCCTTTAAGAGTTGACCCATATCAACATGGAACACAAAAATACTTTTGCAGGTGTTGCCTCTCCTGTATGTGTATCTATTCCCCTTAAGGAGCGGGCTACAACTTGAAACACGTCCGTGTGACAAAGTGCAGTCTTTCGTATCTCCAAAAAGGCTATTTTTTTAAGGAAAATGTATGTGTACACCCATGGGTGGGGTATTATGATATATCTTCAGTTGCCTGTCCGTCCGCCCGTCCTTACGTCTGTCCATTCGCACCATCTCCGATCGATGACTTGAGTATTTTGGGGGTCAAACTTTGCATATGCAGATGTACCGGGGACGTGTGACTTACGATTGTTAATGTGTACAATTCGTTAACGTTCGATATTAACCCTTGTCTAGACTAGCTACTAGTCTGATAATAAAAGTCTGATCATTTTTTGGTATTTTTTATTGGTTTAAAATGTATCACCTTCTTAGTAATGGCAAGTCTATTTGGTAGTGTCTCAAATCTTAGGGTTAAAATTGAGCCAGAGAGACTAGACTAGCTAAACTTTTATACACTGTTCATTTTAGTGCAAAATATGATTTTAATTCCATATTATTCATTTTAACGCCTAGTGGCTAGGCTAACCCTTGTCCTGCCGAATATTTTAATCTGCCACACCCACTACCGATTATCAGCCAATCAGATTACTTGATGCAAATTATTGCAAAAACTTCGCAATCTGAATGACAAACAATGTAGATCCTGACCGGATGGCTTCTTCAGAAGCCATCTGATCCGGATCTATATTGTTTGAAAGATAAGACACACCCTGGCTCAGCAGAATAAGGTTTAATGGCTTTTGTCAGATCCTCGTAAGTATTTTTGGACGTTTCCGATCGATAAATTGAGTATGTTTTCTTCAAATTTTGCATTTATACTGCTATTAAAAATGTGTGGTTTTGGAGTACTAATGGACAAAACCCGTTAACATTTGACGCTTACAGTTCCCAGTAAGTGATTTTGGCCTCTCGTTTGTTTTGTTTGATTTTGATTTCAGTTTAACGTCCCCGTCAGCACTGTATAGGCCATTTTGGAAAAGTTGCTTCCAATTTTGTGGGACTTTTACCCGACATTGAGATGACATGACATCTCAAGCCCTGCCGTCCAATAAAACCAATAGGGTTTATAAGCACTGACGGTCCAACTTGCACCGCTTTGCCTGGGCAGACTTAGATCCTCTAAGCGGTTTACCAGTACATGTTCTTGTGTGCAGCAGGTTTCAGCTCTGCGTGGAAGCATCATGCAGCCCACCTATTTCTTCAAGCCCCGGTGGGCGGGAGCCGATAACGGGGACCTCTGGCTTTCGATTGTTAATGTGAACAATCCGTTAATGTCGGATATTAATGACTTTAAGTATCTTTGAACATTTCCACTCGATAACTTGAGTATTTTTGCACGGGTTTTCTTCAAAGTTTGCATTTACATTGCTATTAAAAATGTGTGGCTTTGGAGTACTAATGGACAAAACCCCTATTTGACGCTTACAGTTCCCAGCAAGTGATTTTGGCCTCTCTTTGTTTTTTGTTTGATTTTGATTTGAGTTGAACGTCCCCGTCAGTACTGTAGAGGCCATTTTGGAGAAGTTGTTTCCAATTTTGTGGGACTTTTACCCGACATTGAGATGAAATGACATCTCAAGCCCTGCCGCCCAATAAAACCAATAGGGTTTATAAGCACTGACGGCCCAACTCGCACCGCTTTGCCTTGGCAGGCTTAGATCCTCTAAGCGGTTTACCAGTACTTGTGTACAGCCGGTTTCAGCTCTGCGTGAAATGTGTGTTATGGAGTACTGATGGGAAAAACCCGTTAACATTTGACGCTTTCAGTTCCCAATAAATGATTTTTGGCCTCTCGTTTCTTTACCAAACTGAATACAGTAACAAATCCGCTATTAAGACCACCTAGAATTAAGACCAATTCTGCTTTAAACGCATATTTAAAAAGTTTCAGTCATTCTTTCTGTGTGTTTTCTGCACTCAGTGTCTTCCAGAGAGAGACCACCTTTGGGATTGTTCAAAAGTGGTCTTTTGAACAGTCCCAAAGGTGGTCTTATTCATCACGAAAACACGCGTATATAATTTTGACCCCCTTGAACCCCACTTTTATATAGTTAAACTGAGGTTCACAGGGGTAAACCTTATTTTTTATTTCTGCTCTAAAATATAGATTGTGGGTACTCGTTAGAACCGCATCGATGAGACGGTTCTAATGTGTACCCACAATATATATTTTAAGCCGAAATAAGAAGTGTTACAATTTTTCATCTAAAAATTTTCGTTCAATTTTTTTTTTTTTTTTTTTTTTGCGGTAAAGTTTGCAATATATTTGTATAGGTGTGTTTTCGTAATGATAGGATTTTTACTGTACATAAATGAAACATACAGCTAAAGGGGGCAAAGGACCACCACTCTGACAATCCTTGGTGTTGAGCTATCTGCCCTTTAAAGGTGTGGAAACTGTTTAGTCTGTTTCTCCTATGCTGTATAAAATATCTTGATAAGCTTTTACAGATGTATAAATGCCGGCCTCGGTATATAGCTCAGTCGGATGCGCGTCTGACTGGTGATCAGGAGGACGCGGGTTCGATACCTATCGGGGTTGGCAACATTCTTTCGCGGAGATTGATCATGAAATCTTTTCGACGTCATTCTCTCCCTTCCGCTGATCCAAGAAGGGTAGTTGTCAGTTTCTGGCGAAAGAATGTGCACTATACTGGTTAACCGCTTACGTATGCCCAGGAACAGTGTGGATAGGTAAACTGACCGGCAAACAATTGACCTTAAAAAGTGTTGACAGGGCCGTTTAACTCAAATACAAACAAACAAACAGATGTATAAATTTGTTTTGGACCCATTCAGCTCCTTTGTTATGCGGAGTACTTTGATGAAATTTTACCGATGTATTTAGCACTTTAGCAAGCATAGTGTGGCCAAGAAACCCTACTCTGGCCGTTTAAGGTCTTGAGTTACCCGCCCTTGTTCAGAGGACCCTCGTTATAACGACAGGTTTTGTTCCCTATTATTGTGCCGTTATAAAGAATTTGCCGTTATAAAGAATCGCGGTGAGGAGTAGGTAATAAAAGGCCTTTTCCACATTATTACTCCAATAAACAATTGTTATAGACATTTGTTAGAATCGCCTCGGTGAGGCGATTCTAACAAATATCTATAACATTTATTTCTTGGAGTATTAGATTACAAGACCATTTCATTACTATGGACTCGATTTATTCATTTCCAACCCGAGGGAAGCCCACGCCGCTCGGAACCGAAGCTAAGCTTTTAGCTAGGCAGTCATTCCATTCAAAATGACGTTATAACGAGTTTTGCTGTTATAACGAATGTCGGTATAAAGACTGTTTATGTAAAAATAATTTTTGTCCCTATAGAATAGGCGAGTGGAACTTCAAAATATTGAGCACTAAAGCTACTATATAATGGGCAAGAAAGTCTATTCTGGCTTTTTCACTTCTGAGTTTACTGGCCCCGATAGCTCAGTTGGTAGAGTGTCCGCTCCGGGGAACGGGAGGTCACGGGTTCGATCCCGGGCCGCGACATACCAAAGTCGTTAAAAATGGTACTAGCTGCTCCTCGCTTGGCACTCAGATTTACGGGGTAGAGCTAGGACTGGTCGACCCAGTGCCAGTATAATGTGACACGGTGTTCTAGCATGTACTGTGTCTGGGACATGATACTTCAGTGAGGCAGCACAATAAAAGTGAGCATTGAGCTCCCTGTCGCAACCAGACAACGTCGTGATATGACTGAAAAATTGTTGAAAGCGACGTTAAACCCGAATTCACACACACACACACACTTCTGAGTTATCCGCATATGGGCTATATGTTTGTACTATATGGAATAGCTCGATGACACTTTACAGATGCACAGGGTACTGAAGGATGCCTATTGTGACCACGGGCATTGTGTTTTCCATTTATCTGGCTTGTTTCTGTACATGCAGTTTGAATATTAGGAGATACAGAAAATTGTATTAAGGTTCTTTTGGATACTGGCTGTCCCATTTCTAAGGTTGTCTGCTCTAGAAACACATCATCATGCCAACAAGCCCTTGAAAAGAAACCCCCTAAAACCAATTTTATATAGAAAAAACTGGGGTTCACGGAAGTGCATATTGTGTTTTTTTTTCTGCTCCAAGACATAGGTGGTGAGTGCTTGTTAGAACCGCCTCAATGGGTTTCTGACACGGGCTCCAATGACTACTCTAAATTGCCGTCCGAAAATAACTTCAATAACTGACGGTCTACATGACAAAATGACGAACAAAGTGTAGCGCGTGGGTCACCCAGTTTGCTGATCTCTGGAGCAAATTCTTTTTCTTTAAAAGTAGGCCCCTTCCATTGCGAAAACACGCATATACAAATACATTGGAAACGTTACCGCAGAAAAAACAAACGTTTTAAGATGAAAAATTGTGATGTTTTTCTTAGTCTGCTCAAAATATAGAGTGTGAGTACTCGTTAGAACCGCCTCGTCGAGGCGGTTCTAACGAGTACCCACAAACTATATTTTAGAGCAGAAATAAGAAAAATAAGGTTTTACCCCTATGAACCTCAGTTTTACTATATAAAACTGGGGTTCAAGGGGTCAAAATTATATAGGCATGTTTTCGTGATGCGGATAAGGGTGACAAAACAATTTTAAAAGAGTTGCCTCCCCTGACGGTGACCCGTTCCCCTAAACAACTTAAACATTCACTAATTAACATCCTGAGCTCATCCAGAGTCTGATTTTATCTTGATCTCAAGAACCTTTCGATTACATGTAGATCTTGATCTCATATACTTCAATCATAAGTAGAGCTTGATCACATACATGTATATAATTCGAAAATGACAGGCCCTCATTGGTGTCAATAAAATTAAATGAACAAGATAGAGGCGTCATTCAGATTTCATTTTTATAGAATGTTAACGACTGGACTTATCTGCATGTACACAAATTAGAAATATTTTGTACATTGTAACCATAGACGAAGACGTTTAAGAGGATATGTTCTTTTCTTTAGTACCAGGTGAGATTATATAACTAATTTACATGAACATACATTATGCACATGTATGTATGCGAATTTTTAGCTCTCAGGAGGAGCTTATAGGATAGGCAGTTGTCCGTCGTCGTCGTATGTCGTATGACGTCGTCTGGCGTCAACACTTTCAAACGACATCTCCCCTGAAGTCCTAATTGTACCTGTAGCATCCTTGGGCTGGGGGAGTGAAAGTTTGTGATTTTATGAAATTCGACTCATTAGTTTGGTTGCTATGGCAACTTGTAGTTTCCATAGACTTATAATGGGGAAAATTGAAAACTGGCATTTGCTGCCAAGTCATTGCAGATATTTTGACAAAACCTTTATAGAAATGTTCCTTGAGTCAACTTCTCTCAACCATATGTTTTTATACCAACGTGGAGGTCCCCCAGGTTGTGCCGGGGCCATATCCCACACCCTCCACTTCATAAAAGGCCATATAACGCAGAAACCATTCAGATCCCCACCCCTAAACCATATATATTCTTGTTCATAATGATAAGCTGCATTCAGTGACACCAACCTGGGGGTCCCCCGGGATGCGCCGGGGTCATGCCCCACCCCTACCATTTCATAAAAGGCCCAATATCTCCGAGAAACCTTACAGATCCCCACCCCTAAACCATAGATATTCTTGTTCCTTATGAAGAGACGCATTCATTGACAACATCTTGGGGTCTCCCTGGGTGCACCGGGGCCCTTCCCCCACCCATCCACATCATAAAAGGCCATATATCTCAGAAACCATTCAGATCCCCACCCCTAAACCATATATATTCTTGTTCTTTTTGATAAAACGCATTCAGTAACACCAACATGGGGTCCCCGGGATGCGCCGAGGTCATACCCCACCCCCTCCATTTCATAAAAGGCCCAACATCTCGGAAACTTTACAGATCCCCACCCCTTAACCATATATATTCTTGTTCCTTATGAAGATACGCATTCATTGACACCAACCTCGGGGTCTCCCGGCATGCGCCGTGGCCTTGCCCCACTCCCTACACTTCACAAAAAGCCATATATCTCAGAAACTATTCAGTTCCCCACCACTAAACCATATATTTTCTTGTTCCTTATGATAAGATGCATTCAGTGACATCAACTTGGGGGTCCCTTGGGGGTGTGTCGTGGTCATGCCCCATCCCCTCCAATTCATAAAAGGCCCAAAATCTCGGAAACCTTACAGATCCCCATCCCTAAATCATCTTACACTGATGTTCCTTATGAAAAGTCTCATTCATTGACACCAACCTGGGGGTCTCCCGGGTCAAGCCAGGGCTTTGCCCCACCCCTCCACTTCATAAAAAGGCCATACATGGATAATGTAAGCTGCACCCCCAACAAAAAAACCATCATTTTACATTTATTTATGTTTAATGGAATTACTTGTATGTCATTAAGTTGACTTAAGAGAATAAAGTTTTGTCAGTCTGTCTGTCTGTCTGATATCTCAGAAACTGTTCAGAGCCCCACCCCTAAACCATATATATATTCATCTGCCTTATGATAAGACGCATTCAAATAACACCAGCTTGGGAGTCCTCCGGGGTGCCTGGGCCATGCCCCACTACTTAACTTCATTAAAAGCAATATATCTCAGAAATCATTCAGATCCCCACCCCTAAACTATATATATTCTTGTTCCTTATGATAAGACTCATTCAATCACACCAACCTGGGGGTCTTTTTGTGTTGGGGCAATGTGCCTCAACCCTCCTTTTCATAAAAGGCAATATATTTCAGAAACCTTTCAAATCCCAACCCAATAATCATATATGTTCTTGTTCCTTATCAATAGCACACCAACTTGGGAGTCCGCAGGGGCCATTCCTCTCCTCTCCACTTCATAGAAGGGCCTCATATATCAGAAACCGTTCAGATTCCCACTTAAAAACCATATATATTCTTGGTCCTTATGATAAGACACATTTAGGGACAATAAGCTTGGGCTTTTCTGGGATGCTCCAACTCCTCCACCGCTTAAGAGGCGTTATATTTCCGGCATACAGATCCCCCTGGTATATATTCTTGCTCCTTACGATAAGACACATTTAGTGATACCAGCCAGGGATCCATTGGGTCCACTGCCCCACCCCCTCTACTTCATAAATGGCCTAATGTTTCAGATACTGAGTCCACATGGGTGATCATTTGGATATAGGGTTTATTTGGGGTAGATTAAAATGACATCATGTTAAAATACATGGCTGCCATTGGGCAGTGCGCACCTGAGCTCTGGTGAGCATTGTGGCTCATGGGCCTCTTGTTTGCAGCGTAATCTAAATATCATGGCGGCCACTGAATCCAAGATGAAAGCAGTTTTGTTCTTCTGTCGTGGTTTATTATTTGTCTTTGCATGTATGTGTTGCTTATATCTTTTTGTTTTGGTACCCGTTTGGCCACATTTGGGGTAAGTAACCGTCCTTTCGGCTATCCGCTAGTGATGTTTTCATTAGGGTCTAGTTGTTTCATGTTCGTGTTTCTTTCCGTTTGGTGTCTCCGATGGGAGGTGTGAGGTAATTGTATCGATTCCTGATCATTGCCTTCCATCACGTGAACTAGTCCGTGGAATGACCCCCCCCCCCCACACACACACACCTAAACTCCACTTTATATAGAGAAAACGGGGGTTTACGGGGGTATCCATTATTTTTCTTATTTCTGTTCCAAGACATAGGTTGTGGGTAGTCGTTAGAACCGCCTCATTGAGGCGGTTCTAACGAGCACCCATAACTTATGGTTGCAGTATAAATAAGAAAAATATCACAGATTTTCATCAGAAAAGTTGCCATTTTGGAGATATGAAAGAATGCACTATGTTACACAGGTGTGTTATCGTAATGACTTTAAAGCTTCGAGTTCCTCTATCATTCAACATTATACACGAGTGTACACTTACAAAAGCATTTGTTTTACATTCTGCACGTGTCTTTTTATGGAAATAAGATGGTATGATTACCCGACGCTATATAAAGGATGCCCGTATCTTTATTGGTTCAAAAAGCATCTCAGACACCAGTAATGATGGCTGTATCTTTATCGTGTTTATTTGTTCAAAAGTTAGCATTTTCAGACACCAGTAATGATGACTGTATCTTTATAGTGTTTATTGGTTCAAAAGCTAGCATTTTCAGACACCAGTAATGATGGCTGTATCTTTAGCGTGTTTATTGGTTCATAAGTTAGCATTTTCAGACACCAGTAATGATGGCTGTATCTTTATCGTGTTATTGTTCAAAAGTTAGCATTTTCAGACACCAGTAATGATGACTGTATCTTTATCGTGTTTATTGGTTCAAAAGTAAGCATTTCAGACACCAGTAATGATGACTGTATCTTTATCGTGTTTATTGGTTCAAAAGTTAGCATTTTCAGACACCAGTAATTAAGTCTCTGAATAATACCTGTATCTTTATTGGTTTAAAAGTTAGCTTTTTAAACAACAATAAAGTACTTTTTTTCCCTGGTAATATATAAAAAGTACTTCAATCATATATAGATAGAAGCATCCGTGGTGCAGTGGTTACTTTTCTCGCCTTGTAAACCAGGGGTCGCAAGATCGATCCCGGGCTTCTCCAGACTTTCGAATGAGTCTTTAAACCGAGGTCCCGTCTCCGTATGACCTTAGCTGTTGGTGGGACGTAAAACTCAAACACTCACTCAATCATGTATATGCATTGTTGTCGTAAATACTTCGGTCACGTGTATATTTGTTCTCATGTTTTGTCTTCAGCATATGTATACGAAAGCCTAGAAGGACCACTTTTAAAAAGAAAAAAAAAATCTTTTCTCGTTATTACGAGATAACTAAGTCGTTATTACGAGATAATTATGTCGTTATTACGAGATAATCATTTTGTAATTACGAGAAAACTAAGTCGTTATAACGAGAAAATAACTATGCCGTTATTACAAGAAAACTAAATCGTATTAACGAGATACTATCTCGTATTAACCCGATAGCTATCCCGTTAAAACGAGATAGCTATCTTAGCTATCTCGTTATAACGAGATAAATAAGTAATCTTCAGCAACAAAGTTTTCAGCTACTGGATACCCGACCTAGCACACTCACACACACACCAGCGCTAGGGGTAACTCAGAGAACAGTGCTTTTGGCACCGACGAGAAGATCCGAACTAACAACACCACTTCAACAAGAGCACCTTCATTAAACACACATAGATTCAGGCATATGGACACGCGTGCACATAGGCACATTGATAGACACACACGCAGGTACCCTCGACCCCCGCCTATCGGGGCTTGAAGAAATAGATGGGCTGCATGATACTTCCACGCAGAGCTGAAACCGACTTGCACACGAGTACTGGTAAACCGCTTAGAGGATCTAGGCCTGCCCAGGCAAAGCGGTGCGAGTGGGCCCGTCCATGCTTATAAACCCTATTGGTTTCATTGGGCGGCAGGGCTTGAGATGTCATTTCATCTCAATGTCGGGTAAAAGTCCCACAAAATTGGAAGCAACGTCTCCAAAATGACCTTTACAGTGTTGATTAGGACGCGAAACCTCAAATCAACCAACCAACAAACCAACCAACCAACCAACGCATGTACCCCCCACCCCTCTCACCTCCCCCCACGCAATTATAAGCAATGATTGTGACAGGTGGCAGGTATTGTTTATCTCATAATTTATGGCCCTTTCAACAATAATTCAGTCGTTCTGAGATGAGACCTCGGTTTGAAACGAAGGAGGAAGGCATTCTTCTGCGACTTCTATATTTGTTTGCTTGATTTGAGGTATAACGTCCCTGTCAATACTATTTATGTCATTTTGGAGACATTGCTTACAATTTTGTGGGACTTTTACTAAACATTGATATGAAATGACATTTCGAGCACTGTCGTCCAATGAAACCAATAAGGTTTATATGCATGGACGGTCCGACTCGCGCCACTATTCCTAGGCAGGCTTAAAACCTCTAAGCGGTTTACCAGTACTCATGTGCGGTTGGTTTCAGTTCTGCGTGGAAGCATAAGGCAGCCCAATCTATTTCTTCAAGCCCCGATGGGCGAGGGCCGACACCTTATGTATGCGGCGAGAATGGGTAATTACTTGAGAAGTCAGTGGATGTTTCTTCGTCGTCTTCTTCTTCTTCTTCTGTGGTGATAATGAGATAATTGTCTCGTAATATTGAGGTAATTTTCTCGTAATTACGAGTTAATTTTCTCGTTATTACGAGTTAATTATCTCGTAATAACGAGTTAATTATCTCGTTATAACTAGTTAACTAAGTCGTAATAACGAGATAACTAACTCGTAATAACGAGTTAATTAGCTCGTTATATCGAGAATTTCAACAGCATCCAGAAGTCTTGCAGGGGCCATTGAGACCTGGTTCCAAGTGATCCTCGGTACTTTAGCTCTACTGCGTGTCAGGGCTCAGCAAGCAATAATAATGGGTATCTGTTCTAGCAGTGGTAGTGCTGTTAGCGGTGCGTTCCACTTTCTCATTTACTATTTTTATTATTTTATTTTTAAAATATATTCAATAGTATCAGCTTTCGGTCCTATGTATCCTCTGGTAAGAGACATTCTTTGGAACTGTTAAAAGGTGGTCGAAATCTATACACGGACAAAATTTAAGCATCATTTTCATTACCTATCAGAGTATTTCTCACTTTCTCTCTTTCGTTTGAGTCTTTGATTCACTGTCTTTCAATTTAAACTTAAACGTTTCCAAGAGGAAGCAGATGAAAATAAATTGTAAACACAATTACAGAGGAGCGTGATAGCTCAGTGGTTAGTGCACTTGCATCTGATTCTAGAGGCCCCCGGTTTGATCCCCGGAGCCGGTGATTATTTCGGTGTCCGAATAAGCTCCATTGGCATCATTTGTAGGGATGAATGTCAAAAAGTGCACCGTCCTTTGGATCGGAACGTTAACTGGAGGCCCCCTGTGCAGGAAGAGTCAACTCCTGTGCAGGTAAAGACCCCACCGTAATAACATGATTAATGTGTAGGCTTTCAACCCTACAACCTGGAATGTATGTACTGTACACCTGCGCGTAATTGTCAAATGTGACCGATCGCAGTACAAGTATAGAAAGAAAGAAAGACATGTATATTCGTTTTGCTTTTCGAACAAACTTGAATGAAAAGATGCCGTTTAGGGCAAATTTTTGTGAGTCACTATAGTCAAGGCGATTTTTTATCGGTTTTGAAACATATCTAGTTTTCGGGTATTTCTATATTCTTTAGGAAATCTCTTTTTCATTGGATAGCTGCAAAAACTAGTTGAAAATAATTTCTTGGCTATTACTCCCGTCTTCCCGAAATAATGTTTCCCGTCAACTCCCTGATGAACCTTCAAAAATAAGGGTTTTATGACAACATGCAAATTCACCTGACTGATTGATTGTTTGGGGTTTAACGACACATCAACCGTTGCGGGGCCAAAGAGTTAGAAGAGATAGTAGATTAGATGAACATGAGGGACAGGGGAGAAGGAGTAAAATGTATGTATGTGTAGAAACAGAATAAATAGCAACACTACTCCTCTACCCTAACCTACTCACATCACGAAAACACACCTATATAATTTTGACCCCATTGGACACCACTTTTATACAGTAAAACTTGGGTTTAAAGGAGTATACCTTATTTTGTTATTTCTGCTCTATAATATAGAATGTGGGTACTAATTAGAACTGCCTCAATGAGGCGGTTCTGACGAAGACCCACACACCATATTTTGAGCAGAAATAAGAAAAAAAAAAAAAAAACACAATGTTTCAACGTAAAATTTTCGTTTTTTTTTTTCGGCGGTTAAGTTTACAATGTATTTGCATAGGCGTGTTTTCATAATTTCTCCTGTTTATCCGTGATGATTAACTTACCCTCAGTGGCTCAAACTACCCCTGGCTCGAATTTTTTAGTTCCATTAGGATAACACACCCCATTACGCAAACACGCCTATACAAATACAGTGTCATCTTTATCGTCGAAAAAATGAAAATTTTAAGATGAAAAATTGTGAATTTTTTCTTATTTCTGCTCAAAATATAGATTGTGGGTACTCGTTAGAACCGCCTCATCGAGGCGGTTCTAACGAATACCCACAATTTTATATTTTAGAGCAGAAATAAGAAAAATAAGGTTGACCCCTGTAAACCCCAGTTTTACTATATAAAAGTGGGGTTCAAGGGAGTCAAAATTATATAGGTGTGTTTTCGTGATGAGGGGAGAAAGAGAAAAATGTATGGATGTGTAGAAACAGAATAATTAGCAACACTACCCCTCTACCATAACCTACTCAACGGCCCCCGCCCATAGGGGCTTGAAGAAATATATGGACTGCAAGATGGATCCACGCAGAGCTGAATCCGTCCCGCACACTAGTACTTGTAAACCACTTAGAGGGTCTAAGCCTGTCCAGGAACCGCGACGCGAGGCGGACCATCCATGCTAATAAACCCTATTGGTTTCATTGGGCGACAGGGCTTGAGATGTCATTTCATCTCAATGTCGGATAAAAGTCCCACAAAATTGGAAGCAACGTCTCCAAAATGACCTTGTGTTGACGGGGACGTTAAACCGCAAATCAAACAAATAACCTACTCAAAGGGCAGCAGACCTTGCCCAACTGTCACCCAATAGGAGCTGGACGCCCCAGTGGCACACTTGCCTCACCCAATCACCCCCATAGATTAGACTGAAGCTATTCATCGACCAGTGATTGTATATACACAAAATGCAAACAGCAGCGAAAGAACTACATGTATATGTAAATGTCAAACATATAAAACTGATTCTAAACGGAGATGATACTTAACTTTTATTCGAATGTATATGACCTTTACTGTTTACTGTAAAATCAATGCTGGAAATGTACCAAAAGCCTCAGCTTTCCTGGAACATTTAAATTTCTCTCGAACTGATTTCTGTCTTGAGGGCACGTCCTGGCAATGACACTGTTGAAGACTTGTAACCAGTTAATGACGCTCGGTTAGCAAGCTTACTCTTGACCGTGATCAAAATCGGATTAGTTCCGTACTTGGGATCAAGCAGAGACTCACTGTGTATGACAAATAATTGAGGAACGTTTAGCGAAATTGTGTCTATCGAAAAAAGGTCCTTGGCGAAGACTGAAGTCGGCCTTTGCATCGAATGGCGGAATATTGCTACCTTTGCCTGTTTGAACTTTCTGGTCAAAGGCCATCTATATATATTGCAAAGCGACGACTCAGATCATAGTATGATCTGAGTCTTTGCTGTGCGCACATTCACGAAGACACAAGTTTGCTTGTTGATGCTTAATTCCAGTTGAAACGCTTACAAAAACAGAGTTGGTACAATTTTGAATACAATACAATACAATATAATACAATATATTCAAGGGCAGGACAGGGCAGTGCAGGCTGGGCAGGGCAGAGCAGCAATGCAGGGCAGCAGGGCAGGGCAATAAAATACACTGCAGTAAAGCTAAACGCTACACAAGACAAGAGAGAAGCCTCCGTGGTGTAGTGGTTACGCTACTAGCCTTGTAAACCAGGGGTCGCAGGATCGATCCCGGACTTCTCCAGACTTTAGGATGAGTCTTGAAACCGAGGTCCCGTCTCCGTATGACCTAAGCTGTTGGTGGGACGTAAAAATCAAACACAATACAATACCGTGAATACAATACGAAACAATACCGTGAATATAATACAATACAAAACAACACTACGCAACGCAATAAAATACAGAACAATACAACAAAATACAATATTGGCCCCCGCCCATCGGGGCTTGAAGAAATACGAGTATGGGCTACATGATGCTTCCACGCAGAGCTGAAACCGACCCGCACACGAGTACTTGTAAACAGCTTAGAGGATCTAAGCCTGCCCAGGCAAAGCGGTGCGAGTCGGCCCGTCCATGCTTATAAACCCTATTGGTTTCATTGGGCGACAGGGCTTGAGATATCATTTCATCTCAATGTCGGGTAAAAGTCCCACAGAACTGGAAGCAACGTCTCCAAAATGACCTTTACAGTGTTGACTGGGAAGTTAAACCTGAGATCAAACAAACCAAAAAAAACAAAATACAATATAATACAATACAATATATTCACAATACAATACAGTATAATACAATGCAATACAATACAATGCGTGCATAACATCCGCGTTGTCCGGATAATAGACGAAAATAAAATGTTTGCATTTTGTCAACCACTATCCTATGGAAGTGGTGTCTACTATAAAAGGGACGGCTAGGAAGCAATGAAGGGTGCAGAAATATGTTTGATAGACTTGCTTCCACTGTAGTTTGTTTGTTTGTTTCGGGGTTTAACGGCCAACATGATCCATGTCAACGAAAGAATATTGGCGACCCGGTGGGGATCAAACCTATCACCACGGGGATCGAATACGGGACGTCCTGGCCACGATGTTATAAAAATTCTTCATGCTCATCTCACTTGAGCATGAAATTGATCCTGCTCATATTTTTTTAAATGCCAGCAAATGTTGACAGTTTAAAATTTATGAGCAAGATATATGGCATTCTGTGCTAATCTGAGCAGGAAAATTGCCTGATTCGTTTGTACAGTGAAATTACGCTATTAAGACAACTTCTTTTTGTAAAAGGCTTATTTAGGAGGATGCGGTTATTCTTTCTTCGTGTTTTCTACACACAATGTCCTCTGCTCATGAACCACCTTTGGGACTGTTCAAAAGTGGTCTTCAAGTTTTGAATAGTCCCAAAGATGGTCTTAATATAGGAATTTTACTGTATTTTAATGGTTATAAACAATAACAAGTTTCATGCTCAGCTGAGTTGAGCATGAAACATGTTTTATTATCTCGGGGCCTGATCACCTGTCAGACGCGCATGACTAGGGCCTGGTTATTCGCTTCATTTACAGAAAAAAATTCTGTACTAAGTCCTAATATATCGGAATTTCACTGTCTATGATATAGGGACAAACGAACTGAACGGTTAGCAGCCGCCATTTTAATTTGTTTGGTACATGCTTCGGTTTTTATACTTATTTATTTACCTCAATGAAAAAAAAAAAAAACTCTCAAAAGCAAACTGAGAAAATTAATGAACAATCGCATTCAATCGTAGAACATTATCAGCGTTTGAAAGGGTTCAGTATTTTTTTCAAAGAAAAAAGAAAAAAAAAACAAAAAACGGAATATGTGTCTTTTTGACCCCCCAACGGAAAAGACCGAGGTTAGACTAAAGGCCCGTTTACACGACAAGATTAGTCTTATATGATTAGTCTTACAAGACAAATCTTGCCATGTAAACCCTGCTATTACACAGTCTTGGGAGTCATGTAAGACAGTCATGGCAAATAGAACATGTTCTATTTCGACAAGACTAGTCATGCCATTTCAGCCAATCAGAGCAAAGGTGACTGAGGTTAATTACTTCCACATGAAATTTTAGAGTCAAGGCTAAACATTCCATTGATAAATTGCCCTGCATATCAAGGTGTGAAAAAAAAATAAAGCAAATATGCCATGTAGTAGCCATCTGATCAGGATCTGCACTGTCAGGCAGATTGTGAGTTTAATGAATGCAAAACATGAAGTAATTTGATGGTTGGATATTAAAATTAGGTGTGGCTAAATTAAGCTATTCAGCCAGATAAAGGTCTTCTTTCCCTCCTCAGACTCAAAACTGCACTTGCAATTATTATCATACATAAAGGAATTGCAAGATAGTCTTCCTCCATTGTTTATCTCCTGATATAAGGCGGGAAAAATAAAATCATGTAAGATTTGTCATGATGTGTAAACGTAAAAATCTTTCCGGAGAAAATCATGCATGAAAAAATCATGAAAGACTAATCTTATCGTGTAAACGGGCCTTAAGTGCCTCCATATTATTTGGTTTGGCAAGTTCCTGTGCCTGTGGCCTTGCCTGACGATACCACACCCGTGGGGGCATACTGCATTTCTCCAAAAGAGCTACTTTTCCGATGAAAAATGGTGATATTTTTCTAATATATACTCCGGACATAGATTGCGGGTGCTCGTTAGAACCGCCTCAATGAGGCGGTTCTAACGAGTACCCACAACCTATGTCTTGGAGCAGATACAATAAAAATAAAGTTTACCTCCGTAAACCCCAGTTTTCCCTATATAAAGTGGGGTTTAGAGGGGTGTTCATTACAAGGACTTGTTTACGTGATGTTGACCTTTCACGCTTATACATGTACGTGAAAACAAATATTGGCGAAAATTCTCGTGTATGTTACCAGAACTTGATGTTAAATTGACAGTAAACATTTGAAAGTCAAATGCATCGTTATCGATTGCGCATTAACTGGAAATTTCTGAGCAATTTTTCGACAATTATATCTGTTTTTGCCCAGTCAGCTTGCTGTCAAATTTAATTCTTGCATAATTGAGGTTGGCTTTTTGAAGCATGGAGTAATGAAAATTGATTACTCTAGCTCTTAGAAAGGCTTACTGAATCGCTTTCAGTGGAATCATGCTCTGTAAGAGTTGCACATTCACAAATCCGCGTAGTGAAAACATCACAGTCATTATTTGAGGAAAGGCAAGGAAAGTCATGGTTTACAGTACTTTTCATATTTTTGCACTTAAACAGAAACAATGAGAGCGCCATGAACAATATTCTAAGCAAAAAATAAGAAAAAATATCACCATATGACGTTGTCACGTCCGCGAAATGAACACCCCTCTAATCCTCACTTTGTACAGAGACAACTGGGGTTCCTTGTCCTTTTGGATCATTGATCATTGTGGAATTTTGAAAATATTTGAGGGTCACTGATGAGACCTACATGGCCGAAACTGGCTAGTCTGGCCCAGAAAACATGTACACCCCATATTTTCCAATTTTATGGCGTATTCCTTGCTTCCAAAGGGTAACCCTTTGTGGAACATATTTACAGATTTATACGTTAGTTTCCTTAGTTCTGCTCCAAAACATAGTTTGTGGTACTCGTTAGAACCGCCTTAATGAGACGGTATTGAGACGGTTCTAGCGAGCACCAACAACCTAGGTTTGGAGTAAAAAACAAGAATATCCGGCACCGACTTTCAACAGAAAAGTATCCATTTTGGAGATGTAAAAATGTACTATGCCACACGGGCGTGTTATCGTAATATATTGAGAGAGTCCATGAAATGGACACGCTTGTAAACGCTATTTTATGCAGAGAAGTGAGCTTTGCAATTGTCATATTTTTGGTCTTTTTCATATAGATTGTGGTCACCAGCATGTATTCGGATCATAACAATGTAAAATCCATCTGTATGTGTGCGTACATACGCGCGTCGTTTTCTGTTGTTGTTTTTTCTGTCACTTGAGGTTGTTGTCCTTGATTCTGTGTTTTTTCTAAGTAACTTTTTCAGTCGATTGTCAATCAATCGACCCAAAGTTATCTGTACAATCGACCAAAAGTTATCTATACAACAGCGCGTATATTGCTGATATTCTAGTGTTGAAGGTTATGTTTTAGATCGATTTTTATTAATCGACCTTAAGTGTATCTACAAAAGCGCTTATACTGCTAATGTCCACGTGACTACTGCTGACCAATGAAATTATACCGCGCACAACATTTGAATAAGCAGAACACAATAAAGCTAAAAATAGAAAAAAAAAACACGAAAGTACCAGGAAGGGTTTTCATTACTAAATCGGTTAAACCATATATGCCTGATTTTCCAAAATGTGAGATACGTAAACAGTGTAGACCAAGATCAGACGCCGCAGAATGCGGCGTCTGATCAGGGTCTATACTCTTTTTGCTTAAAGTGTGAGAATTTAAGTGTATAAGTCCAGGTTCTGGGCCGTTTTTTTTTTATAAACGCTATTGGTTTCATGGGGTGGCAGGGCTTGAGATGTCATTTCATCTCAATGTCGGGTAAAAGCCCCACAAAATTGGAAGCAACGTCACCAAGATGACCTTTATAGTTTTGACGGGGACGTTAAATCTCAAATCAAACAAATCAACCTACACCCAGACACAATACACACACCAGTGTTATCAATCAATCACTGTTTTGATTCATACTATTTTTAAACTTATACCGTTACAGATGTGATTACTTTTACAGTGTGGGAGGCAATAATTATATCCGTAAGCTTTCAATGTCTTCCTGAAATGCGTTGTCTAATGCGGCGGTAATTACATTTTAACTGAGCACAATCACGGAAAAGTCTAACACAACGCTGTGAACTGTGATTTATTATGCAACAAATCACTGGATGGAAATCGCGAAAACACGCCCATACAAATACATTGTAAACTTTACCGCCGAAAAAAAAGAGAAAAATTTAAGATAAAACATTGTGATATTTTTCTTATTTCTGCTCAAAATATAGATTGTGGGTACTCGTTAGAACCGTCTCATCGAGGCGGTTCTAACGAGTAGCGCTTCATCGAGGCGGTTCTGACAAGTACCGGCAATCTATATTTTAGAGCAGAAATAAGAAAAATAAGGTGTACCCCTGCAAACCCCAGTTTTACTACATAAAAGTTGGGTTCAAGGGGATCAAAATTATATGAGTGTGTTTTCGTGATGAGAGCGGGACGTGGAAAGTCGGCGTCAAACGGCTTCACTTGAAGATTCTATGACTTAAGACGGTAGACGTTGGTTTCTAACATCAAAATATTACAAAATGACATAAAGGGCGTGATTCAGCCGAAATGTTTGCGTGATCTCTTCTAACGATGGCGAAATGTGGGGGAATTTGAAGGAAACAAGATGATGATTGTCGATTGTTAGTGTTTAAGAATCGAAAAAGATCAGCTCTTGTGTGTGATTTCTTGAGTAATAAATCGCAGTTTGTCAGTCAGTTGTCAATAGATATGTTGTTGACAAATATCACTAACTATAAATATTTAACCATCTTTAAGTCATATGTAGTCGCAAAATATTGTTAAAAGAGATCTAACACTTTTAAATTTAAACAATTTATGAATACAAAAAAAAAAAAAAAAAAAAAAAAATACAAGGAATTTAAGAAATTTTCGTAAAATTTGAAATGTAAATTAATGCTTTTCTTTCGAATATAAGCATACATTCACTTCTATCAATCTCATGACGAATTTGGTCACTGAGGGGGTTGTGTTATTTCTAGTTTAAGTCACGTGATCTTGTTAATCTGCCTCTCACTGACACCTTTATAACACGTATAATTTCACCACCACATTTTATCATTGTATATGTTCTACATTGTGCATTTCATCTGAGAGAGAGAGAGAGAGAGAGAGAGAGAGAGAGAGAGAGAGAGAGAGAGAGAGAGAGAGAGAGTGGATGGGGGGGGGGTTAATTTAACAGACTATAATGCATAGAAACCCCATTTGCTCCTTGCCACGTCAATTTTACCCCTGCATTTCGTTTCAGCTAGAGTTTGAAAAAAGTAGCGAGTTTTGTAGCTCTTATTGTTAGTTACTCTTCCTATTGGTGAAATTGGTAGGCTGTAATCTTTGTGGTTTTTCCTGGGCATCTGTTCCATATATTTGTAGTTTTAAATAAATTAGATGTTTATATACGAGTAGCCTAGCTCACACACACACACACACACGCACGCACGCACGCACGCACGTGCACGCACGCACACACACACACACACACCCTGTGTAGTCGATCTCCCAAAAGCATTTTTCACTGTAACTGACACACCTAAACAATGTGTCGTGGGTTCGATCCCATTCAGACTTTCAGATGAGTCTGTAAACCGAGGTCCCGTCTCCGTATGACATTAGCTGTTGGTGGTACTGAAAAATCAAATACACCAACTCACACTGACATACCTATACCGCCATTATCTTTTTGAATACGTTTTGTTTACTCTCTTGTTGTTTGTATTTTGTAAAGCAGAGAACATGGATAAATTTGGAATTTAAAATATTTCATCATATATCTGGCTTCTATCAAAGATACATTCGTATATACATGTAACTATGGCGCTTAAATCGTTGTATCAATTTTTGCATTTTTGTACTGGGGAATTCATATAATACTAATGCTTCACAAATAACTAAACTTAAAGACGAGTTGCAAAATATTTTAGGGACTTAATATTCAGACATTGATAGTTCACGGAGACGACATAATATTTTCTCTATTTGTCGACAAAGTACAGATAATGTATAAAGTGATGCTAAATGTACGAGGGCTGATTGATATGTTGTGAGCCTCATATTGAATGAAGTACACAAGACAAAGATGTTCTTTTCAAGCCCTACTATTCACTGATTATATAAGGCCGTGTACCCAAGGACTGGTCTCGTTTGGTCTGTTTATATCAACGAGGTAGCACAACAGGACAAACAAAGTGGACAAAAACGGTGAAAGAGCAGTGATCCAATATTTGCATAAAAAAGGTTTAACACCGGAGGATATCCATAACGATATGGTACATGTAGCAACACTGGGGAAAGATGCTCCTTCAAATGCTACAGTGAAAATTGATTGATTGATTGATTTGGGGTTTAACGTCCCCGTCAACACTGTATAGGTCATTTTGGAGACGTTGCTTCCAATTTTGTGGGACTTTTACCCGACATTGAGATGAAATGACATCTCAAGCCCTGTCGCCCAATGAAACCAAAAGGGTTTATAATCATGGGCGGTCCAACTATCACAGCTTTGCTTTGGCAGGATTAGATCCTCTACGCGGTTTACCAGTACTCGTGTGCGGTTGGTTTCAGCTCTGCGTGGAAGCATCATGCAGCCCATCTATTTCTCAAAGCCCTGATGGGCGGGGGCAGTACTACAGTGAAAAGGTTTGTGGCGGAATTTAAGCGCGACAGACAGAGCCTTGAGGATGACCCCCGTCCTGGAAGGTCGATTTGCAACCTCCAAAATAGTCAATAAAGTCCATGATATTGTTATGACTGATAGACGAGTCACGGAAGGATATATAGGCAGTAGAGTTGGCATTTCACAGGAAAGAGTACAATCCATTCTGACAGTTTTGTTTGATTTGAGGTTTAACGTCCCCGTCAACACCCGATGGGTACCAAGACTTCTGACAGTTGATCAGAAGCACACCAGGAGAACATTATCGCGTGCTAGTCTTAACCTTTTTTTTGGAAGATCCTGCCAACTTTCTTCAGAGATTTGTTACTATAGATGAAACATGGGTCCATCATTTTACTCCAGAGGCCAAACAACAATCGAAACAATGGAATCACCCTGGCTCACCCCGCCAAAGAAGGCAAAGACTGTTCCATCAGCTGGGAAGGTTATGACCTCTTTTTTGGGATGCAGATGGTATTCTGCTAACCGGGACAAACAATCAATGGCACGCACTATGCTTCACTTCAGAGGCAGTTACGGGAAAATATTTAACTTAAGCGCGACGGAAAGCTCACTAAAGGTGTGTTGTTCCATTAGGACAATGCTCCTGTTCACAAGTATGTCATTGCTATGGCTGGCATTCACGATTGTGTCTTTAAATTGATTGGACAATCCGCCTTATTCACTTGAACTCGCTCCATCAGAATTTCATCTATTTCCAAAACTGACAACGGCTATTTCAGGCACCCACTTTCAGTCCCATATTTACTTCATATATGCAGTGGATGACTTTCTGAACAGCCAAGAAAAGGAGTTCTATAAAAAGTGGCATTGAGGCCCTTAAACACCGCTGAAAAACATGTATAGATTTTGAAGGGGATTTTGTTTAAAAATAATACAATATGTCCGACAAAATCCTTCAGTATGAGGCTCACAACATGTCAATCAGCCCTCCTAGTTCAGCAATATATTAAAGATATTTTTCAGCTACGAGCGGACACGGTACCTGATGCCTCCTTACGAACTGTCTCGTATCAGTTTTTTGCACCCCAAACCTAATATAAGCTTGTTTAAAAAAAAACAGAATTGGAGGCAATGATCAGGAATCGATACAATTAGCCCACAGCTCCCATCAGAGACACCAAAGGGAAAGAAACACACACTTGAATTAACTAGACCCTAAAAGCAGATTATTATACTCTGGACCAGTTAAATGGAGCACAATTCATCGGATATAACAATTCGTCAACGCTTAATATTCTTACTAGGAACGTAGTCAAATGGACTCATTTCAGGAATTAGACATACCTCCACCTCAGATTTGCATTGCAAATAACATGTTCGTATAATTTCACCACAACATTTTAACATTGTAAATATCATTTTCATGTAATATTTGTAACTTTTGTGTTATTATATTTTCCACGATGTTTTTCCTCAGACTGTGATTTTGATGTGTTTGTATATAATGTAGAGAGGAGGCTGCACCAAATGGGCTACTCACTCTAAATAAAGAACTTCCTCTTAAATATTATTCAAAACTATACATTAATATATATGGATCAGGTAAGCGAGAGGTTTCGTCTAAATTTCAGCCCTTAAAACGTACTGTATGAGGATCTACACGGCTTACGATTCTAACTAATCATCACGAAAACACGCCTATATACAGTAGAACTTCGATGGCTCGAACACCGATGGCTCGTATACCATGGCTGAGTCGAACCCGTTTTTGAGTCCCTAGGAAATTCCTCTACATAAGAAATAATGGGGGATAATTTAGGAGATTTTTGTCTTTTATCTTGCAAATGTATGCTGTGTGTACTCATTAGAATCGCCTCATCGAGGCGATTCTAATGAGTACACACAGCATACATTTTCATTATAGAGCACCGAAAAGACCCAAAAGTATCTCGTTATGCCTCCTGGCAGTAGCCCTCAGTGGCTCGAACTACCCCTGTCTCGAACAGATTTTCATGGTCCCAAAGGTGTTCGAGCCATTGAAGTTCGACTGTAATTTTGATCCCCTTGAACCCCACTTTTATAAAGTAATAATTTAAAAGAAAGCTCCAGGGACCGCCACAATCACAAGACGCAGACCACTCTCGACACCAAGAGGAAGAGGAAACATACACACAACAAGAAAAAATACGAGTGTTTATGAAATCGGACAATCATCCCTCTCTTCCCCACACGGGGTGATCAGACCATTGGAAAACACTGAACACCAACTCACAACAAATTCACAGACATACAACAAACATTACGCTAACACACCCGTGCGACATAGTGCATTTTTCACAATTCCAAAATGACTACTTTTCGGATGAAAATCCATGATATTTTTCTTATATATACTGCAAACATAGGTTGTGGGTACTCGTTAGAACCGCCTCATTGAGGCGGTTCTAACGAGTACCCACAACCTATGTCTTGGAGTAAAAATAAGAAAAATAATGTTTACCCCCGTAAACCCCAGTTTTCTCTATACAAAGTGGGGTGTAAGGGGGTGTTCATTTCACGGACTTGTTCACGTAATGAATAGCCTTAGGACGGTCAGCGGCGGCTTAAAGATCTTTTACCGGCCGAATCTTCGCCCTAGGTTAGGGTGTTTTTTTTTTTTTTTAACAATAAACATTAAATATTCGGTTTGCATATTGTAAACCGGGGTTTTCACGGGTATACCTTGCAATATAGATTGTGGGCACTCGTTTACCCACAATCTATATTTTGAGCTGATATAAGAAAAATATCATAATTTTTCATCTTAAAATGCTCGTTTTTTCGGCGATGAAGTTTACTATGTATATGTATTTGCATAGGCGTGTTTTCGTAATTTATCCTTATAGGCATCAGTGCACGTGTCCGAAAGACCATAGTCCACTTTTGAAAGTAAGGTGCGAAAGGGATGTCAATGAAGTTCTTTTAACGAAACTGTACTGGAAGAACCTTAAGTCTACTTTAGAAACTAAGGGGCGAAAGGGTTACGTGTTTTGTGTTTTCATGTGCGTATTCATTATTAGACAATGTTCAGCAAGAAATATAGTGCATAATGCTTAATTACAACATGTACCTTTTGAATAAACATCTGCAATTAGAACTATTCATATTTACTAAATGAACATGAAATTACTTTTTCTCATTGGGGCTTGAAGAAATATATGGGCTGCATGATGCTTCCACGCAGAGCTGAATCTGACCCACACACGAGTACTGGTAAACCGCTTAGAGGATCTAAGCCTGCCCAGGCAAAGCGGTGTGAGTGTCGGACCGTCCATGCTTATAAACCCTATTGGTTTCATTGGGCGACAGGGCTTGAGATGTCATTTCATCTCAATGTCGGGTAACAGTCACACAAAATTGGAAGCAACGTCTCCAAAATGACCTTTACAGTGTTGACGGGAACGTTAAACCTCAAATCAATCAAACAAACAAACTTTCTTCTCATCAATTGTAATACCATTTCCTTGCAATAAATTGTTCATGTAAAAACCTTTAAGCATTTCAAGAACTACCTGAAAAGTATGTTAGAATTGTTCCGTGTAAATGTAGAGGACTGTAATTATAGTGGCTACTGAATAGGTTAGGTCAATGCAAAGTTCGACTGACAAAGATCTTGGTTAAATTCCAACGGGTATCTTTTAAAGATATTTTCTGTCTCTGCCCTTTTAATGTATTTTTACGGCGTAGCCGTTATGGTTTTGCTTTTGTCCTACATTTTTTGTTATTCCATTGGTTAATAAAACCACATGTCCAAGAAGATGACCATTTCATTGGTCAATGATTTGCATAAATAAATCTACTCAAAAATACGACAGTTTACTGAAGTTTTAACCTAGGAAATGTTTCGTTTTTTATGTGAGACATGAATGAAAAATATATACAGTTTCGGCTTGCTCACCGTCTTGTCCTTTGATGACCATACGTCATATGTATAATTGTGTTTCTAGTGAATTCTGTAACTGCTGCGGTGAATAGCTATTTTGACCTAATTTCACGTGGTTGGTCTATATAGCGAAAGGAACCATTTCGCGAAAGGAAGGTTCTTTCGCGAAAGGGAGAATTTTCTGCGAAAGGAATTGTTTGTTTGATTTGAGGTTTAACGTCCCCATCAACACTGTGTAGGTCATTTTGGAGACGTTGCTTCCAAGTTTGTAGGACTTTTACCCGACATTGAGATGAAATGACACCTCAAGCCATGTTGCCCAATGAAACCAATAAAGAGATATAGCATGACAAAAACATGTAATAATCGCATTACAAATTGACAGATGTTTAATTTACAATATATGCTAAATAAAAGTTGCAGTGTATCATTTGTCTTCAGCATACTTTATGTTCTCCATTTTAACATAAAAAGGACATTTTCGAATATCATTAATGTTATATAAATTCTGAAAAGGAATAAGTGTAATTTGACTTTTAATTAGGTGCACATAAGATCAAGTTTCCGTCCGTTTGTCTGCTCGTCCGTTTGTTCGTCCGCCTATGCGTTTACGTTCACCATAGCGACAACCCTGAATGTCCCTAGAATTTGTGTTCAAAAACAGTAAAAGATAACGTTTTCTTATTTGTTGTGCATATACTTGAGATCATATGCTCTTGAAATGAGGTCATGTTTTTAACCTTGACCTTTTACATTGACCTTAGCTCAAACAGGCGGGACACCGCCCTCTGCAAAGCTATTTTTCCTCGCGTGACATCTGAATTGTTTGAACACAGTAAACCAGTTCATAGCTAGACAATTGTTGCTGTCACTATTGTAGCTCATATTGCACGACCCGCAGAAAAATCGACCGACTGAAGTCGGTTGATTTTCTAAGAGTGCCCTAAAATCACCGTGTCATTCTGTCAGTCTGTCTGTCCGTCCGTAACCCGTTTGTGAAAATTGGTGATAGTGACTTAACCGCTTGGAATATTTAAACAATTTTTGGCATACTGATAGATATCAATGAGATCTAACCAATGAACTTACGAAATATTACATTCCATTTAGTATAGCCTCGCCGAGGCGAAAAATGTGAAAATTTTCGAACTGCTTCTCCTCGGAAACCGTTGGGCCGATTGAAGTCAAATTTCATATGGAGCCTCTATGGGATGGGGGAAACCAAAATTTGCTCATGGGGTCCAGGTCACATGACCAAAATGGCCGCCAAGCCATATATGGTCTGTCTGTCTGTCCGTCCGTAACCCGTTTGTGAAAATTGGTGATAGTGACTTAACCGCTTGGAATATTTAAACAATTTTTGGCATACTGATAGTATCAATGAGGTCTAACCAATGAACTTGCGAAGTATTACATTCCATTTAGTATAGCCTCGCCGAGGCGAAAAATGTGAAAATTTTCGAACTGCTTCTCCTCGGAAACCGTTGGGCCGATTAAGGTCAAATTTCATATGGAGCCTCTATGGGATGGAGAAAACCAAAATTTGCTCATGGGGTCCAGGTCACCTGCCAAAATGGCCGCCAAGCCATATATGGTAAAAACCCTTCAAAATAGTTTTCTCCAGAACCACTTGGCAGATTTCCACGAAACTTGATAAATAGCATCTGGGACGTAGGCCCATCATAAATTGCTAAAATGGTGACCCTGGGTTGACCTCGACCTTCTTTGTGCCTAGGTCAAACTTTGACACATATGCTTTTGTATTGGAAAAGTGAGAATTCATTTTATTCTGCAAACGATTCAGAATACAGTACTAAAGTATTTGATATATTTTTGCTCCTTACGATAAGGCGCATTTATTGGGGGAACCGTTTGAGGTCCAGGTCACATGACCAAAATGGCCGCCATACCCATATATGGTAACACTCATAAAGCTGAAAGCATCCGGCGGGTCGTGCACTTCAGCTGAAGCACTGGTTTCTAAACAACCTTCCAATTAAATCTACGCCGCATATCTTTTTAGCTCACCTGTCACGTAGTGACAAGGTGAGCTTTTGGGATCACTTTTTGTCCGTCGTCCGTCGTGCGTCCGTGCGTCCGTCCGTGCGTCCGTGCGTGCGTCCGTAAACTTTTCTTCAAACGACATCTCCTCCTAAACCACTGATCGGATTTTGACCAAACTTCACAGGAATGATCCTTAGGAGGTCCCCTTTCAAAGTTGTTCAAATGGTTCCGGTCCGTTGCACATATAGGTCACAGTAGCCAAAAATAGATTTTTTTCACCGAAAACTTAAAAAATCTTCTTCTCTGAAACCGCAAGGCCCAGGTCTTTGATATTTGGTATGAAGCTTCATCTAGTGGACCCCTACCAAGATTGTTCAAATTATAGTGCTGGGGCCAAAAATGCCCCCGCACGGGGGCCCTTTGGTTTTACATGGGCTTATATAGGGAAAATCTTTAAAAATCTTCTTCTCTCAAACCGCAAGGCCCAGGTCTTTGATATTTGGTATGAAGCTTCATCTAGTGGACCCCTACCAAGATTGTACAAATTATAGTGCTGGAGCTAGAAATGCCCCCGCCCCGGGGCCCTTTGGTTTTACATGGGCTTATATAGGGAAAATCTTTAAAAATCTTCTTCTCTGAAACCACAAGGCCCAGGTCTTTGATATTTTGTATGAAGCTTCATCTAGTGGATCCCTACCAAGATTGTTCAAATTATAGTGCTGGGGCCAAAAATGCCCCCCGCACGGGGGCCCTTTGGTTTTACATGGGCTTATATAGGGAAAATCTTTAAAAATCTTCTTCTCTGAGACCGCAAGGCCCAGGTCTTTGATATTTGGTATGAAGCTTCATCTAGTGGACCCCTACCCAGATTGTTCAAATTTTAGTGCTGGGGCCAAAAATGCCCCCACACGGGGGCCCTTTTGTTTTACATAGGCTTATATAGGGAAAATCTTTGAAAATCTTCTCTGAAACTGCAAGGGATAGGTCTTTGATATTTGGTATGAAGCTTTATCTAGTGGACCCCTACCAAAATTGTTCAAATTATAGTGCTGGAGCTAAAAATGCCCCCGCACGGGGGCCCTTTGGTTTTACATGGGCTTATATAGGGAAAATCTTTAAAAATCTTCTTCTCTGAAACCGCAAGGCCCAGGTCTTTGATATTTGGTATGAAGCTTCATCTAGTGGACCCCTACCAAGATTGTTCAAATTTTTGTTCTGGGGCCAAAAATGCCCCCACACGGGGGCCCTTTGGTTTTACATAGGCTTATATAGGGAAAATCTTTAAAAATCTTCTCTGAAACCGCAAGGCCCAGGTCTTTGATATTTGGTATGAAGCTTCATCTAGTGGACCCCTACCAAGATTGTTCAAATTTTAGTGCTGGGGCCAAAAATGCCCCCACATGGGGGCCCTTTGCTTTTGCATGGGCTTATATAGGGAAAATCTTTAAAAATCTTCTTCTCTGAAACCGCAAGGCCCATGTCTTTGATATTTGGTATGAAGCTTTATCTAGTGGACCCCTACCAAGATTGTTCAAATTATAGTGCTGGAGCTAAAAATGCCCCCGCACGGGGGCCCTTTGGTTTTACATGGGCTTATATGGGAAAATCTTGAAAAATCTACTCCTCTGAAACCGCAAGGCCCATTTCTTTGATATTTGGTATAAAGCTTCATCTAGTGGACCCCTACCAAGATTGTTCAAATTATAGTGCTGGGGCCAAAAATGCCCCCACACGGGGGCCCTTTTGTTTTACATAGGCTTATATAGGGAAAATCTTTAAAAATCTTCTTCTCTGAAGCCCCAAGGCCCAGGTCTTTGATATTTGGTATGAAGCTTCATCTAGTGGACCCCTACCAAGATTGTTCAAATTATAGTGCTGTAGCTAAAAATGCCCCCCGCACCAGGGCCCTTTGGTTTTACATGGGCTTATATAGGGAAAATCTTGAAAAATCTTCTTCTCTGAAACCGCAAGGCCCAGGTCTTTGATATTTGGTATGAAGCTTCATCTAGTGGATCCCTACCAAGATTGTTCAAATTATAGTGCTGGGGCCAAAAATGCCCCCGCACCAGGGCCCTTTTGTTTTACATAGGCTTATATAGGAATAATCTTGAAAAATCTTCTTCTCTGAAACTTCAAGGCCCAGGTCTTTGATATTTGGTATGAAGCTTCATCTTTCGGACCTCTACCAAGATTGTTCAAATTATAACCCTGGGGCTAAAAATGCCCCAGCTCCGGGTCCCTTTGGTTTTACATAGACTTATATAAGGAAAATCTTGAAAAATCTTCTTCTCTGAAACCACAAGGCTTAGGTCTTCAATATTTGTTTTGAAGCTTCAGCTAGTGGACCTCTATAAAGATTGTTCAAATTAAATCCCTGAGACCAAAAAATGCCCCCGCCATGTGGCCCTTTGGTTTTACTTAGACTTATATAGGGAAAATCTTTAAAAATCATCTTCTCTGAAACACAAGGCTTAGGTCTTTGATATTTGTTATTAAGCTTCAGCTAGTGGACCTCTACCAAGATTGTTAAAATTATAGCCCTGGGGCCAAAAATGCCCCCGCTCCGGGGCTCTAAAATTGGTTAAACATAGACTTATATAGGGAAAATCTTGTTTTACATAGACTTCTATATGCAGGGTAAACCTTTAAAATCTTCTTCTCTGAAACCAGAAAGCCCAGGTCTTTCATATTCGATAAGAAGTTTCATCTTGTGGACCTCTACCAAGATTGTTCAAATTATAGCCCTGGGGCCAAAATTGACCCTGCCCGGGGCCCACTTGTTATACATTGGATCAGGTGAGCGAACCAGGGCCCTCTGGGCCCTCTTGTTTAAAGATATTTCTTGTTAATGTTTATTTCTTTTTTGGCTTCGGCGAACTATCTAATCGAAAATCATAATTGAATTTTACCTCAGAGCCGATTATTTAACTGATGTCTGACAAGCTAAGTTTGCATTTGAAATGCAAATTTGATGTTATCGATTGCAAATAAACGGAAATTTTCCGGACGATTTCTTGGCAATAATATTTGTTTGCACTGGCAGTCTCAGGTTGTCTCAAATGTAATTCTTGCATAATTGAGGTTGAATTTAATTTAACCCTTGTCCTGCTGAGCCCGGATATGCGTTATTTTCCAAACAATGAAGATCCAGATCAGATGGCTTCTGACGAAGCCATCTGATCAGGATCTACATTGTTTGCCATTCAGATTGTGAATTTGTTGCAATAATTTGCATCAAGTAATCTGATTGGGTAATAATCGATAGTGGGTGTGACATATATGAATATTCAGCAGGACAAGGGTTAAGTACAGTGAAATTCCGCCTAAAATTAAGACTATTTCTCACAAGGGTGCAGTTACTCTGTTTTCGTGTTATCTGCACACACGGTCCTCTGGTCAGGGCCACCTTTGGGACTGTTCAAAAGTGGTCCCAAAGGTGGTCTTAATTTTACTGTAATATGATTTCCGGTAAAATGTTCCTTTTTCGGCCTTAAAGTAAATCTCTTGCAGTGAATACTAATGCTTGTTTGTTTTTTTTATCTTATTTCTGGCTTGGGGGTGGCCGGGGGCTGTGGATTGTTTAATCAAAAAATGCTACTTACTACAGAAGCTTCCCGCCTGTTATTGTTACTATCGCTGATCATGTACAAAATCCAGGCGTCGGTTATCTATAGGAGCGCTAGTGTCTCTCTACCTGTGTCGTCGGAGCGCTGTGTAAAAAGTAAAATCTGGACGGGGCTCGTGTACTGGGCTATTGACCAACACTGTAGACCCAGAAGGTTGACATCACGTGTTTAAAATACTACGAAAACACGCCTATATAATTTTGACCCCCATAAACCCCCCTTTTTAGCTCCACTGTCACGTAGTGACGAGGTGAGCTTTTTGGATCACTTTTTGTCCGTCGTGCGTCCGTGTGTGCGTGCGTCCGTAAACAATTTCTTCAAACAACATCTCCTAAACCTCTGATCGGATTTCGACCAAACTTCACAGGAATGATCCTTAGGTGGTCCCCTTTCAAAGTTGTTCAAATGGTTCCGGTCCGTTGCACATCTAGGTCACAGGAGCCAAGAAAAGGTTTTTTTTTTTCACCGAAAACTTAAAAATTCTTCTTCTCTGAAACCACAAGTCCCAGGTCTTTGATATTTGGTATGAAGCTTCATCTAGTGGGCCCCTACCAAGATTGTTGAAATTATAGTGCTGGGGCCAAAAATACGCCCGCCCCGGGTCCCTTTGGTTTTACATAGGACTATATTGGGAAAATCTTTAAAAATCTTCCTCTCTGAAACTGCAAGTCCCAGGTCTTTGATATTTGGTATGAAGCTTCATCTAGTGGACCCCTACCAAGATTGTTCAAATTATAGTGCTGGGGTCAAAAATGCCCCGCCTCGGGGTCCTTTGGTTTTACATGGGCTTATATTGGGAAAACCTTTAATATTTTTCAGTGAAACCACAAGGCCTATAACTTTGATATTTGATGTGACATTTCATCTAGTGGAAATATAGGGTATATCTTTAGAAATCTTCTCCTCTGAAACCGCAAGGCCCAGGTCTTTGATATTTAGTATAAAGCTTCATCTAGTGGACCCCTACCAAGATTGTTCAAATTATTATGCTGGGGCGAAAAATGCCCCCGCCTCGGGTCCGTTTGGTTTTACATAGGGAAAATCTAGGTCTTTGATATTTGGTATGAAGCTACATCTAGTGGACCTCTACCAAGATTGTTCAAATTATAGCCCTGAGACAAAAATGCCCCCGCCTCGGGCCCTTTGGTTTTACATAGACTTATATTGGGAAAACCTTTAAAATTTTTCAGTGAAACCACAAGGCCTAGAACTTTGATATTTGATGTGACATTTCATCTAGTGGACCTCTACCAAGATTGTTCAAATTATAGCCCTGAGACCAAAAATGCCCCCGCCCCTCGGGCCCTTTGGTTCTACATTGACTTATATTGGGAAAACCTTTAAAAATCTTCTGGGAAACCACAAGGCCCAGGTCTTTGATATTTGGTATGAAGCTTCATCTAGTGGACCTCTACCAAGATTGTTCAAATTATAGCCTCGGGCCAAAAATGCCCCCGCCCGGGGCCCTTTTGTTTTACATAGACTTATATAGAGATAATCTTTGAAAATCTTCTTCTCTGAAACAGCAAGGCCCAGGTCTTTGATAGTTCGGGTGTGAAGCTTCATCTAGTGGACCACTATCAAGATTGTTTAAATTATAGGCCTGATATATGCCCCCGCCCCGGGCCCATTTTGTTTTACATAGGCTTATGTAGGGAATATCTTTAAAAAAAAAACCTTCTTCTCTGAAACCGCGAGGCCCAGGTCTTTGATATTTGGTGTGTAGCTTCATCTAGTGGACCTTTGCCAAGATTGTTCAAATTATAGCCTTTGTTGATATTTGGTATGAACCTTCACCTTATTAGACCTCCCTCAACATTATGCACATTATAGGCCTGGGGTCAGTAATTGCCCACCCGGGGCCCTCTTGTTACTCTATGGATCAGGTGAGCGATCCAGGGCAATCATGGCCCTCTTGTTTATAGTAGAACTGGAGTTTGCAGTGGTTAAATTACTGCTCTACCATATTGATTGTGGGTACACGTTAGAACGCCTCGATGAGGCGGTTCTAACGTGTACCGACAATCAATATTTTGAGGAGAAATAAGAAAAATATTGCGATTTTTCATTTTAAAATATTCGAGTTTTGGCGGTAAAATTTACGTGTATTTGTATAATGCGTGTTTTCGTACTGGGGTTAAACGAAACAGTTTACGTCTGAGTTCAGGACGATTTTCCCAGCCAACACTCAGAGACAAGATTTTTAATTCTATATAAATGGAATTTTTCATATGAGTGAGTGAGTGTTTTAGTTTTATGTTCCTAAACAGCTAAGGTCATACGGAGACGGGACCTCGGTTTAAAGACCCATCCGAAAGTCTGGAGAAGCCCGGGATCGATCCTGCGAGCCCTGGTTTATAAGGCGAGTAGCGTAACCACTACACCACGGAGGCTTCAAGGATTTGTTCATGTGGTGATATTGAATAGATTACAGCAGGCAGTTTATTCTTTAGACCCTTATTTCCCCGATGTTGAAAGATATTCGGTATTATGCAGCAGTGTCTAAATGATAAGAAAATTTAGGGGTTCGAGCCTCTCTCGGAACAGTGATAATATAAGAATCTTATATGGGTGTGAGGGGTGGATTGAAAAATCCGTCCAAAGGGTCACTGTCCGGCATCACGAGGCTTGCCGAGTGATGCCGGACAGGGATCCCGAGGGACGGATTTTTCTATCCATCCCTCACACCCATATTGGATTCTTTTTCTTGCATCCCTTCCATTTCTTAGCGCGGATTTTTAATGCTGCAGTCACTTCGGTTACAAACGTCCGCCATATTGTGTTGACACTTGATGAATGTTTAGTGACGTCACGTAACGTGCTCTGACGTCAACCTTAACCACGACGCATACGAGGTCGTAATCAACCAGTGCATTTATTAAACATGCGATTATATTCGATTCGGGGTCGGAACACCAGGGTCAGAACATAAATTTCTATACCAGGGTAAAATCACGGATTTCCTTGTCTGGTGTGCAAGAAAATCCTATCCTCACCCCACCCAGCCCAGCAGTGAATTTGAATACACTTGACATACTTTTCGCTATTTTACAAGGTTCATGTAACATGTTTCCTGCAAATTGAGGCCTCCCCACAAAACCCATCCCGAGAAAGGAGTTCTAGTTTTAACGAAAATATTCAGTCTCCCTCCCGTTCGCCCATCGGGGCTAGGCAAAAAAGATGGGCCGCATGGTGATTCCACGCAGAGCACATGAGTACCGGTAAACCAATAGAAGGTCATCAAACCTGCCCAGGCAAAGTGGTGCTAGCCCATGCATATAAAGCCTTTTGGTTACATTCGGCGACAGGACTTGAGATGCTGTTTCATCTCAGTGTCGGGGAAAGTCCCACAAAATTGGAAGCAACTTCTCAGAAATGACATAAATTGTGTTGACGAGGGCATTAATCCTCAGTTCAAACAAACAAACAAAGGAAACTCGTGTAATTCGATCACATTACGCAAACACGCCTATACAAATACATTGCCACCTTTATCACCGAAAAAAATGAAACTTTTGTGACGAAAAATTGTGATATTTTTCTTATTTCTGCTCCAAATATAGATTGTGGGCGCGGTTCCATTACGATAACTCTCCCGTAGGATATAGTGCATTTTTCACAACTCCAAAATGGCTACTTTTCTGATGAAAATCCTCGATATTTTTCTTATAAATGCTCAAAACATAGGTTGTGTGTGCTCGTTAGAACCGCCTCATTGAGGCGGTTCTAACGAGTACCCACAGCCTATGTCTTGGAGCAGAAATAGTAAAAATAATGAATACCCCCATAAACCCCAGTTTTCTCTATATAAACTGGGGTTTAGGGGGTCTTCATTTCACGGACTTGTTCACGTGATGCAACGAGTATTCACAATCCATATTTTAGAGCCGATATCAGAAAAATAAGGGATACCCCCGGAAACCCCAGTTTTACTATATAAAGGTGGGGTTCAAGGGGGTAAAAATTATATAGGTGTCTTTTCGTGATGAGCAGGAACATTACTGTGACATAGTGCATTCTATCATATCTTCAAAAGGCCATATTTTCTGATGAAAATTTGTGATATTTTTCATTAATGCTTCAAACATAGCTTGTAAGTGTTCTTTGAGGCGGGTCTAATGAGTACCCATAACCTACATCTTGGAGCAAATAAGAAAAACAGTGTATACCCCTGCAAACCTCTTTTTAGTATAAATTGGAGTTAACAGGGTGTTGATAACGTGATGACCAAATTTCTTTACTGTATTTTTGCAAAGAAGGCATTTTGCTGCTGACATTTAAAGAGTGAATATAGTAAATGAGACCCTATTTTTGTCACACCATGGCCTTAAACAAGTAAAATCGACAGAACACTCAAGCCACACCGTCTTAAAACTTTGACATGGACCACTTTCAGTCGCCTCTTTGGGAAGTTCGCATTGACTGACAAATTTTCACAAATGTAGACAAAAATCGAGGAAACATTTCATGAGAATAGTCGTAATGAGGCCGTGAATATAATCAGATCAAAATGGAACAGTGCTAAAGCCCAGTTCTTAGTTGGGCTTTTAAATGCAGACAAAATAACCCCACTGATATCTAAACTTGATTGACTTAACAACAGTAATCATGTAATGTCATATGACATTATTGCAGAGCATTCTTACATTTTACTAAACGCAGCATATGGTGCAGGTTTTATTAAAAAATATGAAGTTTAAGTACCCCTACCCACACCCACACCCCCACCCCTAGCAGAAACAGTTAATTAAGCACTAAACCGGCTCGCCGTCCATGGTTTAATAATGAGTGACAACTCTGTTGGAATGTTGAAGCCCCTGAGGGAGGTTTTTAGGGCATCCTTGTAGCGCTCCATCTGACCGACTTGGGGTCGTTTGCCCATTTCTAGTTCTCCATAGAGAATTTTCCTTGGTAAACATTCCTCACTCATTCTGGTAACATGGCCTGTCCATCTTTCAGAAGAGTATGTACACTTTGCATCACTGCCGGGTTCAGGAATCTTGTCTTGCCACTTAATCTGTAAGAGTTTTCTAAGACATTGCTATGCAAGCAAAGCATACAAGAAATGTATATATAAACAGTTTAACTTCTATGAATTTAACGAATACTGCAGATGCAGATTCAGTCTTTCAAATTTACCCTTCAAACGTATCCAAGCATAATTTTGAGTTGAATTCGACTATTTCTGAAGACGTTCTGAAATGTTTGATGTACTTAACTTTACGCGGGGCTTGAAGAAATTGATGGGCTGCATGATGCTTCCACGCAGAGCTGAAACTGACCGCACACCAGTACTGGTAAACCGCTTAGCGGATCTAAGCCTGCCCAAGCAAAGCTGTGCGAGTCGGACTAACCATGTTTATAAACCCTATTGGTTTCATTTGGCGACAGGGCTTGAGAAGTCATTTCATCTGATTGTCGGGTAAAAGGCCCCATAAAAATTGGAAGCAACGTCTCCAAAATGTCCTATATAGTGTTGACGGGGACGTTAAACCTCAAATCAAACAAACAAAAACGTACCCAAGCATAATGTTGTGTTGAATTCGGCTATTTCTGAACAAGTTTTGACATGTTTGATGTCCATGTACCTTGCTTTACTACTTTTCTCCTGCTTGTCAACTTGTGTCCGTTTTATTCGATCATGTTCATGCACGTATAGTTTATCAACGACCTTTGAGAGTTCAACGTTCAAGCGTGGCAAGACTATTCCATGTTTTAGGGGAAACATGTTTCGGATTTCTTTTTTTGCAGGATTGTAAAATTATAAATAAGTTTTTTGAAAATGCTATTATGTAGAAGTCGAGGACAAGTGGTTTGTATGATGCATTACGAATCTCAGTCAAACTTTATCTCCCAATGTAAAATCCCAACTGAAGGTGATTTATATAAAACACGGACTAGTCCAAAATTAAAAGTGCGGTCACGTCTCACTGCGTTTTGAAAGACTATAACCGAGGTATAGGTCCAATTGCAACATTAAACATGTTCATTGTACAGTAAAATTCCAATATTGAGACCACCTTTGGGACTGTCCAAAAGTGGTCTGTAAAATACCACCTTTGGGATTGTTCAAAAGTGGTCTTACAGAACAGTCGAAAAGGTGGTCTCTGACCAGAGGATACTGTACGCAGAAAATACAAAGAATGAATAACTGCAAATTACTAACTAAGCTTTTTAGAGCAGAATTAGACCTAATTTTAGTTGGTCTTAATAGCGGAATTTTACTGTAACACGCTCTGATTATGTTCTGAGAAAGGGGTATCCTTTGGAAGCAAGGGATACACTTCAACACTGAAAAGGGTGGAGTCTGCAAGTTTTTATTTTCTGGGCCAACCTAGCTAGTTTCGGCTAATTAGACCTCATCAGTTACCATCAAATATTTTCAAAATACCATAATGGAATCAATTATCCCAATTGACAAGAGAATCTAAACTACACTATGACGAAGAGAAGGGAGACTTTTGACGCCCGCCACACGTTCCTTTGACACCAGCTGCTGTGACGTCAAATGTGTTATATGAAAGGGTTATCCTTTGGAAGCAATGAATACATCACAGAACTGAAAAAAAATGAAGTGTACAAGTTTTATTTCTGGGCCAAACTAGCTAGTTTCGGCTAATTAACCTCATCAGTTACCATCAAATATTTTCAAAATTCCATAATGGAGTCAATGATCCCAAAGGACAAGAAAATATTGAATAAACTATGATGAAGGCAAGAAATACTTTCTACGGCCGCCACACATTCCCTTAGCAACAACTGCAGTGACGTCAATTTGTTGGTTTGAAATTAGGTTAACGTCCCCGTCAACACTGTATATGTCATTTTGGAGACCTTGCTTCCAATTTCGTTGGACTTTTACCCGACACTGAGATGAAATGACATCTCAAGCTTTGACGCCCAATGAAACCAAAACGGTTTATAAGCATGGACGGTCCAACTCGCACCGCTTTGCCTGGGCAGGCTTAAATCCTTTAAGTGGATTACCAGTACTCGTGTGCGGTCGGTTTCAGTTTTACGTGGAAGCATCATGCAGCCCATCTATTTCTTCAAGCCCCGATGGGCGGTGGCCGGCAGTGCCATCAAATATGTGAACACTCTTTAGGCCACGTTTTCAGCCTAAGCAACTTCAAACTTTCGCAGATTGGTGTTCCTGATAAAATGCCTGTCATGTTCTGAACCGGGTCATTTGGGGGTCATTTGTCACTATAATGCTTTAGGGGTAATATTTCCAGCCCAATCAGCTTCAGACTTGCTGAGAATAATGTCCTTGACAAATATGTTCTATGAAAGGGTTATTTGTATCCTTTGGAAGCAAGGAATACACCACGTGCCTGAAAATGGGAGTGTTGATTTTTTGTCTAGGCAAGCTAGTTTCGACCAGTTAGACCTCATCAGCGCCTTTCACACATTTTCAAAATACCATAATGGGATCAATGATCCAAAAGCACAATAAAATATAATCTAAACTATGATTAAGGCAAAGAGGGCTTTTTACGGTCGCTACACGTCCTGCACTCTAAAGGTCACGTTTTCAGCCTACGTTTTCAGTCTAAGCAACTTCAAACTTTCTCAGAGTAGTGTTCTTGACAAAATGCCAGTCATGTTCGAAACTGGGTCATGTGAAGGACAAGATGTAGGTCACTATATTGAAAAGAATACACCACATGACTGAAAAGAATGGGAGTGTACACATCAGTGCTCACATTAACAAAATGGCCAGCAGGACTAAAACAGAAAAAACATATTAAATTCAAACGTTACAGGAATGTTGCAAAGGAGACCCACCATCAAATTTGCTAGAAGGGTTCTGCTTCAACGAACAAGATGGCACCCAGAGCTAAAAATAGAAAACCTTTAAATGACATCTTCTCCTATACTTTTTATCCAGTTTTATCCAAACTTCATAGGGAAGTTGCTTAGATGACCCTACAGAAATGGCTAACAGTTCTGCTTGGATAAACAAGATGGCTGCCAAAGCTTAAAATAGAAATATATGAGACCCTGTATCAGTTCTGCTCCAATACCAGAGTTAGAATAGAAATACCTTTACCTGAGGAGCAGATTCTTTCCTTTAAGAGTAGACCCCTTTTTCGATGATACTGAGCCTATAGAAAAGCAAACAGGAAGTCCCGAAAGTTGTTTCCCTTTGAAAAATGGTGGGAAATATGATAGGTGTTCCCATTCCCCTTACGTTAACCTCGGACGGACGACGCACAACGCGGATTATCTCATCTGGGTCTTTCCTGTACGCATATGTCCGAAGTCACATTTTATCATGTCACGGACAATATTTTAATGCGTCAATTAGTTTTCAGGAGAAAAGTTCTATCTATCTGATGCGATTATGTCTCGAGTGTAACACAGCACAGGTCTTGCTTAGGTCGTACTTTAATAGGCCTACTCCGGAAAATGCAAATTTTGTAACCTGTAGAAATTAGGCCTTCAGTGTTACATCACTTAAAAGTTACCAACACGTTTATAAAATCCTGAAAATTAGAATAAAATATCTCCATGGGTTTTGGAGAAATGGCAGTTTAAATCCGGATAATTCCAAATATGGTCATTAGAGAGAAAAAATATTAATATTTTCATTAACAACAACAAACTTATAGATGTAAGATCATAATTTCAAAGGTATTTTATATTAGCAAGTGTCTGCCAAATATCAACAAATTTAGATAAGAAATGATAATGGTATGCATTTTTTAATACACTGCCCTTTGGAATCAAGTATGATAAAATTGCTCATCTGTACCCACCTACACGGGTGGTAATCAGGGGAACTAGCTCGAAAATGAGTCAATGGAAAGGGCTAGGGTCGATAAGGGCCATTTTTGGCCTCATCTTCAAAATCATTCAAATTTTGCCGAATGACAAAATATTAGTTGCAATTTTGAAAAATGTAAATATTTGTAAGATTTGAAGTCTGTTGCCATGGCAACACGCGTTGAAAGAAAGACACTGTTTTCCCTAGCAAAAGATGGTGCTGCCTTCTTTTTGATTGGTAAACTGGCATATATATCATAATGCTTTTTATTCAAAGATGTAATGGTATATGCTGAACGAGGCTTTTAGTTAAGAAAAGTCTTATTATCCAATAAGAATACCCGCTGGAATTATGTCCCCCACCAGAGGGGAGGGGACATATTGTTTTTGGTGCGGATCCCGTTTGCGCTGGCGTCGGCTTCAGCGTAGCCTATTTGAAGCATTATATCTCCTGAACCCATGGATGGATTTTGACCAAACGAGCATAGGCACATTACTAGCATAAGAGAAAACAGTCTTTAGGTCATGATGACCTTGACCTCATTTTCAAGGTCACAGCGATCCAAAAACTGTCATTTTTGGCCAAAAAATGGCTTGTCTGCACTTTGTTTTATTAACAAATTAATTATTTTTCGTCAAACTTGGTAAAATATATAATTACAACATTCCGCAGATTTGATTAGAAATTGGTGACCTTGACCTCATTTTCAAGGTCACAGCAACCCCAAAAACGGCTATTTTTGAGCCAAAAACGGCTTGTCTGCACTCTATCTCATTAACGAATTTATCAATTTTAGTCAAACTTAGTACAATATATCAATACAGCATACCAAAGATATGAAAATATTTTGGTGACCTTGACCTCATTTTCAAGGTCACAGGGACCCCAAAACTGTAATTTTTGGGCCAAAAATGGCTTGTCTGCACTCTATCTCATTAACGAATTGACCAAATTTCGTCAAACTTGGTACAATATATCATTACAACAAGCCGCAGATTTGATTAGATTTTGGTGACCTTGACCCCATTTTCAACAGCGACACCAAAACAGTCAATTTTTGGTCAAAAATAGCTTGTCTGCACTCTATCTCATTAACGAATTGATTGATATTCGTCAAAATTGGTACAATACATCATTACAAAACAAAAAGAACCAAAAAAAAAAAAAAAATGGAGATTTGGTGAGATTTTGGTGACCTTGACCTTTTCACAAAGAAGACTTACCGATAACCCTATATCAAAAGGTAAATCATTGTGACTCAGGCTCACGAAGGACGAATGCTTACGGGCGGACGGGTGTGCAATTACCGGGCAAAATAGTGGGTTATACATGTAACATCACACAAACCCACACTGGGTAAAAAAATGAGCTACTTCCATTTCGCCAAAATCGCAAAATTACAGTTAGAAGACCCAGCACAGAGAGAGAGAACCTTCAATCAGACGTGCGACTAGAGGCGATGCAGTTCATACCTGTCTGTTTGGAATTTTGTCCGGCTCTGGTGCATTCTAGAAAAACCGCTCTATCTTGCAACTGTTAACAACATTGAATGTCTTCTTTTGCATTGGTCGTGGGTGTGCTTTTACGGTCCTTTCCAGATACTTTTACTGCTTTCGAGCCGATCGTCAACCAGAGGACGATAAAACCGGAGTATCTGGTAAAAATAAACACCTGACCTTCCTTTGCAGAACTTGGCGTCTGACATGACCCGAGTGGGACTCGTACCTACAACACAGAGAGACCTTATCAATTAAGAGACAGCTAGCACTCTTACCCCATTAGCCAATGAGGTTTGTAACAATTGACGTGCTCTACGGTGCCCGAAAGCAGTTCTCTGTTTAAATAACTTCTGGTTTGACCGTCGTCTTGACTGGCCATGAAAAGCCTTAAGGCCTGTGTAATGAAAATGTATTTTTTTTTCCTGTTAATGCTGCTGTTTTCAGCATCTCTATTTTCAGTCACTCTCTCTTCCCCACCCCCCCCCCCCCCTCTCTCTCTCTCTCTGTCTCTCTCTTTAAAATCTCTCTCTCACACACACACACACACACACACACACACACACACACACACATTGAAGCTATGGCAATCAGACGCCGCGTTCTGCTGCGTTTAGTCTGGATCTACACTGATTGCCAAACCAAGTGCATGGCCCTTTTACATAATACTATGATCTCACAACGGAAAGAAAAGCATGACTATAATTTCCTACAAATCAGGGACAGTCACGTGGACATGATCAACAACGTTCAGCTAGTGTATAATAACTTTAGGTCGACTGACCAACAAACGACCCAGTCACAGTGCAGGCTGAAATCAGTAAGAATTGTCTATCCAAGAGAAAAAAAAGTGACCCGGGTATACATAACCAAAGCATACCCACATCCCGGCCATATCCTAATTAGCGTTGGTACACCCGCTTCTCTTGAAAAGCAAGACTTTGGCGTATCATAATAATTGTTTGATTTGAGGTTTCACATCTCAAGCCCTGTCACCCAATGGAAACAAAAGGGTTTATAAGCATGGACGATCCGACTCACACCGCTCTGCCTGGGCAGGCTTAGATCCTCGAAGCGATTTTCCAGTACTCGTGTGCAGTCGGATTCAGCTCAGCTTGGAAGCATCATGCTGCCCATATATTGCTTCAAGCCCCGATTGGCGGGGGCTGAATAATTTTGAGGTATATATTTACTTATTTACTCTCCAATCAGCCGGAATACAAGGGAAGTAACAAATGACAGCAAGTGAAAAGAAAAATTAAATTGCGAAAAATGATGTAGGCCTAACCATCAGTGCGGTATGAGACAGATATCATTTCAGTGCATTGTGTGTTAAACTTTTTATCGTCTTTTTACTTTTTAAGTAGAAATTAAAACTGTCTTTCACAAGAGCTTGCATGTACGAATAGTTTTTGTTTGTTTGATTTGAGGTTTAACGTCCCCGTCAACACTATAAAGGTCATGTTGGAGACTTTGCTTCCAATTTTGTGGGACTTTTACCCGACATTGAGGTGAAATGACATCTCAAGCCCTGCTGCCCAATGAAACCAATAGCGTTTATAAGCACGGACGGTCAGACTCGCACCGCATGTACGAATAGTAATAAAGAGAAAATAGCAGCCGATTAGATTCATATGCAAAATGACACATGATTCAGTGCAGGGGCGCGGGAAAAAATGAAAACCAGGCAGAGTCCTGAACCTCTACTAGATCAGTCAACATTTGGGAATTGATAGCCATGGGATTCTATATTTTTTAAAAAAAAAAACTTTCTTAACTCATCTGTTATGGAACAACATGTATATAACGAGCGCTGACAATTTCAAACGCGCAACCATGGTCTCTGGCACTAGTTGGTAGTTGTCAATATTATACCGTTCTGTTTGTTTGATTTGAGGTTTAACGTCCCCGTCAACACTGTAAAGGTCATTTTTGAGACGCTACTTTCAATTTTGTGGGCCTTTAACCCGACATTGAGATGAAATGACATTTCAAGCCCTGTCGCCCAATGAAGCCAATAGGGCATGGACGGGCCGTCTCGCACCGCTTTGATCCTCTTAGCGGTTTACCAGTAGCCTACTAGTGTGGGGGTCGGTTTCAGCTCTTCGTGGAAGCATCATGCAGCCGATATGTTTCTTCGAATGCCATTAAAATAGGTGCATCGAAGATGGAACGTGCACTTGCGTCTGATGTTTGAGGTCCTGGGTTCGATCTCCGACAGTGGAGATAATGACATAATTTGCAGCGATGAGTCCACAAAGTGCACACTTCGTTGGATCCGGATGTGTGTGTGTGTGTGGGGGGGGGGGGGGGTAGGGGTGGGGGGGACACAACGTCGAATCGCTCTTGGTCCGACGCTGACCCGCTGTTTGATGCTGGCTAGGCCGACCCCTGGTGCAAGTTAAAAGATTTCAACTATAGTTAAAGACCCCCGCCCATAGGGGCTTGAAGAAATATATGGGTTGCATGATGCTTCCACGCAGAGCTGAATCTGGCCCGCACACAAGTACTGGTGAACCGCTTAGAGGATCTAAGCCTGTCCAGGAACCGCGGTGCGAGGCGGACCGTCCATACTTATAAACCCTATTGGTTTCATTGGGCGACAGGGCTTGAAATGTCATTTCATCTCAATGTCGGGTAAAAGTCCAACAAAATTAGAAGCAACGTCTCAAGAATGACCTTTACAGTGTTGACGGGGACGTTAAACTTCAAATCAAACAAAAAAATCTACTATAGTTAATAGGGCCTATGTGACGTAGCCTACGTCAAATGTGGTGGCAACTCCGGTTAAATACCGTGAATTGCAAGGGAGGCTATTCATGTACAGAAAACAGTAGCCGAAACAAAAAGATAAACCAGTAAAAACAACAGCATATTAGAAAGACATCAGCTTAATTTATTGTAACTTAAATTCATTTTGTTTTTAGTTCAATGAGTAGGTTTATAAAAGTAGATATAATCACATGTAGATCAAGAAAAATGCAAATAGTAAGAGCTAGTCAGATGTATGCAGATTTATCCTTGATCTAGTTTGAAATATAATTCAATGCCGTGTCAAAATATTTTAACGAAAATAAGCGAAATAAATTCTTCATGCATGTCAAAAATGCCTCAAAGGTCGATAAAATGTACGTTTCACCAAGGCTTTGGGCTGTTGTCAGAGGGTCTCTACTTGTAATTTTTACTATCACACCACCCCTCAACCAACACCAAACATTGGTGATAACACAAACTGGACGTTATCTTTCTTTTGCGACATTTTTCATGTTGGTTGAGGGGTGGTGCGGTACTTAATTTTCCGTGGAAACATGTCAAAACAACTAAAAATTTCATGAAAATGGCGTTTCGACCTTCCTTAGTGACGTCACCATAGCAATACGTGCGCACGATCCGACGTTCTAACAGCATTTCTTGAAACTTTATATGGTGTTCTGTTTTAACATGTATGAACCTAAGTTAACATGTAATTTTGATTTTTCTGGAAAATCGAGGCCAAAAATGCACCTTATCGACCCTAACCCTTTGTTCCCTCGACAAATCCGGGAACTCTCGAGCTAGCTCCATCACCAAGAAACTCGTAAACAAAGGTAGGTCTCGAAGAGTTTTATCACCATTTTTTTCTTTGTAAGCTATGTATAAAAAAATCCGTCAATGCAGTTCCACATAGAAATGATTTAACTTTGTACTCCGCTAGAATTTGCCATGGAAATTTGCAGCGCTGGAGTATGAATGAAACCCAAACTTTTTATCACGGACCGGACAAATTGTCAATTTATGTCATTACGGAGATTTTGGCCGACGATTTTTCATTATCCGTCAAAAGTACGCCCTTCACACCCACAGAAACAACATCCCTGGTGAAATGGAACATGGACAGTTTGAAATAAGCAAAAAAATTTTTGCCGTGATTACGTAACTTGCGACTTATTACGAAATTACTGTCCGAGCTAGTCTTCTCGACAAGGAGCTAGTTCACTCGACATAAAAAAGAAAATGAAACATTCATCAGATTCGATGTCTTTCTATGGTCCCACCCAGGTTATCCAACTGGTTTCTTTACCACTGGCTAGTTGGGTAACACGATGCTATGCCCCAAAGGCGTCCCCCAGTCGTTTCTCCCTGTTCGTTTCGCCCCCATTTTACACCCCTGTTTTGCCAACAGAGCCTGGTCTTTTCGCCCCCCTTAGTCATTTCGCCCACCTAGTTGCTTCGCCCCCTCCCATTTGGAGCGGATCAATGGATGTTGGATGGATGGATGGAATGATTGATGGATGAAAGGGTGCACAATAGAAAGGGATGAGTGGGTATTTGGAAGGATTGGTCAATTGGAGGACGGATGGACGAACGAATATATAGACGGACAGACAGACGGACAGATGGATGGATGGGTCGGTGGGTAGATGGATGGAAGGATGGATGGAAAAAGAGAGAAAATATATATGCACACAAATGTCAGTGTCGTGTAAAGGTTTGATTAAATAAATGAAGTATTTGATTCCTACCGGTAATCTTTTTGATGATTTTTGTTTCACTCAGAAATCACATATTGTTCCCGCAGGTGATCTGATTATTTTTAATAAACCTAAAGTCATCGTTTATACAAATTATGTTGTGCTGCAGTCCTAGGTACTACAAGTTTCTTGAAATCAGCCCACTGGTTCTAGAGAAGATTTTTAATGGTTTCACCATATATGGGCATGGTAACCATCTTGGTTATGTGACCCAGATGCCTCGAACAAACTATCGTTTCCCCTATACCCATAAATGCTCAACACAGTTTTCGACTAAATTGTTGAAAGATAAGATGGTGCTTATTAGTTGCTTAATATATCACAGACTGGAAGTCAGTCGTTATAGTGAATAGATCATGATCGCGTAGCGCGAGTGATCACGGGCGCGTACCGCGAGTGATCTCTGCACTTGTGCCCGACAGACAGTGATCTATTAAGCAACTAATCACCTAACAACATGAATCTATGTCGATTAGGTATCCTGTCGGTGTGGTTCGAGCCTCTCTTGAGTCATATATGGATGTCCTAGTTCTGCAATGGAAAGTCGCGTTCATAAACAGAGTCTAACAAATTTCGAAGTTTACGTCTGCATTTCTCTTAGAGCCCATAACTTCCATTTATGTTATACTACAAAATTGAAAATCGGTATGACGCTTACTCAGACCGTGACCTTTCTGTTCATGATACGATTGTCCCAGGGCCATGCTCCTGAGCGTGTCCGAGTGTCAGATGCCATTGCCCAAGAGTCCTAACCAGAGTCTAACAAACGTTAAAGTTAACGTTCGCGTTTCTCTTGGAGCCCATAATTCCCGTTTCTGTTATGCTACAAAGTTGAAATTTCGCATGACACTTACTCAGCCAAAGAACTTTCCGTTCATGATACAATTGCCCCTGGATGGGCCTTGGGGTAAAATTACATAAAACGTAAAATTGACATATAGGCATTTGTATGGAAAACTCAAAATGTCTAATATTTTGAAAATAATTCAGCTCCCAACCCCTAAACCATATATATCATTGTTCCTTATGATAAGACTCTGTTTTATTTCACCAGGAATGTTGTTTCTATGGGTGTGAAGGGCGTACTTTTGACGGAAAATGAAAAGTCGTCGGCCAAAATCTCCGTAATGACATTAATTAACAATTTTTCAGGTCCGTAATAAAAAGTTTACTTTCATTCATACTCCAGCGCTGCAAATTTCCATGGCAAATTCTAGCGGAGTACAAAGTTAAATCATTTCTATGTGGAACTGCATTGCCGGATTTATTTTATAAATAGCTTACAAAGAAAAAAATGGTGATAAAACTCTTCGAGACCTACCTTTGTTAGCCAGAGGTAAAGAAACCAGTTGGATAACCTGGGTGGGACCATAGAAAGACATCAAATCTGATGAACGTTTCATTTTCTTTTTTATGTCGAGTGAACTAGCTCCTTGTCGAGAAGACTAGCTCGGACAGTAATTTCCTCATAACTCGCAAGTTACGTAATCACTGCCATATTTTTTTGCTTATTTCACACTTTCCATGTTTCATTTCACCAGGGATGTTGTTTCTGTGGGTGCCAAGGGCGTACTTTTGACGGAAAATGAAAAATCTTCGGTCAAAATCTCCGTAATGACATAAATTGACAATTTTTCCGGTCCTTGATAAAAAGTTTGGGTTGCATTCATACTCCAGCGCTGCAAATTTCCATGGCAAATTCTAGCGGAGTACAAAGTTAAATCATTTCTATGTGGAACTGCATTGCCGGATTTTTTATAAATAGCTTACAAAGAAAAAAATGGTGATAAAACTCTTCGAGACCTACCTTTGTTTACGAGATTCTTGGTGATGGAGCTAGCTCGAGAGTTCCCGGATGTGTCGAGGGAACAAATTTCCATTGACTCATTTTCGAGCTAGTTCCCCTGATTACCACCCGTGCCTAGGTACAAGATACGCATTTTGCTATATGTTCTTTATATTTTTGAATGGCTGTAACTCTGGAAGTATTGAAGATATCAACTTCAAATTTTCAGTATTTCTTAGTTTTATGGTGAACACAAAATGTATGAAATTTCAAAGACCTAGATTAACAAATTATGAAGTTCGCATTTTCAGGATAAGCCCTATTTAGACCAATAAAGTCGAATTTCATGGGGATTTATTAAGCTCACAGAGACGCCAGTTAGCTTTACTATGTTTCCCGCATCACAATTTATGAGCAAAATATTGCTTTTCAATCCTGAAACGCTCTTAAACTTAAAATATTTGAGATGTACAAGCGTTCTTTGAGATCTTTTTATATACGAGGCACTTAAAACAGAGAGAGAGTTTGATTTGAGGTTTAACGTCCCCGTCAACATTGTAAAGGTCATTTAGGAGACGTTGCTCCCAATTTTGTGGGACTTTTACCCGACATAGAGATGAAATGTATGAGTGTATGTAATGTACACCTGCGAGTAATGGTCAAATGTGACCGATCGCAGTATAAGTAGAAAGGAAAGAAGAAAGAAATGACACCTCAAGTCCTGCCGCCCAATGAGACCAGTAGGGTTTATAAGCATGGACGGTCCGACTCGCATCGCTTTGCCTGGGCAGGCTTAGAACATCTAAGCGTTTTACCAGTACTCGTCTGCGGGTCGGTTTCAGCTCATGTGGGAGCATCATGCAGCCCACCTATTTCTTCAAGCCCCAATGGGCGGGGACCAGAGAGAGAGAGAGAGAGAGAGAGAGAGAGAGAGAGAGAGAGAGAGAGAGAGAGAGAGAGAGAGGTGGGCTCTATACATAGATGAGAAGGTTCTAATCCCGTTGGGATTGCACATTCATTAGGTAACACACCTATGCTGGATGAAGTTATCTTTAACGGAGTATGGTTTGTGTTGAGGTTTTACTCATTTGGGAGACGTTGCTTTCATTTTTGTGGGACTTTTACTCGACATGAATATGAAATAACTCCTCAAACCATACCGTCCAAACAAGACCGCTAGGGTTTAAGGAGCGTCTCAGATCACTTTTCCTGGGCAGGCTTAGACCTTCTTAGCGGTTTACCAGTACCCAAGTTCCTACGGGTTCCGCTCTGCACGGAAGCATCATGCAGCCGCCATATTTGATGACACTTCAGTGATGTTTAGTGACGTCACGTAACGTGCTGTGACGTCAACCTTTACGACGGTCGTATTCAATCAGTGCATTTACTTGTATCAGACACGCGAGAATATTCGAATATGGGTAAGAACACCAGGGTAAGAACACCCTATCCCAAGCTAAAACTATGGTTTTCCATATCTGGTGTGCAAGAATAGAAGGGTACCCATTTCATGTCTATGTAAGTGAGATTTCTAAAAATGGCTCCTGTTATTTTGTTTGTTTGTTTGTTTTTCTGTTTTTTTTTTTTTTTTTTTTTTTTTTTGGTTTTTCATATGAACTTTTTATGATATCTTTTCTTAGTTTTACTGCAAATGTAAAATACGGATACGCTGTAGAATCACCTTGTTGACTTGAATAGTTTTAACGTGTACCACAATGAATGAATGTCTTACAGCAGAAATAAGCATGCAAGTGTGTATCCGTGAAATCCGGGGCTTAGAAAGTTGATTGTTACATGCGATGACGTGAGCATTGACTAATCATGATTATCACATGAGTAAGACCATGCAATGTAAACGCTTCCCAACACACCAATACACAACTTTATAATTGGGACTCTAGGGGTTTCATAAAATTTCTCATACATTTACGTACAAATGGAGAAAACTAGGAAGGGTCACAGACAAGTTTCATTTTCTGCGTAAACCAAGATTGTGGGTTCTCGTTAGAGACTGCATTCGGTTTTGTTTGTTCGATTTGAGGTTTAACCTCCCCGTCAACACTGTATAGGTCATTTTGAGACGCTGCTTCCAAATTTGTGGGACTTGTACCCGACATTGAGATGAAATGACATCTCAAGCCGTGTCGTCCAATGAAACCAATATATTTTATAAGCACTGACGGTCCGACTCTCATCGCTTTGCCTGGGCTAACTTAGATACACAAATACATGTATATGTATCTAAACAAAAAAAAAAAAAACAACTTTTACCCGAAATGCTATTCTCATCACTACTAGGCTACATAGATATATCTGTGTGATAACATAGATATTTAGCACCCCCGCCCATTGGGGCTTGGAGAAATAGAATGGGCTGCATGATAATTCCGCGCAGAGCTGAAACGGACCGAACTTGAGGACTGGTAAACCGTTTAGAAAATCTTAACCCGTCCAGGAAAAGTGATGCGAGTTGGACTGTTCCCTAATCCGTAGTGGTTTCTACGATGCCGGGTAAAATTCCAACAAAATCGGAAGCAACGTCTCCTAAATGACCTAAATAGTGTTGTCGGTGACGTAATGTGATATTAATGATGTCTGAGTCCTGAATGAGTGTTTGAGTTTTACGTCCCACCAACAGCTGAGGTCATACTGAGACGGGACCTCGGTTTTAAGACTCATCCGAAAGTCTAGAGAAGCCCGAGATCGATCCTGCGACCCCTGGTTTACAAGGAGAGTAGCGTAACCACTACACCACGGAGGCTTCTGATGTCTGAGTCATCATCGATTATCGATATTTGCTAAGATCCTTCCTGAGTGTCGCGGCCCGTAACAATAGTTTTACGAGACTCCGATAAGGAATCTTGAAGCGTTGTTTCTCCGCTAATGACAAACATTGCGACACATCTGCTGTATTTGTATCTATTCGAGGAAACGTAGGAAACAGGATTGTGATAATGTGCTATAGATATCAAAGCACGCCGGAAAGGCAACGGAGATATCAGTAAGTTTTATTATTATTATTATTATTATTATTATTATTATTATTATTATTATTATCTTTTCTCTTAAATTTTCACATGGTCAACATGTTTACAGGTCGTGAATTGAACATCCCCACAAACCCCATTTTATATAGAGACAAGCGGGAATTACAGGGGTATAGACTATTTTTTAAAATTTCTTCCTCAAGACAGAGGTTGTGGGTACTCGTTCGAGTACTCAAAAATTATGTTTTGAGCAGATATATGAAAATTATCGAGAGAAATTTTGTCTCTTTTTTGTGACAAAATTGTCAATATATTTTAATAGGCTTGTTTCCTTAATAATGCTATGTTTTGGTCGACAAAAATGCATCAGATGATCAGCATCACTTTTAAAAGTCCGCGTAATGCACCCCACTTTATATAGAGAAAATTGGGTTTTACGGGAATATACACTATTTTTGTTATTTCTGCTTCAAGACATATGTTGTGGGTAACGAGTACCCACAATCTATGTTAAGAGCAGATGTATGAAAAATATCGGAATTTTTTATCGGAAAAATTTCTCTTTTTTGTGGAAAAATTCTCAATATACATTGTATTACCCTACATATACATTACATTACCCTAATGATACTATGTTTTGGGCCGACAAAAATAGTCCTATCCCAGAAAAAGTGTATCAGATGATAAAAATCAGTTTTGTTAGTCCGTGTATTACACCCCTCTTTATATAGAGAAAAATGGGGTTTATACGTGTAGACATTATTTTTGTTCTTTCTGCTCCAAGACATAGGTTGTTGGTACTTGTTAATCTATGTTTTGATCATTAATTGGATAGTTTGCATAACATTTGCATAAGAAAACTTACCTTTTGAGAGAATTATGAAAAAATGCACTTTGTCGCGTAATGCAAGTTCATAACCTTGGGATATCCTCTGCATAAATCATCACGAAAACACGCCTATATGATTTTGACCCCCTTGAACCCCATTTTTATATAGTAAAACTGGGGTTTACAGAGGTAAACCGTATTTTTCTTATTTCTGCTCTAAAATATAGATTGTGGGTACTCGTTAGAACCGTCTCGATGAGGCGGTTCTAACTGGTACCCACATTCTATATTTTGCTCTAAAATATAGATCGTGGGTGCTCGTTAGAGCCGCCTTGATGAGCGGCGGTTCAACGATTACCCACAGTCTATATTTTGAGCAGAAATAAGAAATATATCACAATTTTTCAGCTGGAAATTTTCGTTTTTTGGTGGTAAAATTTACAGTGTGTTTTCGGAATGAATATTTTTCCGATGATTAATAAATGTTCTCCATACATAGAACCGCCTCGTTTTGACGAGAACCAACACTCTAGATTTTGAGCAAAAAAAAAAAATGATACCTGTTCTGGTAAGTACAATAGCTTATATTTTAGTATTTTGTTGAAAGAAAAAAAATGTGAGCAGCAAATGCCGAAGTTGCATATTTTTTTCTGCAAAATCATTAGTATATTTCCCATATTTAATGACCAAAATTTTAACGATATGTTAACTAACGGCGTCATTAGTTTTGAACAACTGGCCCCAGGTGTTACGGTTGAATATAGTTGGGCCGCATCAAAGGAAATGGTGCCTTATAAAATGGGCGACCTGCAAACAAATTTGGTTAGACACACTCACGGCGCTTTCCTGCATGAATAAAGACATGTGAGACCGTTCTGCAACGGAAAGTTAGATGGTTTTTCTACGGGGCCTCCGGTTTTCATCCACGTATGGTTTAAAGGGCCGAAAAAATCATTTTGTGTAAAAAAAAAAAAAAAAAGAAAAGAAAATGAAAGTTCACCTTTTCGCAAGCAAATAACGACTGTTTGTTTGAAATATTAGCATTGACAGTTTGTTTCAAACGTGGCGATGTGTACATTTAACATTCATCATCTTAAAAGTGCATTATTGAGCTACCGGGTCTCATTTTTTTTCTGTTTTTTATCTTCAATGCATACTCCTTTGTCATGTGTACACTTTTTTGGAGCCAAATACAGTCTGAACTTTGTGAAAATGGTCGTTTTCATTCGTGTTTACCCTTCGCTCTGAACATGCGTTCGGAATCTCTGTTCTAAAAATAAATCTGTCACTTTACACATACATGGCGACAGTATCGTCTCTGAGTGTCGTTACTTATGGCATGGTATTCAGCGTCATATTTTTTTCCGATTTAGGCATGGCCTAAGCCAACAAGGCCAAAAATGAACGTCGCATAACGTCATTTATGGGGATTCTATTTTTTGTCACGAACTAAAAATAGATCTAACTAGTGTCCGAAACCTAGTTAGGGAATCCCTCTCAAACTCGTTTACCTGTCATCATAATTGTTCGCAAATGCATTCATTTGTATTGTTTTAAAGAAAAAATCCGACTATATGTATTTTATTTTTGGAAGCATTTTTTCAAGATAGCTCAATAATGCACCTTTAAAAACTCATGTTACACTCTGTATACTGTATGTATGCATCACATCATTAAGTCTGTCCTTAAAACACCACTAGTTGGATATGCAGGTGCTGTCATTATTTTCATTTATTGACAACACCATTTTTTCACTGGAAGATTTCTAAATTTTTATTTGTGCATTTTCATTCCGATCACCATAATAAACATCCCTTTAAACCACAGTTACTATAGAGAAAAAGTTAGGTTTTGTAGTGCATACAGTATTTAACTACTTTTGCGAAAAAACATAGATAATTTATGTTTGGAGCAGGGACGGCATTTTAGCAAATAAATAAATAAATAAATAAATTTATAAATCTGATTGACAAGTCCGTACAAGCGAAATTGCTCTCAATAAAAATGTGACAATAGAAATACTTTTTGTGACTGGAGCATTTGATTGACCTAGCTATTTAATGTCACTAATATTATCGTTCAATACCTTTACACATTATTCAAACACGAGTTGCTAACATGATCTTTTAATAGAATTGTGTATTTTTCTTGCAGTTCAGTAAGAGAAAATGATTTGGATGTCACATTTTATTGACAGCAATTAAAAGTTTTTCCATAGACAGTTTGTGAAAAATAATAAGATTGGTTCTGATTTTGGATACAATATTAAAGGATCATTTGACGTATATTATAAAATTGGGGACTCAGCACCATTGGCGTTTTTGTATGAAAAGTTGTGTTTCAAACTTGCCAACATGTACATTGTGCTGTGCCCTGACTTTGGATATGTTAACTTAAAAGATGTAGCACTTTAGTCACAAAGACAAATATATAGCTGTCCACAAGATATCGTTTTATAATTTTTCTTGTTATAATTTTAGTTATTTGTCTCAAATGAAAGTTATAACAGTTAATTGAACGGGACTGAAAACAATTTGCTATTCACCCATAATTATGCTGTGTAAATGGCATCTCTCTAACGATACAATTGCAGGTAAATTGCGGGTTGAAATGTAAACCTTATTTGGCTTAACATAAAATTGTATTTACAAGGGCATTACACAAGCATGTTAACGTGATGAAAATAAAATTGAACAAAACTAGCCAGTATTGTTTGTTGGAATGTACATAAAATATAATAATAATAATAATAATAATAATATAGCTACTACTACTACTGCTACTACTACTACTGCTACTGCTACTACTGAAAATAATTTTAATGGTAAAACGATGATGAAAATAACTTTTCCCCGACGTTGTTATCAGATATCACTGCATGTTTCTTTCCGAATCACAATCGAGTCACGTGATATGACACTTTTTCTTTTCTTGTCTCTTCCTGAACTGCAAGAAAAATGCACAGTTCTATTAAAAGATCATGTAAGCAACTCGTGTAAGAATTAATGTGTAAAGGTATTGAACTATAAATAGTTAGGACAATCAAATGCTCGCGTCACAAAAATATCAGAATTTCTTTATCTGATTTTTTTTTTTTTTTTTTTTTTCAATTCATCACGAAAACACGCCAATATAATTCCGACACCCTTGAACCCCAATTTAAATGCAGTAAAACTGGGGTTTACAGCGGTAAACCTTATTTTTCTTATTACTGCTCAAAAATATAGATTGTGGGTACTCGTTAGAACCGCCTCGATGAGGCGGTTCTAACGAGTACCTACAATCTATATTTTGAGCAGAAATTTGAAAAATATCAGAACTTTTTATCTGAAAATTTTCAATTTTTTTGTGATAAAATTTTCAATATAAGTATTTGAATAGGTGTGTATTCGTAATGCCGTCTTCGTCTAGCTCTAGAAGCCTTCGTGGTGTAGTGGTTATGCTACACGCCTTTTGGTCCAGGGATCCATTGCGAAAACGCACCTATATAAATGCATTGTAAACTTTACCGCCGAAAAAAAAAAAAAACACGAAAATTTTAAGACGAAAATTTGTGATATTTATCTTATTTCTGCTCAAAATATATATTTTTGGTACTCGTTAGAACCGCCGCATCGAGGCGGTTCTAACGGGTACCCACAATCTATATTTAAGAGCAGGAATAAGAAAAATAAGTTTTACACAGGTAAACCCCAGTTTTACTATATAAAAGTGGGTCATAAATATATAGGCGTGTTTTCGTGATGGGCAGGATCGATCCTGGGCTTCTCAAGACTTTCCGATGAGTCTTTCCTCTCCGTATGACCTTAGCTGTTGGTAAGACGTAAAGCTCCAACACTCTCGTCTAGCTCTAACTAATAAGACAGTGTTTGGCCAGACTTGTTTCTCTGAATGTGACAGAGCAGCTTTTATACAACGAGGGATGCGAGAACCTAGTTTAATTTGATGGCAGTCTCAGAGGAGCTGTAAAGTTGTCTAAATTGTAATTATTTGTATTAGACGTCTATTGAATACGAGATACTTTCATAGGTGTGGGATTCAGATAGACAAATCCGTCCCAAGGGTTACTCTCAGCCGAGTTTTTGGAAGTTTTGCGAATACTTCCAAAACTAGACTTTTTTTTTCAAGCAATTATGAGAAGAAGAAGCAATAAGAAATATAAAACGCGGTGAAGTATGGGATAACAGCTCTAAGCATTTTATGGTTTTTGAAATTCAAATACACGTGCGCAATCATGTGATCGGCTAGACGCGTTAATGCTTCCATGTTGGTTTCATTTGAGGTTTAACGTACCCGTCAACACTGTAAAGGTCATTTTGGAGACGTTGCTTCCAATTTTGTAGGACTTTTACCCGACATTGAGATGAAATGACATCTCAAGCCCTGTCGCCCAATGAAACCAATAGGGTTTATAAGCATGGATGGTCCGACTCGTGCGCACCGCTTTGCCTGGGCAAGCTTAGATCCTCTAAGCGGTTTACCAGTACTCGTGTGCGGGTCGGATTCAGCTCTGCGTGGAAGCATCATGCAGCCCATATATTTCTTTAAGCCCCGATGGGCGGTGGCCGGAATGCTTCCATGAATTTACATGTACCTCGATCTTGGTATGACTTCATTGGTTATGATTATTGTGAGTTGAGTACGGAAAACTTTCTCTTCTTATTATGCTTGACAGGGGAGTCATAAAAAGTACAGTAGAACTTCGATGGCTCGAACACCGATGGCTCGTTTACCATGGATGTGTCGAACCCGTTCTTGAGCCCCTAGCGAAATCCTCTACAGAAGAAATAGTGGGGATCATTAAGATTTTGGTCTTTTACCCTGCAAATGTATGCTGTGTGTACTCATTAGAATCGCCTCGATGAGGCGATTCTAATGAGTACACACAGCATACACTTTCATTATAGAACACCAAAATGTTTAAAAGTATCTCGTTATGCCTCCTGACAGCAACCTCGGTGGCTCGAACTGCCCCATTCTCGAACCGATTTTCGAGGCCCCAAAGGTGTTCGAGCCGTTGAAGTTCGACTGTATTGGATAATGCTTATCGCTGGTCGATAACCAGAATGGTCGAAGAGGTTGTCACTGCATCAATATCAGCAAGGCGCGCATTATTATTATTATTATTATTATTATTATTATTTTGTACCCTATGTGGCCTCCTATTGTGCTTTCTTCGAGTTCGTAGCTGATAATGATGGTGTTACAGGCTGAATGTAATTTGCTGCTTGATAAGTTCCCAACCGTTACTGAAACAGTGAAGGCAATAAAACTTCTGGCATCTGGCAAAGCCCCGGGACCAGATACAATACCTGCTGAGATCTACAAAGAAAGCAGAGGTACTCGAGGTTTCAAAGAAGATGAAAGAGTTTTTTTCACATCATGTGGAGAAAAGAAGCCATCCCTCAAGAATTCAAGGATGCGTCAATTATCCACCTATTGAAACGGAAAGGGAACCCCCAGATCTGTGACAATCATCGTGGCATCTCTTTATTGTCAATTGCTTGGAAGTCCTTACAAGAGTCCTACAGTCCTACCGCCGGAATGAACACATTGAACAATCAGGGCTTCTACAAGAAAGCCGGTGTGGCTGAAATAATAGACACGGTCTTCACAACAAGGCAGCTTCAAGAGAAATGCCAGGAACAGAACATGGACCTATACATGACCTTTATTGACCTTACCAAAGCATTTGACACAGTCAGTCGTGAGGATCTTTGGAAAATCATGGCAAAGTTTGGATGTTCATAGCAATGGTGAGAAAGTTCCACGATGGTATGGTTGCTCTGGATCCAAAATGATGGTGAGTTTTCTGATCCATTTCCTGTGACAAACGGTGTCAAGCAAGGCTATGTGCTAGCCCCAACTCTGTTCGGCATGATGTATTCTTCCATGCTCACAGATGCTTTCCAAGATGGTGACAATGGCATACCTATTAGATATCGCTCTGATGGGAAGCTTCCAATCTCAGAATGTAGTAAGCCAAATCTAAGGTGCAGACAGAGGTGCTTGATGAGTTCCTCTTTGCTGGATGACATGGCAAAAGTGGCTCCAACAGAAGAGAAGATGCAAAAGGTATAGATCAAGTATCCGACTCCTGTGATAGCTATGACCTCGCAATCAACATAAAAAGATTGGGGTTGTCTATCAGCCGGCACCTGACAAGCCTTACAAAGAGCCCACCACCACAGTGAAAGGTCAAAAATTGCAAGTGGTAAACAAGTTCACCTACCTTGGTAGCATACTGTCAAGATGGTGCACATTGGTGATGAAGTCAATGCCAGGATTGCCAAAGCTTGTGCAGCATTTGGCCGACTACGTGGTAGTATCTGAGACCGAAGTGGAATCAGACTTGGCACAAAACTGAAAGTCTACAGAGCTGTGGTGCTGCCAACACTATTGTATGCATGTGAAACGTGGACAGTTTATTAAAGGCACGCCAAAAAGACTGACGAGAAGTCTTAAAGATTAAGTGGCAAGACCGGATTCCATACACGGATGTCCGGAACAAGGCAGGGATGCAAAGTGTACATACTCTTCTGAAAATAGTATAGTTAAGATGGACAGGCCAATGAGGCCATGTTACCAGAATGTCTGAGGAACGTTTGCCAAGACAATTCTCTATGGAGAACTAGAAATGGGCAAACGCTCCCATTGCGGTCAGAAGAAGCGCAACAAGGACACCCTCAAAGCCTCCCTCATGTACTTCATCTTTCCAATAGAGTCGAGTGGCGAGGTCTTATCAGAAGGGGTGCCAGTGAATGCGAGACAAACAAAAATCCTTGAAGCTGAACAGAAACGCACACAGCGCAAAGCCTGAGCTGATGCATTACCGACAGAGTTGTCTTTCTCTAGACTCTGTTGCTCTGTATGCAACGGAGAATTCAGAGCTACACTTGGTCTCATCACACAAACAGTAACATTTCTCAAAGGTGATTAAGATGGGTCATTGTCAGTAATGACATACAAACTATTATTATCATTGTCATTATCATTATTATTATTATTATTATTATTATTATTAGGCGTTAAAAATAGCTGTGTTTCTACAAACATGCTGACAAAATTTTGGTCGGCCGGTAGGAAAAACGTTTTTTTTTTTTTTTTTTTAATATTTAATTTTTTTTTCCCGAAATAAAAATAGGGCCGGGCGTGTATTTTTTTATGTTTTTTTTTTTTTTTTTTGTTGTTCATGTCTCTTGTTAATAAATTTGTAATGCTGAGACTTGCACTGTATATCATAATTCATTCTAGATGCTAAAAAAATTCAGCTCTGTATTTTGGAAGGTACTAAATGCAAAAAACTTAAAACGCGAAATTACTATGGGAAAATGCAAATACGGCACTGGGAAAGGTCGGAAATTGAAAATGGTACAGTGGGACTTCAATGGCTCGAATACCTTTGGGACCTCGAAAATCTGTTCGAGACTGGGGTAGTTCGAGCCACTGAGGTTACTGTCAGGAGGCATAACGAGATACTTTTAGACATCTTTTAGGTGTTCTATAATGAAAATGTATGCTGTGTGTACTCATTAGAATCGCCTCGTCGAGGCGATTCTAATGAGTACACACAGCATACATTTGCAAGTTAAAAAAAGCGAAAATCACTTAAATTATCCCCACTATTTCTTATGTACAGGATTTTTCTAGGGGCTCAATAATGGGTTCGACTCAGCCATGGTAAACGAGCCATCCGTGTTCGAGCCATCGAAGTTCCACTGTATATGGGTCGGTGTTTTAATTTTTATTTTGTTCTTTTATTGATAAAAATAGTTGTGTCGGGCCTGGTGGGTCTGAAGCAGGGTCGGTCGGATTAGCGGTAACACGGCTATTTTTAGGCATTATTACGTAGTAGATGCGTGCGTAATGAGGGATTGTTACAAACAATCGTTTTACGGTTGATGCAGGTAACGATCGAGTGTTGTCAAAAGGGTTTGAGTACGGGTCTACGGACCGGCTCCGATAGCTCAGTTGGTAGAGTGTCCGCTCCGGGGAACGGGAGGTCACGGGTTCGATCCCGGGCCGCGACATACCAAAGTCGTTAAAAATGGTACTAGCTGCTCCTCGCTTGGCACTCAGATTTACGTGGTAGAGCTAGGACTGGTCGACTCAGTGTCAGGATAATATGACTGGGTGTGGTATCATGTAATGTGTCTGGGACATGATACTTCAGTGCGGCAGCACTATAAAAGTGAGCATTGAGCTCCCTGTCGCAACCAGACACCGTCGTGATATGACTGAACAATTGTTGAAAGCGACTATAAAACCCGAATTCACACACACACACACACACACACACACACACACACACACACACACACACACACACACACACACACACACACACACACACAGAGGTCTACGGATCAAAATCCGGTCGAGTCGAGGTCGTCTTTGTCTGGAAAACAGATCAGATATGAATCAGGTTGGTCAAGAGACCCGATGATGGGTATTGATTGAATAGAGGTCGAGCTGATCGGGTTCTGATCGTTACAAAAACGTTTGACCTTTGGATTAACGCTTTGGTACTACGACCTAAACTACTTTATCCCGAACGACCTAAATCTCCACACGATTGCGAGATCGAAACGACCTCTACTCAAACAAAAGTCGATCTCATCACGATGGCTTCTCGAGCGCTTGGCTACTCGATCTATACTTGAAACCAAAGTCATCGGGACGTTGCTTCCAATTTTGTTGGAATTTTACCCAACATTGAGATGAAATGACACCGCCTCGCTTTGCCTGGGCAGGCTTAGATCCTCTGAGCGGATTACCAGTACTCGTGTGCGGGCCGGTTTCGGCTCTGCGTAGAAGCATCGTGCAGCACATCTATTTCATTGGGCCCCGATGGGTGGGGACTGAACTCTTCCACCCTACATTTTGGATTAGCCATTCAAAGTTTATATAACATAGAAACGTGGCGAAATTTATTTGCAAACGGTCTAGACCCTGATCAGACTCCGCGTTTGCGCGGACTGATCCGAGCCTGTATCGTTTGTTTCTGTCCTCGAAAACGTGTCACCATGAAAATAGTTTTACTGAATTTACGTTTGCTATCCTTCACAATGCTGTGTGGCTGGTTACTTATTTTGTACGCGCGACGTCTTCGCGATGCACCAACATTTTTGGAGCATTGCGGTGACGTCGGGCGAGCGTCAAGAACAGATCGCACTGCGTTGTGAATGGGGCAAACGCTTCTATTGACAAACCATGTTATGAGTTATCATCCTTCCAGAAGTAATCCATTCAGAACACTGAACACATATCAAGAGACACTAAAACGTGTGAATGCACGCGGACCGCGTGTCTTATATGGTCCAGTGATCTTTTTTTTTGTAATAAATAACTAAGATTAAAGGTCGAGCTTTGGAGAGGGGATTTGAACCCAACGATGGGCATCATTTCCATGACAACACTATGTCATACAGTACATCTTATAATAGTAGAATAACGAAGGGCTAGGCACGCTTACCGAGATGTACAGCCTGGTAAAGAACATATGGCATAAGTGCCTTTCTCGAGCTGACCGGCATTACATAACTTATTTTATTGGAGGTTTTTTCTCCCTTGGTAGGCAAAACACTTACTTCCTTTCCCCCCTACTTCTAAATCTTTATCCTGTACAAACACTTTATTCTGTACTTACAGAATATTCAATATGTACAAACAGATTGACTATACTATAAAGATAAATCCTTGTTTTACTTACATGCTACGCCATGCGGTATTTGTATTTTGTATTTTGACAATTCTCATTTAATACTGTATGTATTCTGAGAAAAATTAAAGCTGATTTGATTGATTGATTTGGGAAGGAAAGCAGATTAAGGTAGATCGTCCCAGCGAGCTCGCGGGTTTGGTCGAGTTGATCTGAACACAACTTCAGAAAAAAGAATATGTTTCTCGGTAACTCGGTATGACCATATCGTGCTAAGCTTCCATCTTCTTAGAGAAAAGAGGGTTTCACCTGGCATAGACTACTTTATCATGTTAACAAGTCTATAAAATGAACACCCCTCTAAACCTAATTTTATATGGAGAAAACTGGGGTTTACATGCGTATACATCATTTTGCCTCATCGAGGCGGTTCTAACGAGCACCCACAACCTATCTTTGGAATATTGATAAGAAAATTATCACAATTTTTCATTGGAAATGTAGCATTAAATAATGTACAATGTTTCACGGGTGTGTTTTCGGTATGATTTCGGACACTCATTACGCAAACACGCCTATACAAATACATTACCACCTTTATCGCTGAAAAAAATGAAAATTTTAAGATGGAAAATTGTGATATTTTTCTTATTTCTGCACAAAATATAGATTGTGGGCACTTGTTAGAACCGCCTTATCGAGGCGGTTCTAACGAGTACCCACAATCTATATTTTAGAGCAGAAATAAGAACAATAAGGTATACCCCCGGAAACCCCAGTTTTACTATATAAAAGTGGGGTTCAAGGGGGTAAAATTATACAGGCGTGTTTTCGTGAAGCTAAAATCGGGGTCTACTCTTATACGCATCTGTAAACCCTAATTTTCTCTCTATAAAGTGGGGTTTACATAATGTTCATTTCAGGACCTGTTCACGTGATGCATCGGCCCCGATAGCTCAGTTGGTAGAGTGTCCGCTCCGGCGAACGGGAGGTCACGGGTTCGATCCCGGGCCGCGACATACCAAAGTCGTTAAAAATGGTACTAGCTGCTCCTCGCTTGGCACTCAGATTTACGGGGTAGAGCTAGGACTGTCGACCCAGTGTCAGGATTATGTGACTGGGTGTGGTATCATGTAATGTGTCTGGGACATGATACTTCAGTGAGGTAGCACTATAAAAGTGAGCATTGAGCTCCCTGTCGCAACCAGACACCGTCGTGTTATGACTGAAAGATTGTTGAAAGCGACGTTAAACCCGCGTGCACACACACACGCACACCAACGCACCAACAGCCCTTATCTAAAGGTCAGACCAAAGAAGTTTTGTAACATTCCATCACCCTGTATCTTTACGATTGATGTGTCTGTTGAAATATATATTAAAGGTCAACTGGAATAATACTGTCTTTCGGGGAAAACAAAACTTTCTTAGATGTCATCAGACAATTGTTATCCGCGATTTCATCACTATAGCAAGTCCGTGTAATTTTGGTTTTGGTTTTACGGCCCTTTCAAGATTATTTCACTCATATCGAGCCGATCGTTAATCAGAGGTGGGCGAAAACTGGAGTACCCGGAGAAAAACCACCTGGCCTTCCGTTGCAGAACTTGGCGTCTCACATGTGACCCGAGCGGGGCTCGAACCACAGCGGTGAAAGACCTAATGATCTCTTAACCACTAGGCACGGAGGTCCGTCTTCAAGTCCGTGTAATATCAAGAAAAGTGGGGTTTACGGAGACATACATTGTTTCTTAATTTCTGCTCCAAGACATAGGGTGTGGGTACTCGTTAGAGGCGGTTCTAACGAGCACCCAATTGTAACATAGGTTGTGGGGTAATCATTATACATTATTTTCTTAAATTCTGTGCAAGACATAGGTGTGGGTAGTCATTAGAACCGCCTCAATGAGGCGGTTCTAACGAGCACCCACAACCTATGTTTGGAGTAAAAATGAAAAATATAGGCTATCACAAATTTTCATCAGAAAAAATGTCCGTTTTTGAGACATGAAAAAAATGCACTTTGCCACACGTGTGTTATCGTACTGTTTTAGAAGCCTCCGTGGTGCAGTGGTTACGCTACTTGCCTTGTAAACCAGGGGTCGCAGGATCGATCCCGGGCTTCTCAAGACTTTCGGATAAGTCTTTAAACCGAATCCCCGTCTCCGTATGACCTTAGCTTTGGTTTGTTTGTTTGATTTGATGTTTAACGTCCCCGTCAACACTGTAAAGGTCATTTTGGAGACGTTGCTTCCAATTTTGTGGGACTTTTACCTGACATTGAGATGAAATGGCATCTCAAGCCCTGTCGCCCAATGAAACCAATAGGGTTTATAAGCATGGACGGTCCGACACTCGCACATGGGCAGGCTTAGATCCTCTAGCGGTTTACCAGTACTCGTGTGCGGGTCGGATTCAGCTATGCGTGGAAGCAACATAAATCCCATCTATTTCTTCAAGCTCCGACGGGCGGGAGCCGCTTAGCAGTTGGTGGGGCGTAAAACTCAAACACTCACTCACTGTGATTGACACGGAACACAGCCTTTGAAGAAAAAAAAAAAAAAAAAAAGACGAAAACCCCCGTTGTCTAATGATGAAACTGCATTATGTTGTATAGCATCATAATTATATGATAATTATCTTGATTTGTTTTGTTTGATTTTAGATTTAACGTCCCCGTCAACACTGTAAAGGTCATTTTGGAGACGTTGCTTCCAATTTGGGGGACTTTTACCCGACACTGAGATTAAATGACATCTCAAGCCCTGCCGCCCAATGAAACCAGTAGGGTTTATAAGCATGGACGGTCCGACGCACACCGCTTTGCCAGGGCAGGCTTAGATCCTCTAAGCGGTTTACCAGTACTCGTGTGCGGTCGGATTAAGGTCTGCGTGGAAGCACCATTCAGCCCATATATTTCTTGAAGCCCCTATGGGCGGGGGCTGACTCAGATAAAAAAGACGGAAAACCCGTTGTATAATTATGAAACTGCATTATGTTGTATAGGATCATAATTATATGATCAGTATCTAGAAGTTTAGGAGTAACCTGAAGGTAGGAAAGAAAGTCACAGGAAAAATGTGACGGAAAAAGTCACAGATTTGGGGTAGGAAAAAAAAGGTCATGGAAGAAAAGTCACAGAATTGGTTTTAGTCATGTTCAATATTTTTTTCTTATTTCTAGTCAAAATATAGATTCTTGGTGCTAGTTAGAACAACCTCGATGAGATAGTTCTAAGAAGTATCCGCAATGTATGTTTCTGTATCACCGTAAAACCCCACTTTTCTCCCAAGTACATCACGTGAACAAGTCCCTGAACTGAATACCCCTCTAAACCCCCACTTTATATAGAGAATGCTGGGGTTTACGGGGGTATACATTATTTTTTCTTATTTCAGCTCTAAGACATAGGTTGTGGGTACTCGTTAGAACGTGTTCAAAGCCTTGTTAGCTTAACGAGCTCGTTAGTGGTCATATTGTTAACTGTTCTAGCAAGAACAACATCTAAATTTTTTGTAGTCTTCTGAAAAAAAATGCGAGCAGCTTTTGAATTTGCAAAAGGTGCTCAAATTTTTTCAGGAAAACTATTAACATATTTACCATAATAAATGATCAAAGTTTTAACGATATGTTTACTAACGATGTCGTTAGTTTTGAATCAGTATCCAGCGAAAAATTTTTGAACCCCACATCCACATGCAATGTACTTTTTTTTGGGGGGGGGGGGGTGCAGGGGCCATGACCTTTCAAGATCACTTCACTTATTTCGAGCCGATCGTTAATCTAAGGTCGACGAAAACCGGAGTTACCGAAAAATAAACGCAATTCCTTCCGCTGCAGAACCCAAGCGAGGCGCGAACCACAGCGGTGAGGGACCTTATGATTAAGAGTCACTTCTTAATGCTTTAATCTTAGCGTCATGGAAAATTTTGAAACCCACTATCACTGAACTTACAAATGAAAACCTTAATCTAAGCTTTAAATTGATTAAATTCATTGCAGAATTTCGTAGATTTAACGCCTTCTTCTTACTTATACGAAGAGTTCGAAATCTCCTTCTTTTTACTTTTCACTTTTTGTGTAAAATTCCATTAGACAAATTCATTGCATGATAAAGTTTTCTATTCTGAAATCTGTAATTTCTTTTCCAGCCAAACAAGCGATAATTTAGTAGCTGTATTGTCGACAAAAGCAAATATGCAAATACATCAAAAAAGGAAATTGAATTTGATTAAAACCTTTCATGCTGCATTCATTGTGCAATGCAATAACATAATCACAAACATTATCAGTTTATTCCTTACGCCCCTGAATTTCTGTAATGGAAGTCTTCCAGCTTTGGAATTTGACTTATACAGGTTTTTTTTCATTACGATAACACACCCGTGCGACATACTGCATTTTTCATATCTCCAAAACCGCTACTTTTCTGATGAAAATCCGTGATATTTTTCTTATTTATACTGCAAACATAGGTTGTGGGTGCTCGTTAGAACCGCCTCATTGATGCGGTTCTAACGAGTACCCACAACCTATGTTTTGGAGCAGAAATAAGGAAAATAATGTTTACCCCCCTAAACCCCAGTTTTTCTATATAAAGTGGGGTTTAAGGGGGTGTTCATTTCACGGACTTTTTCACGTGATGTAATCAAAATAGAAGTGACAGCAATGACAACTAATTGAATGGCAGATGCGCAGTCAGAATCCTGGTTTAGATTTCGCAAAGTCTTCATAACGCGGCTAATCCGGCTTGACTGACATACACTTACCCCCCCCCCCCCCCCCCTCCCGCAACCACCCAAAAAATGTAAACACCTGTAGACACGACTTTCTATACGTACGATTTCCGGTTAAACTATTCATGCCCGAACGTCCCTGCCCATCGGGGCTTGGAAAAAAAGATTGGGTAGCATGGTGCTGCCGCACATAACAGAATGCGACCGAACTTTCGAGTACTGTTGACATCACGAAAACACGCCTATATAATATTGACCCCATTTAACTCCACTTTTATATCGTAAAACTGGGGTTGACAGGGATAAACCTTATTTTTCTTATTTCTGCTCAAAATATAGATTGTTGGTACTCGTTAGAACGGTGAGGCTCAAAATATAGATTGTGGGTACTCGTTAGAACCGCCTCACCGTTCTCCTTTTTTGGGGATGCCTCTGTGGCGCAGTGGTTAAGGACGTCGGCCGCTGCAGTGCTAGGCGACGTCGCCGCATCTGTGCGTGGGTTCGAATCACAGTCAGAGCACGATTTATTTTTCCCTGATTGTGTCTCCACTATGGTTGTAAAGACGAAAAGTCGCTTCCATTACTGAGAGAATTAATCACAATCCCGGAAATAGCGAAATAAAATATAAATATAGGGCTTTATTCAAAACAATAACCTGAAGGAATGGCAGACGCGCAGTCTGATTTCTACTATAGCTGTTCGTAAATACGGAAAACAATATTTCTCATAAGGCGGCTCACCTGACGTGACTCATATACGATTACCAGAAAGAATGTAAACACCTGTACAGTCCACATTTTATACATAAGTTGGGATTGCCTGGTTCATAGCTGTCAAATTCCACTTCATGTATGTTAAAATGCTAGTTAGATTTCAGAATATTATCCCAAAAACATGTCTATATACTTTCGACCGCCTATACCTTAACTTTTTTACAGTAAAACTGGGGTTTAGAGGGCTAAACACATATTTTCCGATTTCGTTGATTTTTTCGGCGTAGTCGTTATGTTTTGGGTTTTTTCGTTATTCCATTGGTCAACAAAACCACATGTTCGAGGAGATGACTATTCCATTGGCCAATAATTTGAATATTAAATATTCCATTCAACAACTACGACAGATTACCGATGTGTCCATCCTTTTCAATTTAACCTTTTATGTGTGTAATAGAGACAGATCAGTACCTTATTAATTTTCTAGTATTTTAATCTACCTTTATTTGAATGAAGAAGCGGAAATAATTACGGATTTATTATTGTGAAAAGACAATCAAAGTTTCTACTTTCGGTTTCCTTATATATTTAAACGCATTGCAAGCGCCTAGTGACATGACTTATTTAAGCATTTGTTGTCTCCCTTAAAATTACCAACGTTTTAATTGATAGCACCATTCAATTATAATATTTTTGATTCAGACAACCTTCGAAACGGCGCTAGAAGAGCAGTTTGATCAGGGTCTTCACATTTTGCCATTCCATCTAAATTGATGTATTGTAAAGAACTATGTTCCATTTTTGAGTAACAAGTTTAGGTGATCAAAATTTTTGCACAGCGTAAGCCCCCACCGATAGGGGCTTGAAGAAATATATGGGCTGCATGATGCTTCCACGCAGATCTGAATCCGGCCCGCACACTAGTAGAGGATCTAAGCCTGTCCAGGAACCGCGGTGCGAGGCGGACCTCCATGCTAATAAACCCTATTGGTTTCATTGGGCGACAGGGCTTGAGATGTCATTTCATCTCAATGTCGGGTAAAAGTCCCACAAAATTGGAAGCAACGTCTCCAAAATGACCTTTAGAGTGTTGACGGGAACGTTAAACCTCAACTCAAACAAACAAATTTTGCACAGCGTTATTGTAAATTGTTAACAAATTGACAGATATTCAATTTGCTTCATAAATATACAGTAAATGTCCATAGAATGGGGTGGCTGAGTGAGGCAAATGTGACGTGTATCTTGCATCAGTGGGGCGTCCAACTGATACTAGCTGACAGTTGGACAAGACAGGTAAGGGTAGAGTTGTGTGTGTGTGGGGGGGGGGGGGGGGGGGGGGAGGGGGGCTGTTTTCTTTCCTCTGGTTCTACATTTTCATTAACTTTCCTCTTGATGAAAAATTGTGATTTTTTTTTCTTATTTCTGTTCAAAATATGGATTGTAGGTACACGTTAGAACCATAATCTATATTTTAAAGCAGAAATAAGAGATAATAAGGTTTACCCCCGTAAACCCCAAATTTTACTTTATAAAAGTGGGTTTCAAGGGAATTAAAATTATATAAGTATGTTTTCGTGCTGGTAAAATATTTCACTGGTGGCGAATGGGGTGGATGGGGGTGGGGAGTGTGTGTGTGTGGATGGGGGGGGGGGTAAATCGATTTTACGTGGCCCAGAACCCTCGCCTTTATTTTGTTCAGTCCACACTGGGCACAAGTCCTAAGACATTTTTCCGGGTGCCTCGGCTAAATCCAGCATCGCCTGACTACTGCCGGGAATTTTTGTCATTATAGGATTATTTATCATACAGAAGTCTTTGAATAATGCATGCTATTGTGACAAGACACAAAACTTCCTTTATTGCGCATATAAAGACAATAAAAATGTTTTACATGGCAAAGATACGTCTTGCATCGTTATTTTGAATGATTATTCTTGCCTAAATATATTTATAATATGACGTCGTTGATAAAGCAGTGGCTAGCGTCGTGTAATAAAACTCGTATGACCACACGTGTAATAACACTTTAGCGGGATTAAGTAACGTCATGACGACGTCCATGTCAACAATGCATTTTTCGTAGATAACTTGTCAAATTAAAAGGCGGTAAAATCCAATTTAAAGTAGTCATATAATAAAGAGAATCTTACACTCGTGGGTTTTTCATATGAAGGCTCGTTTCATAAATTTCATATGAAATGACCACTAGTGTAAGATCCTCTATATGCGCATAGCTGTTTGAAGCCATTGTCAAATGGACCGAAAGCCGAGCTCAAACACACAAAAAAACATGTTCAAATTATGAAATTCGCGTGCTGTTTGAACATGGATTTTGAGCTTTTGATATGACAAGACTGGCCTTGCTTTGTTTACGTTACGTTGAGCGACGTAACGTTTTCGCCCTGCCGGCCTCATGTTCAAACAGCTTCCTCGGGACCCGACGAATGTTAATGCATGAAAAACCAGGGTTGATCCATATATTCAGATAAATCTGAATCGTTGGTCTAAATCTGCATTAACACTATAAACATTTAACCGTTTTGTTCTGTTGTCACAAACAACATTGTTAAAGAGACCCTGATGTTACCATCCGACTCGGAAAGTGGGATTCCCATACATGCATAGATTAGTTTTTCTTTCTTCAGTTGCCTGACATCAACACGTGAAATCTGCTCGGTTATTTGCATGTAACGTCAGACAGCTCAGCGCATTTCGAAACCACGCCTATACAAATACATTGTAACCTTTATGGCCGAAAAAAAATTAAGATGAAAATATGATATTTTTCTTATTTCTTCTCAAAATATAGGTTGTGGGTACTCGTAAGAACCGCCTCATCGACCTATATTTTAAAGCAGAAATAAGAAAAATAAGGTTTACCCCTGTAAACCCCAGTTTTTCTACATAAAAGGGGGGGGGGGGGGGGGGTTCAAGGGGGTCAAAATTATATAGGAGTGTTTTCGTGATGGCGTTTGTGAAATTTGAAAGAAATGCGGTCGTTTTTCGTTACTTTTCTCATCATAATCAATGCTTCCGAGAGAAAAGGTAGAACACAGTCCGTGCATTCGTAATTTGTTTCTGTTGGGGGTTTACGTCCCCGTAAAGTCTATTTCGGTCATTTTGGATACGTTGCTTCCGGTTTAATGGGACTTTTACCTGACACTGAGATGAACTGGTATCGTAAGCCCTACCGCCCAAAGAAACCGCTTTGGTTTAAAGACTTGCATCACTTTTCCTGGGCAGGCTTAGACCAAAACAGTTTACCAGTACTCAAGTTCGGTCGGTTGCAGCTCTGCGCGGACGCACTATGCAGCCCATGGCTAATTTATTTCTCCACGACCCGATCGGCGGGTGGGGGGCGTGTTGTGAAATTTGTAGGAAATATGGACTTTTTGTATTTCTTTTCTCACCATAAACAATAATTCTGAGAGAAAAATGCAGAACACAGTCCGGGCATTAACCCATTTTGTACAAGAACCCCCCACCCCCACCCCGTCACAAATATAGGGATCAACCATGGTTTTTCATGCATTAACATTTGCCGGATCCCGAGGAAGCTGTTTGAACATGAGGCCGCTAGGCCGAATGTTCAAATATCTTCCGAGGGATCTGGCAAATGTTAATGCAATGAAATAACCATGGATGATCGTTGTTCTTGCATAACTTACGAATCCGACAGCAAATTTTGATGAAATCGCCCAAAAGCTCCTTATAAATTCCATATAAACTCAAATGCGACAGGCAAATCAAAATGGCGGCCAGTTCAGAATGTTGTTTACAATGACGTTGTCATGCAGTTACGTCATCATAGAACCCTAAAACGCTACGTTCAGGGCGATAACGTTACGTCGCTCAACGTTACGTAAACAAAGAAAGGCCCTTCTTGTGATATCAAAAGCTCAAAACCCATGTTCAAACAGCACGAGAATTTCATGATTTGAACATGGTTTTTGCTGTTTGAGCACGGCTTTCGGTCCATTTGACAATGGCTTCAAACAGCCATGCGTATGGGTATTTATGCAAGAACGGGTAATTGACAAAAAGTGCAGGCCCAGATCAGACGCCGCAGAACGCGGCGTCTGATCAGGGGCTACACTGTTTGCAAAAAGTTCAGTCATTTTCCAAATAAATTTTGAAGAAAACACAACCTGACTCACCTTAATTTTATAATTGACTCCTGATATAAATAAGGAGGAAGATTCCATTTAGTACAAAATGGGTTAGAAGTTTACCTGGAAAGATGGCTCGAACACCTTTTGAAACAATGAAAATATTTGAAAACGGGGTAGTTCGAGCCACTGAAGATTAATTAAAACACAATTTTAGGAGGAATAATTATGAAACTGTAGAGGTATCGCTTTGCTGTTCTGTTAATAAATGCATGTTGTGTGCACTTTGTTCATAAACATGATGAAATAAGAAAAGTTGATAACTGACAGTAGAAGGAGCTATTTCGAATTAGCCATGCCAAAAGATCCATAGATTCTGGGTGCTTGTTAGAACCGCCGTAGTGTTTGTTTGTTTGTTTTTTTTTTTGTGTGTGTGTTTGTTTTTTTTTTTTTTTTTTTTTTTTTGTTTTTTTCTTTGTTGATTTGTTTTGTTTTCGGTTGAATTGAGGTTTACGTCCCCGTCAACACAATTTAGGTCATTTTGGAGACGTCGCTTTGTGGGACTTTTACCCGACATTGATATGGAATGACATCTCAAGCCCTATCATTCAAACAAACCAATAGGGTTTATAGGTTTTATATGCAGTGACGGTCCGATCCGCACCACTTTGTCTGAGCAGGCTTAGACCTTCTAAGCGGTTTACCAGTTTTCATGTGAGGCCGGTTTCAGCGCTGCGCGGAAGCACCTTGAAGCCCAATCTATTTCTCCAAGCCCACAGTTGGCGGGGGCCTAACCGTCGTAGTGTATATGTAGGGGCTAAATAAGAAAATACATGTATATATACCCTTACATGTACAAACCCAACTTTTCTCTATATACAGTGAGATTCCTGTATTCTTTAAGACCAGTTTTGAACAGTCCAAAAGGTGGTCTCTTATTAGTGGGCATTGTGTGTAGAAAACACATTTAGTCTTAATTTTTGGTGGTCTTTTTAGCGGAATCCTACTGTATAAAGTGACACTCAACCAGTAGAATTAATCGAATTTGTGATTTCGTTTTCAATTTATACTTCCATTTGCGTTGAAAATATTATTTACAAAAGTAATCATATTAATCTGTATCAACAAAATTTGATACTGTTTGCAGTTTGAAAATCTAAAGCCTATGAAATCTGTGTTCCATTTGACAAATTAACCCATTTGAGACGGCAAACCCCAAACATTACCCTGGCAAACACATCACGTGAACAAGCCGGTGAAATGAACAACCCTTACCCACCCCCTTCCCCCGCCCCCGACGTAAACCCCACGTTATATAGAGGAAACTGAAGTTCACGGAGGTACTGATATATTATTTTTCTTATTTCTGTTCCAGACATAGATTGTAGGTACTCGTTAGAACCGCTTCGATGAGGCGGTTCTAACGAGCACCTCCAACCTATATTTAAAGTCGAGTAAAGGAAAATATCACAAAAGAAACCATTTGGAAGTTAATAAATACACTGCATTACATGGATGTGTCAGCAGAATGAGTGCGGGCCACATTAGTCGCCACGCTGTTTGGCGTCACTGTTTGCACCAAACAAATCAGCCATTTTCTGAATCATTATCTAAAAATACATGTAACTCGACTTGAAATCCTTAAATTTCGAAAATGGACTCCGCGCAAGATTCAGTTCAAGGAAAAATGGGTAAACCATGGTATAATGATTTCTATTCTGTTTTCAAGAATTTTCTCTTCCAGCCAAACAAACAGTAATTCAAGCTTCAAAATGCCAAAAGCAAATTCATTAATTCTGATTAAAGTTAAACCTGATTAAAGATTTTACTTTGAAACCACGCTATATGAGGCAATATAACTATACCAGTTTTATCAGTTAAACATGATTTTCTCGAGGTTAGATCAAAACACCCGTGGGAGATATAGAATCTATAATGGGGTTGAGACCGAGACATGGAAAGCTCAGGCAAGTTTTCCGTTTATTTAAGTCTCTTACGAGACATAGCCTCGTCACGATGAGACTTAAATAAACTGAAAACGGACTTGAGATTTCCTTGGCGAATACCCAACCCCATTATAGATTATTTTTCTCACCCACCTTCTTACGAGAAGGATGTGTTGTGAGTGGTAAAATGCTTTCAAAGCTATTGCCATCATATAAAAGTATACTGCTCAAGAATACAGAAAATCAGTTTGCGAAATGGCTCTATAACATAAATGTAAGAGGGGCAAAATAAATAAATAAATAAATAAATGACCCTTTATAATCCTTGCCTTCTGAAGAAAGTTGTTATTGTTTTCCAGTGAGCTGAAAATTCTTTAACACGAAATGAAAATCAGTCACAACACTGCGTGTATATTTCATGACTTTCTTTCCTTGGCACTTGACAGCCATCTGTTGACACACTTAATGCCCATTTCGTTAAAAATTGATCAATGACATAACAGTGTGGCTGTTAAAGACACACAGATCAATCACATGGCAACAAAACATGCAACAGAGGACATGTAAAAATAGTACCACGGGAATGTACATGTTTGCTAATATTAAGCAATGACAGCTAAGAAAACACACATTGTCATACATAGAGGATATTTGCTTTTTTGAGATGAATACCAAAAATATTTCATCGAGTGTGTTGAAAATATCAGAATTTTCACGAGTGCGAAGCACGAGTGTAAATTCTCATGTTTTCAACACACGAGATGAGATATTTTTGATATTTGTGGAAAAAAGGTATATTTTATATTATATTATTTTTGGACACTTACTGTAATCGATAAATCGAATCTTACGTCACAATTTTTGACTTGGCTATGACGTCACAACTGTCAGTTTCAAAACATAAATAGGTCGCATTTTGATTACAGCAATTTTACAGTACAAAGAGTGCTTTTCAAGGTGTTTTACAAAATTATTCTATTGATAACATATTGAATTTTGGCGAGAAAAGTAGTCCGGGCTGCTTATGTGAAAATAACATGGTCATGTTATTTTTCACACAGTGAAAATAGGCTAACAATACTTTGCGGAACGGAACGGAACGGAACGGAACAACTTCAGGGGCACACAACGGGGTATAAATATAAAATTAATATATTTATTTTAGTAAATGTTTTTGAGAATATTTAGACTTATAATCGATTACAAGTTTGTTCTCCTCAACATCTAACTGTTTTTGAGTTTTTTTATATAAGAATAGTTTGTGATTTGCCATTTCTGAACCTTGTTCCGTTCCGTTCCGCAAAGTATAATTATCCACACTGATAACCATATATAACGGAACGGAACGGAACAAGATTTTTATCCAGAATCAAAGTGCAGGCAATGTTCCGGAATCTATACATTTACCTCACACCTCCCATCAGTGACGCCAAAGGGAAAGAAACACGAAGATGAAGTGACTATACCCTGATGAAAACATCACTAGCGGATAGCCGAAAGAGCAGCTACTTTCCCACAAAATGACCAAACGGTTATCCAAACACAAATCACAACAAGCAATAAACAGCGACAGAAGACCCACCTCGGAACGGTTAGCAAAAAGTACTCCACTGGGGAAGGGGGTGGGGGCTCAAATAGATTCAACATGGCCACAGTCCTCGTCACTGGCTCTGTCGCAGCCCAGACAAACAGGCGCCCCCGCCCTAATGAAGGCCCTAACCCACCAGCGCCAAATCTCAGTGAACACGAAAATCAATCAGAGATGAATTAACGATGATGACTCGACAGCATGAAATAACTGAAATGCTGGAGCAAAATAAAAACCAACTCCGGTGGGCCCGACCATAGACAGAGCACCAAGCACCAACCAACATTACCTAAAATAAAACCAAATATTTCAAGCAAGCATTCACGCTAGGACCGTAATAGGAACTGAGGCCCTAACCACAGGGATCTGCAAGCAAGTTATCATGAGCCGTAGCAGCATCTCAATTAAATACAAAAGACTCTACTTAAGGATTGTTTTGCAATATAGAAATGAATGGAAGGGATAAAAATAAGCCGACCTCCTGTTTTATTTCTTCTTAATGTTTTAAAAAAATATAGTATTGTCAACTAAGCCCTGTGTATAAATATATTTTTTTTCGTCAATTGTTTTTGAGAATATTTAGGCTTATTAAGTAAGAATACTTTGTGATTTGCCATTTCTAATCTTTGTTCCGTTCCGTTCCGCAAAGTATAATTATCCACACTGATAATTATATTTAACGGAACGGGACGGAACGGAACAAGATTATCCAGACCTTCTTTCAGTTTCAAGAGTTGAATGAAAGAACAGAAGCAAGGAGCCCGAACTCGATACAACAAGAGGGATCTTGGCCCTGTATCGCTCACCTGTCTCCAGATGATCATAAGCAATGTTTAGAAAACAAGAGTTGGCATTAGATGCTAGACATATTAGTCAGTGGTTCCCTGTGACAATACAGAGCTGACTTGTATGTCACTATTTGGACACCTTGTGGACAATGATAGTCAGCTCCTAGTGAACCAGTAGGAGATGAAGCAGCTCAGTCTTACTTACAATACAATACCTTGGCCGTGGGGCCGTCTAGTTTCAGACAAGAAGATATTTTAAGGTTTTCCCTATGTAGGTCTATGTAACACCGGTGAGCCCCGGCGTGGGGGAATTTTTGGTGCCAAGGCTATAATTTGAACAATCTTGGTTTCGTTTGTTTGTTTGATTTGAGGTTTAATGTCCCCGTCAACACTGTATAGGTCATTTTGGAGACGTTGTCTCCAATTTTGTGAGATTTTTACCGAAATGACATCTCAAGCCCTGTCGCCCGAGGAAACCAATAGGGTTTATAAACATTGACGGGCCTATTCGCACCGCTTTGCCTGGGCAGGATTAAATCCTCTAAGCTGTTTACCAGTACTCATGTGCGGTCGGTTTCAGCTCTGCGTGGAAGCCTCATGGAGCCCATCTATTTCTTCAAGCCCCAATGGGCGGCGGCGGTGAACAATCTTGGTGGAGGCCCACTACATACAACTTCGTACCAGATATCGGACACCTGGGCCACCTGGTTTCAGACAAGAATATTTTTTTAAGGTTTTTCCTATATAAGTCTATGTAAAACCGGTGGGCCCAGGCGCGGGGCCATTTTTGTGGCCTCAGGGGTATAATTTGAACTATCTTGGTAGAGGTCCACTAGATGAAGTTTCATACCAAATATCAAACACATGGGGCCATCTGGTTTCAGACAAGAATATGTTCAAAGGCTTTCCCTATATATGTCTATGTAAAACCGATCGGACCAGCGCGGGGTATTTTTGGCCCCAGGGCTATAATTTAAACAATCTTGGTAGAGGTCCAATAGATGAAGCTCCATACCAAAAATCAAAGACCTGGGCCTTGCTGTTTCAGAGACGAAGATTTTTAGACAAGAATATTTTCAAAAGTTTTCCCTATATAAGTCTATGTAAAACCGGTGGGCCCCGGCGCGGGGTGGGGGGCGGACATTTTTGACCCCCAGTGCTATAATTTGAACAATCTTGGTAGAGGTCCACTAGACACAACTTCATACCAAATATCAAACACCTGGGCCATATGGTTTCAGACTGAAAGATTTTCAAAGGTTTTCCCTATATATGTCTACGTAAAATCGGTGGGACCCAGCGCGGGGACAATTTTGGCCCCAGGGCTATAATTTGAACAATCTTGGTAGAGTTCCAATAGATGAAGCTTCAAACCAAATATCAAAGACCTGGGCCTTGCGGTTTCTGAGAAGACTTTAAAGGTTTTCCCTTTATAAGTCTATGTCAAACCTGTGGGCCCTGATCTGAGGGCATTTTTAGTCCCAGGGCTATTACTTGAACAATCTTGATAGAGGTCCACTAGATGAGGCTTCATACCAAATATCAAAGACCTGGGTCTTGCGGTTTCTGAGAATAACACTTTTAAAGGTTTTCCCCTTTATAAGTCTATGTAAAACCGGTGGGCCCTGGTGTGAGGGCATTTTTGGCCCCAGGGCTATAATTTGAACAATCTTGGTAGAGGTCCACTAGATGAAGCTTCATACCAAATATCAAAGACCTTGGCCTTGCGGTTTCAGGGAAGAAGAGTTTACATAAAAAAAAATCGATTTTTAGCCCCTGTGACCTGGATGTGCAATGGACCGGAATAATTTGAACATCTTTGAAAGGGGACCACCTCAAGATCATTCCTGTGAAGTTTAGTTAAAATCGTATCAGTGGTTTAGGAGATGTCGTTTGAGGAAATTGTTTACGGACGGACGGAAGGACGCACGCACGCACACACACACGGACGACGGACAATATGTGATCACAAAAGCTCACCGTGTCACTAAGTGACAGGTGAGCTTAAAAAAAAAAAAAGGTATAAGACTGTTCCGTTCCGTTCCGTTCCGCAAAGTATTATTATCCACACCGATAATTATATTTAATGGAACGGAACGGAACGGAACGGAACGGAACAAGAATATCTAGAACTGCTTTTAGCTTCCAGCAAGTTAGAAAAATGAACTCTTGCAGCATGCAGATATACTAAATATTAAAAAAAAAAAAGAATTACACAGGAAAAAACAAAATCAAAGACCACAGCTATCCAATGCTACCGAAAAAGGTAAATGTTTTTATATTGTGTTAGTGCCGAGATTGTTCAAACACAATAAAAATTTGAAGCGGTTTCTTTGGTTTAAACAATATTTATTTCAATAAAGGTGTAACATGTTTAAATGACACAAATACAAATTTCATGACAGGATTTGAAAACAAGCCATAGGCTTATGTGAATCATCTCCTGTAAATGACTATGAGCTAGTGTGAATGACATATCACATGTAAACATGCATAAATGGAAAATAAATGGTTAAACATGGTCGAAGGAAAACCGTTTGAGTGTGAAAACAACTGCAATATAATAATAATAATAATAATAATAATAATAATAATAATAATAATAATAATAACATCAATCGTTGTAATAATAACAGTAATAAATGAAGAATATGGTTTTAAATGCAATGGTTGTACTTGTAGTAGTAACAATGATAGTCAAAGTAATCATCTACAAAGTGCATGTACCAATAAGATAGTAGTAGTAGTAGTAGTAGTAGTAGTAGTAGTAGTAGTAGTAGTAGTAGTAGTAGTAATAGAAGTTAATAAATAGTAACACGAGTAAGTGTAGTAGAGGGAGAGAGAGAGAGAGAGAGAGAGAGAGAAAGAAGGAGAGAGAGAGAGAGAAAGAGAGGGAGAGAGAGAGAAGCAAAGTGTTCACGTCACGTCGTACCAAGGGGTGCAGCATTAACAGCTCGAGTCAACCAGGTGTCGTGTGATTGAATGATATTTAGAACAGTAAATTGATAATGAACTGAGTGTGATGTTGTTAAAATGCAAATCGTTTAGTTTTTCTAATATATTTGTGCACTTCAGAGAAAATAAAGGAATTGTCATCCGTAGAAAGACGAGCGTCATCGCCACTTAATAGCAGTTGTGTTGTGACTGGAAAGTGAAGTAGCTGACTTTGAATGGCAGTTAACATTTCTTGGCGAATCCCATTGTATCTAGAGCAGTGCAAAAGAAAGTGCGTATTGCTTTCTATTTCTCCATAGACACAATTAGGAGAAGGCACCAGACTTCTTTGGGTGGTTGAGCTTGAAAAGCATTGCATCACAAAGCCTGGTAAAAGACTCACAAAATCGAAAGCAACGTTTTCAAAATGACCTAAATGGTGTTGACGGAGACGTTGAACCTCAACACAAACAAAGCATATCGTTTGTTTACTCTAAGTAAAAACAAAAGTTTTACTTCACTTCTTCGAAACTTTGTTCCGTTCCGTTCCGCAGAGTATGATCATCCGCGTCAACATATATACCAGTCGATACTGGATATACCGCTATCTGAATAAACATTAACAGGCTGTCAGTCCGGCACACAATGCTCAGAAAGCTCCAGAAATCATTTGACCTCATCATCAGTCAGGGATGTTATTATAACTGTGCATTTATAGTTTCACTTTCTTGTGTGTAGTCACTGTTTGCATGAAAAAAATCTGCAAATTCTGCTGCATATAGTCTGGGCCTACATTGTTTACCAATGTCCCTTTTGGAACAGGTTTGAGTGAGCGAGTGAGTGAGTGAGTGAGTGAGCACGCGAGCGAGCGAGCAAGCGAGTGGATGAGTAGGTAAGTAAGCAAGTTACCCTGTAGGCACACAACATTGACTAAACTTTGATTCAACATTGAAACAAAGTTTTAAACTTGCCCAAGTCTGTTAATTAATTGTCCATTGTAGAACTAATTGTTAAAAAATAAAATAAAAAATAAATGAATAAAAAGCACAATTCCTCTGTATGAACAAATTAACACCTACATTCAGAGATAAAGACTAAAGAGACTTTTACATAATTTTTAGTTTAAAGGGACTGTCATTTGATATAAAAATGTAAAAAAAATATTTAAAAATGTAAATCTATGGGACTTGGGCAAGTCTAGTAATGAGGAAAAGTCACAAATCAATAAAAGAAGAAAATAAAAAGAAAATTATTTCTTTTTCCCATTTTGTACAGAATGGGATCTCCCATCCCACATACAGAGGGAGTGCATTTAAGAATTAAGGGGTACCAAACCGAGTAGAATTTAAACATTGATAAAAATTGGTTGAACTTTAAGCAAACAGTGAAGGTCTTCTGATACGGGCCTGCACTGTTTGCAACGCGTGATAAGTTGTTTCCTTATTCCATTTTTCTTATTCCTTATTCTAGACTTATTTATTTTTTCAACCTGAATTTTTATAAAGGGTCATATCAGAAAAGGTCCAATTTCGGTCCCATTAGAATAAGTCGGCTTTACGCTTCGGCTCCCATCAAATAAGACCAGTTTACGTAAATATGCTCATAAAAAGACTTGGTAAGATTTTATCTAGCATAGAATCGACTATTCAGTTATCAAACGCAATATCAAACCAAAAATCGCCCCGCCTGTCGGGGCTTGGAGAAATATATATTGAGCTGAAAGATGCTTCTATTGTAGAGCTGAAACTGACCACACATATGTAAGCTTCCGTGATCTAATGGATAAGAGCGCGGACTCTTAATCATTAGGTCTCTCACCGCTGTGACGGCCCCCGCCCATCGGGGCTTGGAAAAATAGATGGGTTGCATGATGCTTCCACGCAGAGCTGAAACCGACCCACACACGAGTACTAGTAACCCACTTAGAGGATCTAAGCCTGCCCAGGCAAAGCGGTGCGAGGCGACAGGGATTGAGATGTCATTTCATCTCAAAGTCGGGTAAAGGTCCCACAAAATTGGAAGCAACGTCTCCAAAATGACCTTTACAGTGTTGACGGGGACGTTAAACCTCAAATCAAACAAACAAACTCACCGCTGCGGGTTCGAGCCCGGCAGACGATAAGTTCTGCAATGGAAGATCAATAATATTATTAATGAAGCTCTTATAGTTCTTGAGAAGTTAACTTGACCATTAGGGTGAACGCTAGGGTGGTCGCATTGTTTTACAAAGTCAGTGAACCATGAAGTGTAGGGTAAGGTCAAATATGGATGCTTGCATTTAAGTAACCATGGCAGCCCCAGATACAAGTTTGTACAAAGTATCATTAGTGAAGCTCTTATAGTTCTTGAGAAATAAACATGACCATTTGGGAGGGGGGAGCTAGGGTGGTCGCAAATGTTGACGCCTTGACGGACAGACGAATGAACGGAGGAACGGACGGAGAACCGGGCGCCCGTATCGCGCCATGCCAATAGCAGGCGCGACAAAAGGGTTATCCTTTTGAAGCAAGGAATACATCACAGAGAGAAAAGTATGGAGTTTACTTGGCTAGTACGGCAGGACTCATCAGTGACTCTCAAATATTTTCAAAATTCCACAAAGGAATCAGTGATCCCAAAGGATAAGAAAATATAAACTACACTGCCGAACACATTCCCCTAGCACCAGCTGTAGAAGAGGATTGGCCGACATAGATCGAGAAGTAGATGATTCCGAGAGTCCATATACACCGCTGTTCGGGGCGACGAACTGATCAACACCACACACGAATTGAATATGATCTATGAAAGGGTCATCCTTTGGAAGCAAGGAATACAGTGCAGAACTGAATTTGCGACCGTAAAGCCGACGATGTACCTCCCCAAATAACAATTTTCTATACAGATTTCCCCACTCTAATTCAGTTGTTTGGTAAAAATTGTACTATTTTGATGAAAGCGACAAGCAATGTGAGCTGCATAAACCCAAAAGCTGCCCAATGTAAAGCGACGTTACATGATGACGCCGGGTTTCAGACAGTCTTGGCGCGTGTGATCTGGGCCTACACTGTTTGCCAAGCCCAACACGAGATTCCAGTCCTGATTCTGTGGTTAATAATAGAGCGGCTATTTTCTATAAATTTCCGTTCCATGGATTTCCCACAAATCAGTGATGGTCACGTGGACAACAGCACTAATTTTGATTTCACCCTTAGTAACTTAGGGTCGATTGTAACTTAGGGTCGATTGTAAAACAATCAGATAATAACTTGCTTGAAGCTGAAAGGAGGTCTGGATAATCTTGTTCCGTTCCGTTAAATACAATTATCAGTGTGGATAATTATACTTTGCGGAACGGAACGGAACACAAATGGCAAATCACAAACACTTCTTATTTAAAAACAACACAAAAAACAGCTGCGTCTGATCAGGGCCTCCACTCTTTGATAAAAGTTCAGTCATTTTCCAAATAAATTTTGATGAAAACACAACCTGACACCCCTAAATTTTGAAATGGACTCTTGCTATATAGATGGAAGAAGATTCCGTTTGGTACAAAAAGGGTTAAGTAGTGTCTTAAGTATACATCACGGAAACACGACCCCCTTGAACCCCACTATCATGCAGTAAAACTGGGGTTTACAGGGGTGTACATTATTTTCCTAACTTCTGCTTCAAAACAAACGTTGCGGATTCTCGTTAGAACCCCCTCATTGAGGCGCTGAGGCGGTTCTAATGAGCACCCACAACCTATGTTTGGAGTAAAAAAAAGGCAAATATAAAATTTGTTCTTTTTTCCGCAGTAAAATTTACAATATATTTGTTTAGGCGTGTTTTCGTAATGCAATTTAGATGTTGCTAGAGCTCATGAAAATAACTTGCTTGAGGCTGAAAGCAGGTCTGGATAATCTTGTTCCGTTCCGTTCCGTTCCGTTAAATATAATTATCAGTGTGGATAATTATACTTTGCGGAACGGAACGGAACGAAACAAAGTTTAGAAATGGCATATCACAAACTATTCTTACTTAAAAACAACTAAAAAACAGTCAGATGTTCAAGAGTATAAACTTCTAATCGATAATAAGACTGAATATTCTCAAAAACAGTGGACTAAAATAAATATGCTAATTTTATATTTACCCAAGCCTTAATCATCAACTATATATATTTAGAAATATTAAGAAGAAATGAAAAAAGGAGTTCTGCTTAGTCTTTATCCCTTCCATTCATTCCTATATTGCACAACAATCCTTAAGTAGAATCTTTAGTATATAATTGAGATGTCTGCTAGGGCTTATGATAATAACTTGCTTGAAGCTGAAAGCAGGTTTGGATAATCTTGTTCCGTTCCGTTCCGTTAAATATAATTATCAGTGTGGATAATTATACTTTGCGGAACGGAACGGAACAAAATTTAGAAATGGCAAATTACACACTATTCTTACTTAAAAATAACTAATTTTATATTTACCCAAGCCTTAATCATCAACTATATATATTTAGAAACATTAAGAAGAAATGAAAAAAGGAGTTCTGCTTATTCTTTATCCCTTCCATTCATTCCTATATTGCAAAACAATCCTTAAGTAGATTTTTTAGTATTTAACTGCGATGCTGCTAGGGCTTGTGATAACTTGCTTGAAGGTGAAAGCAGGTCCCGGTGGTTCGGGTCTCAGTTCCTATTCGGGCCCACAGGAGTCTGTTTGTTTTCTTTTGCTCCAGCATTTCAGTTATTTCATCTCTGTAGTTGATTACTTTTTGTGTTCTCTGAGATGTGGTGATGGTGGGTTCGGGCCTTCATGAGGGCTGGGGCGATTGTTTGTCTGAGCTGCGTCAGAGCCAGTGACGAGGGACGATGACTGTGGCCATGTTGAATATATTTGAATATATTTGAACCCCCCCCCCCCCCCCCCCAAATGGAGTGCTTTTTGCTAACCGTTCCGGGGCGGTTCTTCTGTCGTAGTTTATTGCTAGTTGTTGTTTGTGTTTGGATAGCCGTTTGGTCATTTTGTGGGAAAGTAACTGCCCTTTCGGTTATCCGCTAGTGATGTTTTCATCAGGGTATAGTCACTTCATCTTCGTGTTTCTTGCCCTTTGGTGTCACTGATGGGAGGTGCGAGGTAATTGTATCGATTCCGGAACATTGCCTTCACTTTGATTCTGGATAAAAATCTTGTTCCGTTCCGTTCCGTTATATATGGTTATCAGTGTGGATAATTATACTTTGCGGAACGGAACGGAACAAAGTTCAGAAATGGCAAATCACAAACTATTCTTATATAAAAACAAATCACAAACAGTTAGATGTTGAAGAGAACAAACTTGTAATCGATAATAAGCCTAAATATATTCAAAAACATTTACTAAAATAAATATATTAATTTTATATTTATACCCTGTTGTGTGCTGTTGTTCCGTTCTGTTCCATTCCGTTCCGTAAAGTATAGTTAGCCGTGAAAATATCATTAATATTTTCACAGTGTAAAATATCACTTTTATTTGTTTCAGATATGCACTGATTTCACTGCTATGTATAAAATCAAAAGGGATATTTTTGTCCAAAGTGTGATAAAATATTCTTGCACACCAGACAGGAAATCCGTGATTTTACCCAGGGATAGAAATTTATGTTCTGACCCTGGCATTCTGACCCAAATTCGAACATAATCGCGTGTTTGACAAATGCACTGGTTGAATACGACCTTGTATGCGCCGTTGTTAAGGTTGACGTCACAGCACGTTACGTGACGTCACTAAACATTATTGTAGTGCCATCACAATATGGCGGACGTCGGTAATCGAAGTGACTGCAGCATGAAAATCCACACTAAGAAATTGAAGGCATGCAAGAAAAAGAATCCTATATGGGTGTGAGGGGTGGAGGGAAAAATCCGTCCCCAGGGACACTGTCCGGCATCACGAGGCTTGCCGAGGGTAAAATCACGCATTTCCTTGTCTGGTGTGCAAGAATTGCTCAGAAATAGGGACCTAGTTTTTTCTAATGGAAAGATACAAACACCAGTTGACAGCCTCGAGAAACATGGTTTTAAAACAAAATGTATTCGTGTGAAGGATTCTCTAGGACCGTACATGTATAGCTGTCGGTGTTCATTCGAATCTGACCTCACAGCGGCTTAATCTATAAATAACTTTATTCCGACAAGCCACTTATAGTCACGTGGAGTTGAGCACTGAAGAGTCTTTATGCCTAGAAATTCTGGGTTGACTGACAAACAGTCGATCCAACTTGAAAAGTGATGATTGAATTTTTGTCATTTGAGCTGTGCAGTCTAGATATGGGCCCCGTCAAGCGATTTTAGTACTTATCGCCTATGCGAGCAGCGAAGGTTCAGGCGAGCCTGCGCATCCGCGCAGTCTCGCCAGAACCTTCGCTGCTCGCTCATACAAGCACTGAATCAAGAGGAACCTTCAGACGGAAAGCCATATCCCTGGCCCCTCTAAATGACTGGGCATGCGCAGTTAAAATTTGTCATGACGGAATGCTCGAAGACACAAATTCGCTTGGCGGGGCTCATATATACATGTAATCATTTTAGAATTTTTAGTGGAATTTTACAATTACAACCAAAACACCGTGTTATTTACGATTCTTCGTCATGATCTCTGTGGGATAATACATTAGTGCTGATTACAAGTGCATTATTTTCTTGTTGTGTCATCACGCTAACAAGTCCGTGAAATGAACACCCCCTTACACCCCACTTTATATAGGGAAAATTGGGATTTATGGGGTATAGATTATTTTCCTTATTTCTGCTCCTAGACATAGGTTGTGGGTACTCGTTAGAACCGCCTCATTGTGGGTACTCGTTAGAACCGCCTCAATGAGGCGGTTCTAACGAGCACCCACAATCTATGTTTTGAGTATAAATAAGAATAAAATCACAAATTTTCTTCAGAAAATTGACCGTTTTGGGGATGTACAAATGCACTATGGCGCACGGGTGTGTTATCGTAATGGACAAACGTTACGTTCGTGATTGGTTGTAGATAATTACCGAAAACGAAAATCATCAAAACGGAAATTGGTTTCATAATGGTTGTCGAAGCAATAACATTTAGGGGGTAACTGTATTCAAACTGTCATTCATTACGATAACGCACCCGTGCGACATAGTGCATTTTTTTCACATCCCCAAAATGGCTACTTTTCCGATGAAAATCCGTGATTTTTTTCTTACAAATACAGCAAACATAGGTTGTAGGTGCTCGTTAGAACCGCCTCATTAAGGCGGTTCTAACGAGTACCCGCATCCTATGTCTGGGATAAAAGAATAAGAAAAATAACGTATACCCACGTAAACCCCAGTTTTCTCTATATAAAGTGGGGTATAGGGGGTCTTCATTTCACGGACGTGTTCACGTGATGTGGGAAGGTAAATCGGCGGTTTTACTGACGGGAATTTCTTTTTACGACGACGCGTCAGCGGAGCCGTAACTGTAAAGCCGACGATTTACCTCCCCAAATGACAATTTCCAATACAGTAATCCCCATTCGAATGCGCTTATTCAGTTGTTTTGTTAACATTTGTACTATTTTGCTGAAGGCGGCGAGCGCTGTGAGCTGCGTAAAACAAGATGCCAGCCAATGAAAAGCGACGCTGCGTGATGCAGTTGGGTTTCCGACTATACTGTCATATATTTTTGACGATATCCAATCAGATGTCGCGTTACATACGCAAGTGCATTAGGAGGTAACATCATTTGATCTAAAAGCCTCTGTGGTGTATTGGTTACGCTACTCGTCTCCTACTCCATTGTGTAAACCAGGAGTCGTGGGTTTGATCTCGGACTTTTCCAGACTTTCGAATCAGTCTTTAAACCGAGGTCCCGTCGCCGTATGATCTTAGCTGTTGGTGGGACGTAAAACTGAAACACACAATGTAAATACAAATCAGAGGGCTGACAGCACTGGTGGGTCGATTGTCTCTTGAGTGTTGTATGCCATTACGCAAACACGCCTATACAAATACATTGCCACCTTTATCGCCGTAAAAATGAAAATTTGATGATGAAAAATTGTGACATTTTTCTTATTTCTGCTCAAAATATAGATTGTGGGTACCCGTTAGAACCGCCTCATCGAGGCGGTTCTAACGAGCACCCACAATCTTTATTTTGTGTAGAAATAACAAAAATAAGGTTAACCCCTCTAAGCCCCAGTTTTACTTTATAAAAGTGGGGTTCAAAGGGGTCAGAATTCTATAGGTTTGTTTTCGTGATGAACTCCTGTATTATAAGCAAACGGTGAAGAGCCTTATCAGACGCCGCGTTCTGGGAAATGACTGAAATAGTGTATGGATATTGCTGACAGCTCATCAATTTTAATAAAGTATGGACACCTCGTCTCCCTTATATTTTTCTTTTCAATTGCATACATGTTAAAGAAATCACAACGGAAATTTTAAGATGAATAAACACCTGGGCCCAGTTGTTCAAAGCCTCGCTATCTTACCGAACTCGTTAGTGGTCATAATGTTAACTGTTCTAGCAAGTTCAATATCTGAAATTTTGGTATTTTTGCTAAAAACATGCATTTGCAATAGCTGCTAACATTTTTTTCAGCAAAAATATTAGCATATTTGCCATATTAAACGACATCGTTAGTTTTGAACAACTGGCTCCAGATAAGACCAAGGCAAAATTTTCAAACTTTGGACTGCAGAACAGAAATTCCTATTTTACAGCCGAATTTGAGTCCGCCCTGGTTGTTTGAAAGAGGGAATTAAAATTTAGTAAAGTGGATGACGGCTGGAGTAGAGGGGTGGCTGTACAGCAGAGGTTTTAGTATATAGTAAAATGTTTTGGGGCACATGTGATCATTGTATCTGCTGAAGAGGTGTGACTGTTAAACAGAGGGGATCATAAATGATGTTTTACTGTTTAAAGAAACTTTTAAACAATGCCTACCTTTCAATGAATACAAGAAATACCGTTTATACTCGACAATATTTTTTACACAGTTCTTAGCCGTCTAAAGCAGTGCGTATGCAAATTTTTACATTCTGCCCATTGATGGGAAAACTGACTGTCAATGACAACAGTAAGATGCAGGTACTAGTTATACCTTGAGACACTCTCTGAAAGCTTAAATCGACTGCACATGCGTACTGGTAAACCGCTTAGAAGGTCTAAGACTGTCCAGTAGTGCGAGTCATACCGTCCATACATATAAATCCTATTGGTTTCTTTGGGCAGCAGTGCTTGAGATGTCATTTCTCAACGTCGGGTAAAAGTCACTAAAAACTGGAAGTAACGTCTCCAAAATGACTTAAATAGTGTTGGCGGGAACATTAATCCTCAAATTAAACAAACAAGCAAAACACTCGAACGTTTCTGAAGCATAAGCAGCTTGCGGGAATGATTCTGGACTGCTACAGGTATTTCTGCTTCTAACATACGCAGTAGGCGCGTTATTTAAGAGCTTAAAGACTGAGCATTTTCTGGTGACTTTTTTATTTCTGCTTCAAACATCGATTGAAGGTAAGGTGCTCAATGAATAGGTTCTAACGTGTAGCAGAAATAAGAAGAAAAATGTATAACCTGCAGACCCTATATTTCTCTGAATAAAGTGGGGTTATGGGGTTTTCATTACATAGACTTGTTGCCCTTATAGGTCTTAAGAAGATTTGCTCTATAAATTGGGGTCATATTGTTTTATGCTTGTAAACCACAATTATGACGCTGGAGCACTTAATCAGATTATCGAGTCATTCATACTGATAAAAATTATATCAGCGAATGCTGAGGATTATGTTGTTATGCCAGTTTCAGCAGCGTCTTTTTCTAAAAAATAGCACATCTATGTTAATAGCGGAACATGCTATTACGAGTGGGCGATTTAGTGGTCTACAATCATTTATTAGGTCGCGCAGTGAGGGACCATAAGAAATGACGAGATGTCCAAAACAGTTAACAACCTTATCAGACACAAATAGATATGGAAATCTCTCCAGTCGAAAATAGATTGTTGTTAAATGTACATGTAGCCTCAATCCATAAAATCATAATTACATCACAACTAAAACAATTCTACTACATTTTGAGCGGAGGATCATTTATGCACTATACGTAGTAAAGCGGCCGACACAAACTCCGATACCTTAATCATTTGTAAAGTGTTTGAATAGACGGAAGCTAAAAAGTATCATAGGACGATGGCTATAGTCTGCGAAATCACTTCGTGAATTCACCGACTATTAAGGGATCTTCGATTCCCTGTACAGAACATGCAATGTTTAGTTTTTCGTCGAAATTAAGATGCTGGTCTCAGTTACCCAATGAGGCTGTTCTAACGAGTACCAGTTACCCATGTTTTGAGTATAAATAAGAAAAATGTTCAATTTGCATCAGAAAAAATAATCGTTTTGTAGTTACATATTTGAAAGAATACAGTAGATCACAGAGTGTGTTATAGAAGTCAAATGCATTTGACACGGAATGCTGATATATTGCTTGATGACAAGCTGTTACATACATTAATACGTGACATGCCCTGCAGGGCAAACTTGAATATCATAAATTTGAGATGAATGAAATATAGAGCGCATCTTTCACTAGGGGTCATTTTATGTAAAATATATGAAACGAGCTTTCTGCTCGATTCATAAATGTTATATGAAATGACTACGATTTTTTTTTATTTATTTATTTATTTATTTTTTGTGGGGGGGGGGGGTGACCCTTCCAAGAATATTTCACTTATTTCGAGCCTATCGTTAATCAAAGGTGGGTGATATCCTTAGTACCCGGAGAAAAACATCTGACCTTCCGTTGCAAATCTTTGCGTCTCACATGTGACCCGAGCTAGGCTCTAACTACAGCTGTGAGGGACCTAATGATTAAGAGTCATCGCCCCTACTACCTATTTAGTTTCCGCTTCAACATTCTCATCATTCAACTAAGAGAATTGAATTCCAAATTTGGAAATCAAAAGATTTTGATTTATCTCTGTGCCTTTGGTGGCAAGAATGTACAGCGCACACGCATTTGTTTCGCATTTGTATTGCGCGAGATTCGCACTCGTGATTCACGCGTTTCACTTGCGAATCACATTTTTAGCCAATCGATTGGTTTTATGAATAACTCGATATTGCGTGTAAATCGCGATTGTTGACCAGCCAATCAAACCTGAGTGTCGAAAGCGCAGATAGTGCACATTCACAGACTGCTTCGCGTTTCAAAAGCAACCAATCAATACTGCGCAACTATTTCACACTTATCGTTTGTTTTTTTTCATTCCCTTTTTCTATTTCTTTAAATTTTCCTTATTCCAGATTTTTTTTTTCAGTTTGAACATAACATATCTGATTAATTCCGAAAGGCGGACTAGTCAATTATCCATTTACATTTGCCTGGGGGTAAAGGGTAAAATACAGGTACTGCATAGTGATTGAAGTTGACTGTCAAAATGCAGGATGTTTATTGACCAACAGTTTTATGACACCCAGGTGCAACTCGGGGCTAAAAAGATAGCTGTTTAAAACAACACCTTATTATCGTCATTTATTCTACATGTCCGAAATTATTAATGTTCTTACACTCACAGAAGCGGCCCATTTTTTAATTAATTAATAACATGTAACTCGGAGGAGAATAAAGTTGCGTTATCTTCAAAATTTATTTGGAAATGCCTGAACCCTTTGCATAAAATGTAGGCCCTGACCAGAAGCCTATGTCTGCTGCGTCTGATATGGGTCTGCATGCTTTTTGCCATTTGACGAAAAATGGAATCTTCCACCTTGTTAAAAGAACAAATACATTTCAAAATTAAAGAGTCTGAGGTTGTGTTTTCTTTATTATGTATATTTTGGCAAACCAAGTAGGTCCTGATCAGACGCTTACTTCTGCTAGGTCTGATCTGGATCTGCACTATTTTTCGTTTGGCGTCAAATAGGATCTTTCACCTTGTAAAAAGCACAAGATCGTTTCAAAATTTAAGAGTGAGAGGTATTATTATCTTCAAAATTTATTTTGAAAATATCTGGAGCTTTTTGAAACAATGTAGGCCCCGATCGGGTGCCTATTTATGTTGCCTATGATCTTGGTCTGCACATTTTGCTGATTGGCGCCAAATGGCATCTTCCACCTTGTAAATAGAACAAGACAATTTCAAAATTCAAGTGTGTGAGGTTGTGTTGTCTTCAAAATTTCCGAAATAATTCATGTTCAGTCACTACCAGAAGCAGCTCATTTATAATTATTTAGTGTTGTATCATTTTGTATCATTAACACATTTGTTTTACCAAATGGAATTTTCTACCTTATACATTACATAAGTCGATTTCAAAATGTTGGCGAATCAGGTTTTTTTTTTTTTTTCGAAATTTATTTGGGAAAAGGCTGAACCTTTTGTAATGTTTTATTATCTAGGCCCTGATCAGACGCCTACGTCTGCTGCGTCTGATTTGAGTCTTTTTTACCCATTTTCTTCAAAATTTATAATTTGGAAAAAAATGCCTGAACTTTTTGCAAACAGTGTAGGTCCTGATCAGACGCCTTGTTCTGTTGCGTTTGATCTGGGTTTGTACTTTTTGCCAATTGGCGCCAAATTGAATCTTCCACCTTGTAAATAGCACAAGACAATTTCAAAATTTAAGAGTGTGAGGTGGTGTTGTCTTAAAAACATTTATGAAAATGTCTGAAGCTTTTTGAAACAATGTAGGCCCTGATCAGACGCCAAGTTTTTCTGCGTCTGAACTGGGTCTGCACTGTTTGCCATTTGGTGCTAAACTTTATTAACTTTAAGAAATGTGTTAATTTCAGCCTTTACCTTTTCCAAAATTTTAGTTATTTACTTATATATTTATTTATTTTTCTTTGTTTCAAACAGAGATTGTTGGTACTTCACTGCGAAAATACGTCAATACAAATCTGTTGATTTTTTACCACCAAAACTAAACATTTTCTGTTATTTTAATATTTCAGAAAAACATAGGTTGTTGTACTCGTTAGAACCGATTCGGCGAGGCTGTTCTGAGGAGTACCCACAATCTATATTTTGTGCAGAAATAAGAAGAATAATATATCCCCCCTTTAATTCCAATTTTACTATTTAAAAGTGGGGTACAGCGGGGTCAAATTTATATAGGTGTGTTTCGAGATGTGTAAGAAACATCATAAACATCCATTACAAGGCGTTTCTGATGAGCGCCCACAAACAAGTAAATAGACGTGACTTGTCAAACGATTACCCTCTTGGTCCCCTACACCATATGCCTCAGAATACACCGAGTGTCTATTATCTCTAAACTGCCAGACATTAGGTTGTTATGCAATCAAAAGTATGTCTTTCAATGTAAATGTAATTGTGTGTGTTTATCCGAAGAAATCACAACTGATAAGAGAAACCGATACCGCCATTAATTTATGAACGAATTAAAAAATAAAATAAAGAATATTGGTCAAACATACGACCTAAGAGGATTTTGAATGGCCCGTGCTCTTTCGCATTCACGCGTTTTATCTGCACTTACCTGTCTTATTCTTATTGGTTGGTTTTCTCTCGCAGAGAAACGCGTATTGAGTTTACCTAACGCGTTTTGAATAATCACTTTCATTGGCTGATATTAAAACCCGTTGCAATCGCGTATGAACGCGATGAACCGCATATAAAAACAAGATAACTTTACACGCACGCAATGCGCGTGTGTCACGCGGACAAAACGCGAAAATGGTTAAGTTCTTCTTGAGCTTAACTGTACTTCATTTGTCACAAAGCACTGTCAAGACAAGTCCATCATGACTGACAGTCAAGTGTGCCAATTTTCAAACACTACAGTGTCTGATGTAAATTTCAACAATCCAAACATGTATATTCAGCGAACTTCTCAACTTCTCGTACTATATATATTTGACGCCATTTGAATAAATGAAAAAGGTTGACTTTGGAGGCAAAGAATACATATTAGAGTGAAAACCGGAAACTCTGAAACCTAATTTGTATGTTAAACGTACATATATTTTTGGCACATTCTGGAGCTATCGTTTGTACCCGCCTTCATAATATAATGTTTTTAACCAAGTCATATCGTACCGGCACCTCAGACCAATACAGCAGACCTCGGACCTGTACCTGGGCCAATACGAAATTACTTGTCAATGGTTAATGACAATCTTATTAATCAGCTTCAATAAAATGTCGTATTGGCCCTTTATTCCGTACTGGTCCTCCTTTTCTCGTATTGACCCTCTTTTCCCCGCATTGGCTCTCCTTTTCCGTATTGGTCCTGTTTGTCAAATGTATAGTGCAGGCAGTTTTGGGCTATATAAATACTATTGTGATAGGTTGATATCGTTTGATTATGTGAATGCAGAAACTATGTTGTATATTATATAGAGGAAACATTTATTTAAGCAAGTATCATTTAAGAATAAGGAATAAAGAATAAGAAATAAATAAAACTTTTCTAAATTCCTTATTCAATTTCAAGATTCATAGAGCTTTGCGACACGGTGTAACATAACATTTGCGTATGGCACATTCATCGTCATTTTTGGAGCATAGCTCTAGTGAAATGAGAAGTAATTTCGGCACTACTTTTGGCGTTACTGTGTATGACCTATTCACCAGTGAGAACATAGATCCCCGTGTAAACTTAGTAGATTATTACATCCTGGGGTATCTTCTTATAGACTGCTTCACAGACCACCTATTTCAAACGGAATTAATAGATGAACTGTGTAGCAGTCTAATCTTTTTATATTTAAGTTCATATAACCCAGTTTACAGCCCATTTTGTACCGTAAAATCTCAAACCTGGCAACTGGCAGATAGGACAAACTCAGATCAGATACCACAGAACGCGGAGTCTCATTATGACCTACACTGCATACTTACACAAGGTTCAGCCATTTTGCCAAATATTTCGTGGAAGCCACAACCTGACATCCCTGATTTTTAAATGAACTCATTCTATACTGATATAAGGTTGAGGATTCCATTCGTTTAAAATGGGTTAAAAGTACGCAGTATGAGTCGATAATGTTATTCTTTGTTTCATTTACCAAAATAAGACAGTTGGAATCATCCAGTCGATGAGTTTGGACAGGTGCACGTCATATTTAAAGGAGCAAGGCTTATATTGTAAGCAGTAAATTTTGCAGTTTAGACACAGATGAGACGCCATTTGTTGTAGCGTCTGATCTGGGCCTGTTATGTTTGTCCCCTAAAAAGGCTGCTAGACATATACTCAGAGTATGGGTTAATGGGGCTGGGGGAGGGCAATGTTACTTTGTTTAAAGCGACTTGTCTTTGTCCTAGGCATGCGACCATAAAGAAAGCAAATTATCAGCTCAGACGCAAGTTCGATACCTGCCAAGTTCGGCACATTCTTTCCAGGAGATTGATCGTAAAATCTGTTCCACGGTGAGTCTATCCCTTTCGCTGATTCAAGAAGGGCAGTTGTTGGTTTCCGGTAAAAGACTGTTATTGACAATACCTAACCAAAAAAATTGCCTAGATGCCAGATCATTTCATAAATGGCCTCGTCGAGGCAATTTATTTTTATATAATGATAACGGAGCATAATGTCTAAACCTCTTCAAATATGCCTATGGATTGATATTGACGATAACTAACCCAAGAAACTGTCGTACGTAAGATAACTTCATAAATGGCCTCGCCGATGCAATATATATTTAGCACAACGTTAACAGAGTATAATGTTCAAACCTCTCTGAATATTTCGATCATTTTTGGCATTCTGATTGATATTGACAATACCTAACCCATGAGGCTGTTTTATGCAAGATTTCTTTATGAATGGCCTCGCCGAGGCAAAATAATATAAAAAATGAATACGGAGCATAACATCTAAAGCCGGCTTTGATCATTTTCGGCATACACGTTGAAATTGACAATACATAACACGCAAAATTGCCTTTTGCCAAATTACTTTACAAACGGCCTCGCCTAGGCACACAGTTTGAAAAGGTATTTCGAAGTGTAACGCCTAATCTACTTGGAATATTTTGACAACTGTTAGCATGCAGATAGATAATGTACAGATCTAAACAACGAGATTCCTGAATGCCCAATTTCTTTATTTTAGCCTCGGCAAGGTAAAGATAAAACTGCCTCGTCAAGGCGGGTCAATCAAGTCCCCGCAATCAATGTTTTGAGCAGATATAAGAAAATATCACAATTTTGTATCTTAAAATTTCCATTTTTTTTTTGCCGAAAAATTGACAATGTACTTGTACAGGCCTGTTTTCGTGATGGTTGTTGCAGGGTCTACACCTTAGCGTGAGTTAATTTCAATAAAGGTTGTTTTGCCTTAACAAGACTTCTGGCCCAGAATAGCTGCCAACAACTATGTTCATTGGATCTATATGAGCCTGATTTAAAATAACAATCAGACGCTAAATTTGCCTAACGCTATTAAAGCTACTCTCCATCAGCACTCTCAGTGCTTTGTTACTTCTGAACATAATCACGGGTGGTAATCAGGGGAACTAGCTCGAAAATGAGTCAATGGAAATTTGTTCCCTCGACACATCCGGGAACTCTCGAGCTAGCTCCATCTTCAAGAAACTCGTAAACAAAGAATTCTCGAAGAGTTTTATCACCATTTTTTTTTCTTTGTAAGCTATTTATAAAAAAATCCGGCAATGCAGTTCCACATAGAAATGATTTAACTTTGTACTCCGCTAGAATTTGCCAATAAAATTTGCAGCGCTGGAGTATGAATGAAGTTAAACTTTATATCACGGACCTGAAAAATTGTCAATTTATGTCATTACGGAGATTTTGGCCGACGATTTTTCATTTTCCGTCAAAAGTACGCCCTTCACACCCACAGAAACAACATCCTGGTGAAATGAAACATGGAAAGTTTGAAATAAGCAAAACAAATTTGGCCGTGATTACGTAACTTGCCACTTATGACGAAATTACTGTCCGAGCTAGTCTTCTCGACAAGGAGCTAGTTCACTCGACGTAAAAAAGAAAATGAAACAATCATCAGATTCGATGTCTTTCTATGGTCCCACCCAGGATATCCAACTGGTTTCTTTACCTCTGGCTAGTTGGGTTACAAGATGCTATGCCCCAAAGGCGTCCCCCAGTCGTTTCTCCATGTTCGTTTCGCCCCTATTTTGCACCCCTAGTTGTTTTGCCAACAGAGCCTGGTCTTTTCGCCCCCTTAGTCATTTCGCCCACATAGTTGCTTCGCCCCCTCCCATTTGGAGCGGATCAATGGCTGTTGAATGGATGGATGGATGGATGGATGGAATGATTGATGGATGGAAGGATGGGTGCATTACAGAAAGGGATGAGTGGGTATTTGGATGGATTGGTCCATTGGAGGACGGATGGTCGAACGAACATATAGACGGACAGACAGACGGACGGATTGATGGATGGGTCGGTGGGTAGATGAATGGAAGGATGGATGGAAAAAGAGAGAAAATATATAAGCACACAAATGTCAGTGTCGTGTGAAGGATTGATTAAATAAATGAAGTATTTGATTCCTAACGGTAATCTTTTTGATGATTTTTGTTTTACTCAGTAATCACATTTGAAGAAATATATGGGCTGCATGATGCTTCCACGCAGAGCTGAATCCGGCACGCACACTAGTACTGGTAAACCGCTTAGAGGATCTAAGCCTGTCCAGGAACCGCGGTGCTAGGCGGACCGTCCATGCTAATAAACCCTATTGGTTTCATTGGGCGACAGGGCTTGAGATGTCATTTCATCTCAATGTCGGGTAAAAGTCCCACAAAATTGGAAGCAACGTCTCCAAAATGACCTTTACAGTGTTGACGGGGACGTTAAACCTCAAATCAACCAACCAACCAACTCAGTAATCACATATTGTTCCCGCAGGTAATTTGATTATTTGTGATAAACCTCAAGCCATCGTTTAAACAAATTATGTTGTGCTGCAGTCCTAGGTTCTACATACCCAAGTTTCTTGAAATCAGCTCACTGGTTCTAGAGAAGATTTTTAATGGTTTTACCATATATGGGCGTGGTAACCATCTTGGTCATGTGACCCAGATGCCGCGAACAAACTATCGTTTCCCCTACGCATAAATGCTCAACACAGTTTTCGACTAAATTGTTGAAAGATAAGATGGTAGTAGTTATTAGTTGCTTAATATATCACAGACTGGAAGTCAGTCGTTAAAGTGAATAGATCATGAGCGCGAAGCGCGAGTGATCACGGGCGCGTACCGCGAGTGATCTCTGCACTTGTGACCGACAGACAGTGATCTATTAAGCAACTAATCACCTAACAACATGAATCTATTTCGATTAGGTATCCTGCCGGTGTAGTTCGAGCCTCTCTTGAGTCATATATGGATAACCCAGTTCTGCAATGGAAAGTCACGTTCATAAACAGAGTCTAACAAATTTCGAAGTTTACGTCTGCATTTCTCTTGGAGCCCATAACTTCCATTTATGTTATGCTACAAAGTTGAAATTTGGTATGACGCTTACTCAGACCGTGACCTTTCAGTTCATGATAAGATTGTCCCAGGGCCATGCTCCTGGGCGTGTCCGAGTGTTAGATACCATTGCCAAAGAGTCCTAACCAGAGTCTAACAAACGTTAAAGTTAACGTCCGCGTTTCTCTTGGAGCCCATAATTCCCGTTTCTGTTATGCTACAAAGTTGAAATTTCGCATGACACTTACTGCGCCCAAGACCTTTCCGTTCATGATACAATTGCCCCTTGGACGGCCTTGGGGTAAAATATCATAAAACGTAAAATTGACATATAGGCATTTGTATGAAAAACTCAAAATGTCAAATATTTTGAAAATTATTCAGCTCCCAACCCCTAAACCTGCACAGGGGACCTCCAGTTAACGTCCCGATCCGAAGGGCGGTGCACTTTTTATGATATTCATCCAAGCAAATGATGCCAATGGAGCGTTCGGACACTGAAATTTTATCGCCGTTTTTTCATCCATCCATCCAACATCCATTGATCCGCTCCAGATGTGAGGGGGCGAAGCAACTATGTGGGCGAAATGACTTAGGGGGCGAAAAGACCAGGCTCTGTTGACAAAACAACTAGGGGTGCAAAATGGGGGGGGGGGGGGGGGGGCGAAACGAACAGGGAGAAACGACTTGGGGACGCCTTTGGGGCATGGCATCTTGTTACCCAAGTAAACTGGTAAAGAAACCAGTTGGATAACCTGGGTAGGACCATAGAAAGACATCGAATCTGATGAATGTTTCATTTTCTTTTTTTGAGGGGACTATCTCCATGTCGAGTGAACTAGCTTCTTGTCGAGAAGACTAGGTCGGACAGTAATTTCGTCATAAGTCGCAAGTTACGTAATCACGGCCAATTTTATTTGCTTATTTCAAACTTTTCATGTTTCATTTCACCAGGGATGTTGTTTCTGTGGGTTTGAAGGGCGTACTTTTGACGGAAAATGAAAAATCGTCGGCCGAAATCTCCGTAATGACATAAATTGACAATTTTTCAGGTCCGTGATAAAAAGTTTAACTTCATTCATACTCCAGCGCTGCAAATTTCCATGGCAAATTCTAGCGGAGTACAAAGTTAAATCATTTCTATGTGGAACTGCATTGCCGGATTTTTTTTTATAAATAGTTTACAAAGAAAATAATGGTGATAAAACTCTTCGAGACCTACCTTTGTTTACGAGTTTCTTGGTGATGGAGCTAGCTCGAGAGTTCCCGGATGTGTCGAGGGAACAAATTTCCATTGACTCATTTTCGAGCTAGTTCCCCTGATTACCACCCGTGATAATGGTCCAGCATTTATCAACTGCGAATAAGGAATAAATTAAATCAAAGCACTGAGAGTACTGGTGGGTCGATCGTCTCTGAGTGTAGGTTGGGAAAATAGTCGAGCTGATCAGACATCACGTTATGTGGCGTCTGATTATGTAGATTCTGTTTGCCAATGCCCAAGTGTACTAGCAGAGTCCGACCGCCCCCGCCCATCGGCGCTTGAATAGATAGATGGGCTGCATGATGCTTCCACGCAGAGCTGAAAGTCCCGTAACATTGGAAGTAACGTCTCCAAATGACCTATACTGTGTTGACGGGGACGTCAAACCTTAAATCAAACAAACGAGCACAGTCCAGAATTTTCTTCTTACGCTGCGCTCTGACGTCTTAGGGTAGTACTTGGATTTTGTTCAAAAGAGTGGAGAGGGTGCAAACGCAGCCCCCTCCCATCTTTTGGAAATTATTTCAGATTCATACAGTTTTTCACCCTCTGCAAAATACCTGAAATTTGCATCCTCAACCCGCCCCTTTTCAGAGTCCGCGTACGACCCTGAATCATGTTCAAAATGATGTTGCATACATATGGCGAACAGTGCCGACCTAATCAGAAGCAATATACTCTATATCCGAACTTGGTCTACGCTGTTTGTCTAATAAAGGTACCACCTATAAAGTCTGGGCTACTCATTTTTGCACTAAAATATTTCAGGGTTCTAAAATTAAGTTCTTAGCAGGAGTGCGAAAAGTCTATTTTTACTCGACTTGGCATACATTTGTGTAACAGTTTTATAAATATAATGTTCCGAAAGTACCTGGCCAATTGAAACCAAATTGCATGTGGAGCCTCTATGGGAAGGGGGAACGAAAGTTTGTTCGGGAGTACTGGGTCACATGACCAATATGGCCGCCATGCCCATATATGGTAAAACCTTTAAAAATATTCTTCTCAAGAACCGAATAGCCGATGATCTTGAAACTTGGTATGCAGCATCGGGGACTCTGGCCCTACCAAATAAAAATCAAAAATGAGTTCCTATAAGAGCAATGAAAACATTCATAAGAAAGAAGATGGGTTATACTACGTAGTTTCGGCTAATAAAGCCTCATCAGTGACCCTGTAATGATCCGGCAAAGAAAGGCAGAGGAAACATACTGCAATTTTGCGAATTTCGAATAGGCAGTCGATACAAAGACTGATATAAATCAAAATGGGGTCCAAATAATTTAAAACCTGTCTAGAGTATGAGTCTAAACCAATAATTTATTTCTGATTTCTCAGAATATTCACGCTGATCTCAAAGGACCAAAAGTAAACTATAAACTGCAGCAAGTTTGTTCAAATGATGACCTTTGGTTGACATTGACCTGTTTTACGTCAAGGTCAAATTTGGTCACTTAGACATTTATATGGAAAAACGGCAAAACAGTGGATTTTTCTGATTGTATGTTAGCTAGTGGCATCAGAAATGGTATTTGCAATAAGCTGAATGGAAGTTTATCAGTTTCAGAGGTCAGGGTCATTTACTGACCTTTGTCCAGGACGGCTCTGATTCAGTATTTTTATCTTCTTCTTCACTTAAACTACTTGGCTAATTGAAACCAAATTATATGTGGAGCCTCTATGGAATTTGGGAACGAAAGTTTGTTTGTGAGGACTGGGTCACATGACCAATATTGCCGCCATGCTCATATATGGAAAAAAAAAACCTTTAAAAATATTCTTCTCAAGAACCGAATGGCCGATGATCTTGAAACTTGGTATGCAGCATCGTGGACTCGAGCCCTACCAAGTTTGTTCAAATGATAACCTTTGGTTGACCATGACCTGTTTTACGTCAAGGTCAAATTTCGTCACTTAGACATTTTTATGGAAAAAAGGCAAAACAGTGGATTTTTCTGATTGTATATTAGCCAGTGGCATCAGAAATAGTATTTACAATCAGCTGAATGGAAGTTTATCAGTTCCAAAGGTCAAGGTCATTTACCGACTTTTGTCCAGGACGGCTTAGATTCAGTATTTTTATCTTCTACTTCACTTAAACTACTTGGCTAATTGAAACCAAATTATATGTGGAGCCTCTATGGAATTTGGGAACGAAAGTTTGTTTGTGAGGACTGGGTCACATGACCAATATGGCCGCCATGCCCATATATGGCAAAAACCTTTAAAAATCTTCTTCTCAAGAACCGAACGGCCTATGATATTGAAACTTGGTATGCAGCATCAGAGACTCTGGCCTTACCAAGTTTGTTCTAATGATGACCTCTGGTTGACCTTGACCTGTTTTATGTCAAGGTCAAATTTGGTCACTTAGACATTTGTATGGAAAAATGGCAAAGTAGTGGATATTTCTGATTGCCTGGTAGGCTGTGACATCAAAAATTATATTTGCAGTTAGCTGAATGGAAGTTTATTAATTCCAAAAGTCAAGGTCATTACTGACCTTTGTTTTGGATGGCTCTGATTCAGTATTTTTATCTTCTTCTCCAGTAAAAGAACTGTGCTGATTGAAACCAAATTACATGAAAAGCCCCTATGGGGGTGAGGCAATTAAACATTATTTGTGGTATTGTTGTCATATGACCAAGATGGGTACACTGCCTGTATATGGTATAAACCACATGACCTCTGGTGAGCGTAGTGGTCCATGGGCCTCTTGTTTTTGCTAGACGTCGTTTGTCCATAGGGGAATGGAAGGTTAGCCTAGATTGCGAAAAGAAAGAAACCGAAAATGGATGCATGTGGTACAAGTTGTAATTGTAAATAAAAGATTGTATGTCACATTTGAGAGAACATTTGGAAATCCCTGTTTGTAATCTGTGACTGTTATGCATATTTACTGGCACATTATTACCATATGAGCCCCGCCAAGCGAATTTGTGTCTTCGAGCATTCCGTCATGACAAATTTTAACTGCGCATGCCCACCCATTCAGAGGGGCCGGGGATATGGCTTTCTGTCTGAATGTTCCTCTTGATTCACTGCTTGTATGAGCAAGCAGCGAAGGTTCTGGCGAGACTGCGCGGATGCGCAGGCTCGCTTGAACCTTCGCTGCTCGCATAGGCGTTAAGTACCAAAATCGCTTGACGGGGCCCATATACACATCATACGTTTCGTCATTTTTCTTTCCAGTCCAGGTACCACACCGTTTAATGTGTGCTGAGCATATAGACTCAAGCTTTTGTTTTGTAAAAATACTGCTTCTCTTAAATAAGTTCTGACGTTAGATCCTTTGGAAGCAAGGAATACACCAAATAAACGAAAATAGCAGACTCGGCTTTATTCAGTCTGTTCATGACCAGTACGGAAATGTGCAACACCGGCCACGCCCTCTAGGCATCGGCTTAAGCAGAACTCTTTTTTCAAAATGATATCAAATGAACTCAATGATCCAAAAGGACAAGAAAATATAATCTGCACTATGATGATGTACCGGGAGACGTTTTACGGCCGCCACACGACACAACACCATCCAACAACAGTGAAAATAAATAAGTTCTGAAGTTAGATCCTTTGGAAGCAAGGAATAAACCAAATAAACGAAAATAGTAGACTCGGCTTTATTCAGTCTGTTTATGACCAGTACTGAAATGTGCAACACCGGCCACGCCCTCTAGCACCGGCTTAAGCAGAACTCTATTTCCAAATGATGCCAAATGAACTCAATGATCCCAAAGGACCAGAAAATATAATTTGCACTATGATGATGTACGAGGAAATGTTTTACGGCCGCCACACGGCACAACACCATGCAGCTACAGTGAAAATAAATAAGTTCTGAAGTTAGATCCTTTGGAAGCAAGGAATAAACCAAATAAACGAAAATTATTCAGTCTGTTCATGACCAGTACTGAAATGTGCAACACCGGTCACGCCCTCTAGCATCGGCTTTTAGCAGAACTCTATTTTCAAAATGATATCAAATGAACTCAATGATCCATAAGGACAAGAAAATATAATCTGCACTATGATGATGTACGGGGAGACGTTTTACGGCCGGCACACGACACAACACCATGCAGCTACAGTGAAAATAAATAAGTTCTGAAGTTAGATCCTTTGGAAGCAAGGAATACACCAAATAAACGAAAATAGCAGACTCTGTTTTATTCAGTCTGTTCATGACCAGAACTGAAATGTGCAACACCGGCCACGCCCTCTAGCACCGGCTTAAGCAGAACTCTATTTTCAAAATGATACCAAATGAACTCAGTGATCCCAAAGGACCAGAAAATATAATCTGCACTATGGTGATGTAATACTATAGCTAATACTTGTTACACCGGAACTCTTGCGACTAAATAACTAGTGCACTTGTACTTTTGAGCTGTGACGCCAGGTTGCCGCCCTGCGCGTGGGATGCTGTCGACCAATCAGATTTCTTAAATAGTGTATAAATAATAATGAGGTATGATAATTGTCCGTCAGTAGTACATGGTACTACCAAGATTATCTTTGTAGAGACCTGGGGGGTAGCGACACAGCATAGGCGTGTTCTCAAGGTGGTAGAGCACGGGTACTAGGACATTTTACAATAGCCGAAATTGGCTGGTCTAATAGTAACCCTTCCTGGCTCACTTTTGGCCGCCGTTCAAAATTCAAAATTACATGCATTATCACCCTTTAACAAGCACCGTGTCCAAGGCGTTTTCTCTACCACGGCAGGGGTGGGGGTAGAGTCTAATGGAAGCCAAAACCGATAATGCATGAGAAGCTTTTTTCCTCGGTCAGACAAGGGCTGTGTAATGACACATTTTGCAGCCGGAATTGGCAACGTGTCACCACATTCTAGAGCCCGACCATTGGTCTGCATCTGCATTCAAAATTCGAACCCCGCCAGAGGACTGCCCATTTTACAGGACAAACGCTTAACATTGGGTGCGTTCTGTGCCTACATGACATCTTGAGCGGGGGATGTGGGAGGTGGGATTGACCTACTTCTCACATCCTCCGCGAAAGAAGTCACCCGACTCCCAATTGGCTAGCTGATAACTGTCAAGCAGACAGGAGTCAGCATATTGGCAGCCTAGGGAAAAGAGCAGTACCTACAACTAATCCCAGATGGCGAACTGGGGGTAGCCCCTATGTGCCCATGGCGCCCGGTTACCTTAAAAACATCTGTCAGTCAGTAATTGTCCGTACTTGTAACATTCCTATGACGACATCTCAAGCACGATTATTTTGTCTGATGTAAATTCGTGATACTGGTATTTTTGGTTCTCGTCGGAAACGCCTCATTAACAGATCAAGTACCCACAACCTTTCATTACGAAAACACATCCGTGTGAAATAGTACATTTTTCAAATCTCAAAAAAGGCAATTTTTCTGAAGAAAATTTGTAATATTTTTCTTATTTATACTCCAAACATAGGTTTTGGGTGCTCGTTAGAACCGCCTCATTGAGGCGGTTCTAACAAGTACCCACAACCTATGTCTTGGAGCAGAAATAAGGAAGATAGTGTTTACCCCCGTAAACCCAAGTTTTCTCTATATAAAGTGGGGTTTAGGGGGGTCTTTAGCTCACGGACTTGTTCACGTGATGGTATTGTAGCAGAAGTAGGAATAATATCAAAGTACTGAAAGTACTGATAGATGGATGGTTTTGTTTGATTTGAGGTTTAACGTCCCCGTCAACACTGTAAAGGTCATTTTGGAGACGTTGCTTCCAATTTTGTGGGACATTTACCCGACATTGAGATGAAATGACATCTCAAGCCCTGTCGCCCAATGAAAACAATAGGGTTTATTAGCATGGACGGTCCGACTCGCAATGCTTTGCCTATACAGGCTTAGATCCTCTAAGCGGTTTACCAGTACTAGTGTGCGGGCCGGATTCAGCTCTGCGTTGAAACATCGTGCAGCCGATAGATGGATGGTAGAAAACTGTTAGTTTTTACACTGGGCCATTTCATTTCATTTTTTTTTTTAATTTTTAAATTGTTGTTACGCGAGGAGCAGACAAATGAAATGTCAAAAACAAAATTGAGGATCGAACGGTACATGTTGGAATCCCTTCTTGTGACAATGAGAATAATTCTGGAGACAATTACATACATAGACTGTAGCAAACAAGATAATTTACTCAACGCTCTATACGTGCTAGCAAATGGCTTTCTTACACCAACGTCCCCCGCCCATAGGGCCTTGAAGAAATGTATTGGCTGCATGATGCTTCCACGCAGAGCTGAATCCGGTCCGCACACTAGTACTTGTAAACCGCTTAGAGGATCAAAGCCTGTTCAGGAACCGCGATGCGAGGCGGACCATCCATGCTAATAATCGAGACCAATTTGAACCATAGGGTTAATTTTATGGCATTTTACTCTGAAGTTAGTTGTTTGTGTAATTGGCTTCCTCAGTTTGACAATCTGCATATCATTTTCACTTATCAAATGATACATGCGCGTCTATTGATAAATATAAGGAGGCTTTTTTTTTTCTTGAAGCATAGGAGTGACTCGACATCGAGGGGCTCCTGTGTCGATTGACATAAGGTGAGACCTGAAAGGTCATCACCTTCTAATAAGTTAAACTTTATATTCATTTCTTAATTAACCTACGACTATCCCCTTTTTTTTTTTTTGTTCTTGCTAGACAGAACTCCCAACTCCCAAAGCAAGCTTGATTGAACCCAAGTTAACTCTAATAGCGCGGCACGAGCCATAACCCCCGTGTTTTGGTGTAACTATAGTTAACTCTAGAAAGTCAACCGAACTCGCTCTTAATAACTCGGCCATGTCAGCTGCGTATAGAGACCAATTTCAAATCTAAATCCATTTTATGACATTTAACTCTGAAGTTCATTGTTTGTGTATTTTGCATCCACAGTTTTTTTTTCAATCTGCATATTATTTTCACATATCAAATGATACAGGCGCGTCTCTTCACTGATTTATGTGGACCTATTTTTCTTGAAACAGAGGAGTGATGCGGTATCAAGGGAATTCTTTGGAGTGTTGCCATAAGAAGGTGAGACCTTGTTTGTTTGTTTGTTTGTTTGTTTGTGTGAGGTTTAACGTCCCCGTAAACACTGAAAATGTCATTTTGGAGACGTTGCATCCAATTTGGTAGGACTTTTACCCGACATTGAGATGAAATGACATCTCAAGCCCTGTCGCCCAATGAAACCAGTAGGGTTTATTAGCATGAACGGTCCGACTCGCACCGCGGTTCCTGGACAGGCTTAGATCCTCTAAACTGTTTACCAGTACTAGTGTGCGGGCCGGATTCAGCTCTGTGTGGAAGAATCATGCAGCCCATATTTTTCTTCAAGCCCCCATGGGCGGGGGCCTAAAGGTGAGACCTGAACGGTCATCACCTTCTTATAATGTATACTCCTGATAACTCTAGTTTTCTCTTTAGAAAGATGCCCATCATCCTCGGGTTAACAAGTTACATTACGTAAACACGCCTATACAAATACATTGCCACCTTTATCGCTAAAAAAATAAAAATTTTAAGATGACAAATTGTGATATTTTTCTTATTTCTTCTCAAAATATAGATGGTGGGCACTCGTTAGAACCGCCTCGTCGAGGCTGTTTTAACGAGTACCCACAATCTATATTTTAGAGCAGAAATAAGAAAAATAAGGTATACCCCCGGTTTTACTATATAAAAGTTGGGTTCAAGGGGGTCAAAATTATATAGGTGTGTTTTCATGCTGATAAAATGATGACCCAAACCCCTAAACCCCACTTTCTATAGAGAAAACTTGTGTTTGTGGTGGTACATGTTTCAGTATTTTTTCTTATTTCTGTTCCAAGACATAGGTTGTGGGTACTCTAGGCGGTTCTAACAAGCATCCACAACCAATGTTTTGAATATCACGGATTTTCATAAAAATGCACCCGACAGTGTCGCACGGATGTGACGTTATAAGGCTGTTTGTGCGTGTTTCGTAACTAGTTCAGGTCTTTTCGAGCAGAATTAGGACAATTATGCCCTAATGAGATTTTTACCGGGATGCAGACAATTGGACTCGGAGGTTTTATATGAATGGTTTCCGTGAAACATTTTCGTGACTAAAGCATTTTAATTGCGAACTGAAGTGAGCTTAACTTAGTGCGGAAAGGAAACAGACAACCAATATTAAATAGGCTCCGGAAAAGGAGAAGTGTTTAAGATAATTAAGAATATATGAATCTGAAATGGGTGTGAGGGGTGGATAGAAATATCTGTTCCGAATGTCACTGTCCGGCATCACGACGCTTGATCCAAAGGACGGGTTTAGCTCACTTGAGCACTACGCCTCGCTGCCCTTAAGTGCGGGTCATATTTTCGCGTACTTTGGGATGGGTAGTGATGAGGCCTAATTGGCCGAAACTAGCAAGTCTGGTCGAGAAAAAAGACCCTTGTACCCTCTACGGTTTTCAGTTCTGTGTTGTTATCTTTGCTTCGAAAGGATTATCTTCATTCAGAAACTTACGGGCGTCAAACGGATATTGACGCGAGGAGCAGCTAGTACCATTCTTAACGACTTTGGTATGTCGCAGTCCGGGATCGAATCCGTGACCTCCCGTTCCCCGGAGCGGACACTCTACCAACTGAGCTATCGGGGCCGGTACTAGCTGTTCCTCGCTTGGCACTCAGATTTACGGGGTAGAGCTAGGACTGGTCGATCCAGTGTCAGGATAATGTGACTGGATGTGGTATCATGTAATGTGTCTTGGACATGGTACTTCAGTGAGACAGCACTATAAAAGTGAGCATTGAGCTCTCTGTCGCAACCAGACACCGTCGTGATATGACTGAAAAATTGTTGAAAGCGACGTTAAACCCGAATTCACACACACACACACACACACACACACACACACACACACACACACACACACACACACACACACACACACACACACATTTAGAAACTTATTATTCAAAGTATCGTTAGCTTAAGGAGCACGTTAGTCGTCAAATTGTTTACTATTCTAACACAGAGCGCCTATATAGGCAATGGAAAATAACTGTGTTTTATTCTGCAACAAATCACAGCTCGGAAGAGCGTGACGAGTGACGTCATTAAAATTCCCAATTTATGACGTCACTAGTCGATTTCCTTGACGTTAGACGGTGTAACGTCATTTTCTCGCATCGAAAACGTAAGAAAAGGATATAAATGCATGTGTTTCAGTCGATAATTTTAGCGGGATTTCTTATAACAATGGCGAAAGGTTGTGAGATTTTGAAGGAAACAACAACATTATTGCCGATTTTCAGCGTGTTAGAATCGAAATAGATCAGCTCTTGTCTGTGATTTGTTGAGTAATAAATCACAGTTTGTCGGTCAGTTGTAAGTAGACAAATCACGCGCGCTACGCGCTTGTGATTTGTCTACTTTACAACTGACCTCCAAACTGTGATTTATTACTCAACAAATCACAGCTAGAGCTGATCTATTTCTTAATTCTAGTACTGTGAGTGTATGTTTAAGTTTTACGTCCCATCAACAGCTACAGACTCGTACGAAATATGTTCTATAAATGGGTTATCCTTTGGAAGCAAGGAATACACCACAGGAGTGAAAAATATGGAGTGTACATGTTTTCTGTGCCAGACTAGCTAGTTTCGGCCAATTAGGCCTCATCAGTGACCCTCAGATATTTTCAAAATTCCACGATGGAATCAATGATCCCAAAGGACAAGAAAATATAATCTACAATATGATGTAGGGCAGGGAGACGTTTTACCGCCGCCTGGTTCGGACTCACGACCCTGGTTTATGACGCGATTAGCATGACCTCTACAACACGGAGGTTTCTAACTGTTATAAAAAGTACCATGTCTAACAGTGAGGAAAAGGTGACGTGTATCTTGCATCACTGAGGTGTCAAACGGATATTGATCTCAGTTGGACAAGGCCTAATGTCCTTTCAGCAGGTAAGGGTAGAGCGGGTGGGGTGGGGACGGGGTGTTGTTATATATTCTGTTTCTACAGTTCCATTCCTTTTCCTCTGTTTTCCCTGTCCCTCTCTTTAGTGAGTGAGTGAGTGTTTGAGTTTTACGTCCCACCAACAGCTAAGGTCATACGGAGACGGGACCTCGGTTTAAAGACTCATCCGAAAAGTCTGGAGAAGCCCGATCCCTCGCCCGATTCCTCGCCGAGGCGGTTCTAACGAGTTTCCACAATCTATGTTTTGAGAAGAAATATGAAAAATATCAGAAGTTTTTTATCTGAAAAAACTTCATTTTCATTTTTTCAATGTATTTGAATAGGTGTGTCTTCGTAATGAACTTTTCTGTTTGTTGTCAGTCGACTGGCAATGGCTGTTTCAACGTTTTTTGGCTGTTGCCAGCGGACTGGCAATAACCACTCCGTTTAGCTCAAGATTTTAGAATTTACAAAATATGTTTGAATAATGTCTCCAGACAGCAGTTTTATTAACCTATCGTCATTTTCACTGCTCTCAAATACGGTTAAGTGGTCTATGTCCAAACTCTTCAGAGAGTTAATATTGAGTACAAAATATACCATTTACAATAACGTCCAACACAATCACTGCGATGTCTATCAGAAAAGTGTTTCAGAATAACCTTTGAGAACGAATTGTTAAGCTCCATTTGTGTTTTGATACTGGATCCAGCCTGAAGGTGTTAGACATAATATTCTTGCTCACCAGACAAGGAAATCCGTGATTTTACCCTGGGATAGAAATTTATGTTCTGACCCTGGTGTTCCGACCCAAAATCGAATATAATCGCGTGTTTGATAAATGCACTGGTTGATTACGACCTCGTATGCGCCGTCGTTTAGGTTGACGTCACAGCACGTTACGTGACGTCACTAAACATTCCTGCAGTGTCTTCACAATATGGCAGACGTCGGTAACCGAAGTGACTGCAGCATTAAAAATCCGCGCTAAGAAATGGCAGGTATGCAAGAAAAAGAATCCTGAGTAAAAAGAATATAAGAATCCTATATGGGTGTGAGGGGCTGATAGAAAAATCCGTCCCCCGGGATCACTGTCCGGCATCACTCGGCAAGCCTCGTGATGCCGGACAGTGACCCTTGGGACGGATTTTTCCATCCAACCATCACACCCATATAAGATTCTTATATTCTAACACAGCTCGCCTATATAGGCAATGGTAAGGAACTGTATTTTATTATGCAACAAATCACGGTGCGGAAGAGCGTGGCGAGTGACGTCATTAAAAGCTGCAAATATATGACGCCACTCGTAGATTATTTTGACTTTAGACGGTGTGACGTCACTTTCTCGCACCGGAAACGCTACAAAAGGACATAAATGCTGCATGTGTTGCAGTCAACAATTTTTGCAGGATTTCTTCTTACCATAGCGAAAAGGTGTGAGATTTTCTTAAGGAAACAACAACATTATTGCCGATTTGCAGCTTGTTAAAATCGAAACAGTGTGATGTAGGGTAATAAATCAAAGCACTAATAGTACTGTTAGGTCGATTGTTTCTCAGCTTCGAAAGTAGGTCCTGAACGGAGAATTGGGCTGGTCTGTTTAAGGGAAATGGATACACCTTCAGGGGAGGCAACTCCCCCAAAAGTATTTTGCCTCCCATGTCAACAGGGGTCACCTCTTAAAGGAAAGCATTTGCTCATGAGGAGAAATTCTTTCCTTTTATAGTCGACCCCTTTTTCCGAGGGTCAGAGCTTAAAGAAAAGCGAACAGGAAGTTCCGAAAGTTGTCTTCTTTTGCAAAATGGTGGAAACATCTGCCAGGTATTCCCATTCCTCTTAATTAACCCGTACTTGATGGAAACCGTTTAGACCCTGATCAAACGCCGCGTTCTGCGATCTGGATCTGAACTATTTACCAATGTCCCAGGACATGCTCCGAATAGGTGTTTCACAATAAGCTTCCTTTTTACTCAGCACTGACGTCATAACGACAAGAATAGCGCTGCTAGTTTCTATAAATGAGCCCCGCCAAGCGAATTTGTGTCTTCGAGCATTCCGTCATGACAAATTTTAACTGCGCATATTCCAGCCATTCAGAGGGGCCAGGGATATGGCTTTCTGTCTGAAGGTTCCTCTTGATTCACTGCTTGTATGAGCGAGCAGCGAAGGTTCTGGCGAGACTGCGCGGATGCGCAGGCTCGCCTGAACCTTCGCTGCTCGCATAGGCGATAAGTACCAAAATCGCTTGACGGGGCCCAAATGATGATTATTTAGGCTTTTCAACAAATCAGAGATCGTCACGTGGTAACCAGCAATGAAGAGCTACTGTGCTTTATAACTTTAAGTCGATTGATAAACTATCGACCCAATAACTATGAAGGCGTGTGAGTGAGTGATTGAGTGAGTGTGTGTCAGTTTTACAGCCCACCAACAGCTAAGGTCGTACGGAGACGGGACCTCGGTTATAGACTGAAGAAGCCCGGGATCGATCCTGCAATCCCTGGTTTATCAGGCGAGTAGTACAACCACTACACCACAGAGGCTTCTATGAAGGAGTCTGAGAGAGTTTTGTTGTCGACATTTATAATTCAATAAACTTCGTGTGCACAGACGACCTTTGGATCTATTAAAAATGGTCTTTAAGACATAAATTGTCTATCAGACGTCACTGTATTATTGCAACGCAACACGACGACGTATTCAAGTAAGGCGTAACTATACCTAATTTAGTGACACAGAGGCCTTTCTGATATTTAATTTTCATCAGTGTGTCTCAACCCCAGGGTTCTGAAACCGAAACGGATGATGGACAAGACCCGGCAAACACAGCACATCCCCCTCCGAGCACACACCGACCGACGTAGCTCGTGAGACAGGTCAACTGGAGGCATCAGGCAAGAGACGCCCACCCGCGGACTTATAGGCGTCCCCCACCGAGCCAACATCAGCTAACATTGCCCACGCTCCACGGAAGTCCCGGGCATCAGGAAGGTGATGTCCAAAGTAGCGAGACTTGCAAAATTTAAAATAGTACAAAAAGTGTCGACCAAATCCGCTAAGATACATGTCCCACCTGACAAGTCAGTCTTAGGTTTAGAAAAATTAAAAAGTTATACTTCAAAACTTAAAGATATAATATAGTTATTTAAATCAGTACCTGAGTACTGACGTCAACACCGCAGTATCAACCTCAGCACTCAGGAACTGATAGTGAGCTGATGATACCCTCGGGGACGAACGGATCATCCACCAGCAGAGATACCGACCCAGTCGTTGCAATTAAGGCGTAACTATACCTAATTTAGTGACAATTCAAGATCAGAAATTCTTGCACACCAGACAAGGAAATCCGTGATTTTACCCTGGGATAGAAATTTATGTTCTGTCGCTGGTGTTCCGACCCCAAATCGAATATAATCGCGTGTTTGATAAATGCACTGGTTGATTACACCCTCATGCGCGGCGTCGTCATGCGTGACGTCACTAAACATTCCTGTTGTGTCATCACAAAATGGCGGACGTCGGTAACCGAAGTGACAGCAGCATTAAAAATTCACAATAGAAATGGAAGGTATGCAAGAAAAAGAATCAAATATGGGTGTGAGGGGTGGATAGAAAAATCCGTCCCTCGGGATCACTGTCCAGCATCACTCGGCAAGCCTCGTGATGCCGGACAGTGTCCCTCGGGACGGATTTTTCAATCCACCCCTCACACCCATATAAGATTCTTATACTCTTACCCAAAGCAACATGTTTTCGCAGTAAACAAATTCTCTTTATACAGCTGTTCGTGCTTAAAGTGATTACGTTCTATTTGAGAAGACAGAATCTCAAGTAGAAGAAATTTGCATTGACGACTAATGCAGAATGAAAACCTAAGCCAACAGAGGATCATTTAGGGGAATCCTCTATAGATTTCTTTTTTGACAGAGACGTTGGAAAACAAGCAGAGAATTAGATCAGGATGGTATGTGACAATTTCTCAAATACATTACGATAACACACCCGTGCGATATAGTGTAATTTTTACATCTCCAAAATGGCTACTTTTCTGACGAAAATATGTGATATTTTTCTTACTTATACTGCAAACAGTAATGACGGGGACGTTAAACCTCAAATCAAGCAAAACAAAAACAGCATATGTTTCAGGGACAAAAATGAAGAATTGTCTTGGGGATAATTTGTCCTGTCCTGTCTTTATCTATTTCTCTGATAGGGCATTTACAACACATTTGCTTGACAAGATAAAATTATTCTAGAGCAATACATTGTTACTTAGTGCGAATAGGGTATCTTTTGTTTGTTTGATTTGAGGTTTAACGTCCCCGTCAACACTGTAAAGGTCATTTTGGAGACGTTGCTTCCAATTTTGTGGAACTTTTACCCGACATTGAGATGAAATGACATTTCAAGCCCTGACATCCAATGAAACCAATAGGGTTTATTAGCATGGACCGTCCGCCTCGCACCGTGGTTCCTGGACAGGCTTAGATCCTCTAAGCGGTTTACCAGTACTAGTGTGCGGGCAACATTCAGCTCTGCGTGGAAGCATCGAGCGGCCCATATACTTCTTCAAGCCCCTATGGGAGAGGGGCTAGAATAGGGTATAAAATGTAAAACAAGACTTATACGAGCAACGAATAACCTAAGACTTTAATCCTCTTTATGTAGGGAAAAGTGGGGTTATAACGAATATCCTAAGACTTTTAAACCCATAGGGAAAGAGGGTTTTACAAGGGTATGCATTATTTCCTTTTTCCGTTCAAAACAGATAATGGTCACTCGTTAGAACTACCTCATTGAGGTATGAGCTTGTTCTAACGATCACCGAAAATCTATGTTTGTTACAAAAATAGAAATTAAAATGGGATTGAAACAACAGAACAAACAACCAACATCGGTACCATTTGACTTTTTGTTTATTAGATCGTCGCGTTTCGGTGCTATGTGGACCTTTTTCAAGGAACTGTAGCAAGTAAAAAAGTAAAAAACAATCATCGAAATGTGTGTTCTACAGACATGGTGGACGTTCTACTGTGATGTTCTGCGTCATAATTCGGTGTTTACAGTTTCCCCGCGCCCATCGGGGCTGAAAGAAATAGATGGGCTGCATGATGCTTCTACGCATAACTGAAACTACTGGTAAACCTCTCGGAGTGTATAAGCCTGCCCAGACAAAACAGTGCGAGTCGGAACGTCCAAGCTTATAAACCATACTGGTTTCGTTGGGCGACTGGGCTTGAGATGTCATTTCATCCCAATCTCGGGTAAAAGTCCCACAAAATTGGAAGAAATTTCTCCAAAATGACCTGTCCACTGTTGGCGGGGACATTAAACCTCAAATCAATCAATCAGTCGGTGTTAACCGTGTGAGATATAGGGAAAATTGGGTTTATAAGGGCATGACCATTTTCTATTCTCTGTTCAAAACATATATTGTGTGAACCCTTTTGAGCTGCCATACGAACACCGAAAATCTATGTTGGAGCCAAGCAGAAATACTGTCATCAAAAATGTGCGTTATCACGAAAACACGCCAATTTAATTATGACGCTCTTAAACACCATTTTTACCTTGTAAAACTGGGGTTCAGATGGGTTTACGTTATGTTTTGCTCAAAAAACATAGAGTATGGTTACTTGTTAGGACCGCCTCGCCGGATAATTACGAGGACTGTTCAAATATAAATGCAACTAAGCACATAAAAATGATTCCGTGATAGATTTCGATGAAAAATTTATTTTGTCCCCTCAAAGTATTCCCCTTTAACAGCTATATAAACTTTCAGTCTTCTGATCCAATCATTGAATGCATTTTTGTAGTCTTTTCGCGGTATACTATGAAGGCACTGGAATATTGCAGAACCGAGGTGTTTGCGCTGTACAAATTTTCGACCAGAAAGGTATTTTTTTTCAGCCGCGGGAACAAAAAAAAAGTCACACGGGGCAAGGTCAGGGGAATACGGGGGTGAGGGAGTTCAACAACCATTTCCTGCTTCAGATAGTCTTGCACAATGAACGCCTTGTGCGATGACGCATTGTTATGTAGCAATCTGACATTGACCAAACCATTTGCTGATCTTCGTTCTTTGAAATATTTCTTCAATTTTCGAAGAACTTTATTCTTGTAAAACTTCGCATTTACAGATTTGCCTTTAGACACAGCAACCAGAATAGCAGGGCCCTGATTTGAAAAGAATATGGCATACATTACCTTCTTGACGCTCATGGTCCGCTTTGCAATGCATTGTCTTTTGCAATACTTTGTTGCCCATATTTTGTTCTGAATCTTTCGTTTTGGCTCAAAAAAGTGAACCCATGTCTCGTCACCTGTGACGACATTAGCGAAAGACCGTGCATTGTAATTTGGAAACTTTTTAAGCAACTTCTTGGCGCACTGAACGCTTGTCTTTTTCTGCTCATCTGTCAACAGATGGGAATCCATCTAGCACAGATCTTTCTCATTTTCAAATCCCGTTTCAGAATTGTATGAGCTGCTCCTAAAGAGATGCCAACCATACTAGCTATTTGCCTAGTGGTGTATCGTGCAACGGTAGCAAATATTTCTTTCACTCTAGCAACCATCTTGGCAGATGTAGCTCTTTTCGGCCGACGATCATGTGGTGCATCTTCTGTTGAGCCTAGCCCACAGCTGAATTACTTACACCAACGAAAAACTGTCGGAAAAGACATTTCATTATGCCCATAAACCGAACATATTTCATCAAAAATGTCTTTGCACCGTATACCAAGAATACAACGATTTTTAATATAAGACCGTATTTCAACGGCGTACTCTGACCTTCTTCGAACCATATTCTGTATTAGTATACAAGAGTAGACAGTGTTTATCGAACGATATACATGGCTAAAGTGGACGGATTTTAACAGGTTTGGTATCAATGTATAGGTAAAATGTTTTACTACGCTGTGATATTTATTTCCAGGTGATTTTCGCATTAGTGCATGAGAAAACGTTCTACTTGCATTCATATTTGAACAGTCCTCGTAATATTTTCAAAAAGCAGAGAATTAATAAAAAAATCACATTCTGTTGTAGATCATAATCAACGTTAGAAGTTCTTATATATATATGGATACTGTCAAAAAAATTCGGGTTACAGTGTCCATGTGGAACAATTGTTATCCACTAAATTACAGTAAAATTCCTATATTAAGACCACCTTTGAGACTGTTCAAAAGTGGTCTTTACGACCACTTTTGAACAGTCCCAAAGGTGATCCATGACCAGAGGACACTGTATGCAGAAAACACAAAGAACGAATAACTGCAACCTACTAAATAAGCTTTTTATAGCAGAATCAGTCTTAATTTTAGGTGGTCTTAATATAGGAATTTTACTGTATCTGTGTCCGATTAAAGTAAAGCGAAGTTAATAGGGAACATGTTTCTATGATTTTTTTTTTTTTTTTTTTTTTTGCATTACTACGCTAGATAGGGCGACAGGGCTTGAGATAACATTTCATCTCAATGTCGGGTAAAAGTCCCACAAAATAGGGAGCAACGTCTCCAAAATGACCTTTACAGTGTAGACGGGGACGTTAAACCTCAAATCAATCAATCAAAAAGTCAAAGAAAATTCGGGTTACAGTGTCCACGTGGGACAATTGTTATCCACTAAATTACCTGTGTCCGATTAAAGTTACGCGAAGTTAATAAGGAACATGTTTCTATGAAATGAGCCCCGCCAAGCGAATTTGTGTCTTCGAGCATTCCGTCATGACAAATTTTAACTGCGCATGCCCAGCCATTCAGAGGGGCCAGGGATATGGCTTTCTGTCTGAAGGTTCCTCTTGATTCACTGCTTGTATGAGCGAGCAGCGAAGGTTCTGGCGAGACTGCGCGGATGCGCAGGCTCGCCTGAACCTTTGCTGCTCGCATAGGCGATAAGTACCAAAATCGCTTGACGGGGCCCAAATATTATTTTGCATTACTACGCTAGATAGCGAAACTGTGGTTTAAGATTATGCAAAAATCAATATTTTAGCGTTAATTTGAATATAATTTGAGATATATATTTCATCAAATTAAGATTGGTAAATTTTAGAATAAAAAATAGGACCCTATGCCTAATGTACTTCAATAGTAAATTAGCAAAAATACGCTACAGTATCTGATTTTAAATTGCAGTAATTATAGCCCCGCTTTGAAAAAGTGGGGCTATATTGGATTTGCCATGTCCTTCTGTCATTCCGTGATTCCGTTAATTTGTGTTGGCTCCATAACTTTGTATCTGCTTAACATATTTTCATGAAACTTCACACAAATGTTAAACACCATAAGACAATGTGCAGAGCGAACGAATTATAACTGTGGATTGCCTACTTTTGGAGTTATTGCCCTTTGAACATTTTCCGTAATTCCGTAATTCCGTAATTCCGTAATTCCGTGATTCCGTTAATTTGTGTTGGCTCCATAACTTTGTATCTGCTTAACATATTTTCATGAAACTTCACACAAATGTTAAACACCATAAGACAATGTGCAGAGCGAAGGAATTATAACTGTGGATTGCCTACTTTTGGAGTTATTGCCCTTTGAACATTGAAAAATGGCAATTTTAATTGTGTCCGCTTCATAACTCGAAAACCGTTTGAGATATTTTTAGGAAACTTCACACAAATGTTAAGCACTATGAGACGATGTGCAGAGCGCAGGAACCATAACTCTGCATTGCTTATTTTTGGAGTTATTGCCCTTTGAACATTGAAAAATGGCAATTTTAACAGTGTCCGCTTCATAACTCGAAAACCGTTTGAGATAATTTCATGAAACTTCACACAAATGTTAAGCACTATGAGACAATGTGCAGAGCGCAAGAACCATAACTCTGGTTTTCGTGTTTTCTGTGTGTCTGTCTGTGTGTCTGTCTGTGTCTGTTAACAATTTTCGTGTCCGCTCCATAACTTTAAAACCCATTCACATATTTTCATGAAACTTCACACAAACATTAAACACCATGAGATGGTGTGCAGAGTGCAGGAACCATAACTCTGGATTGCCTAATTTTTGAGTTATTTCCCTTTGAATATTGAAAAATATCAATTTTAGCCGTCTTTGCTCGATAACTCAAAAACCGTTTGAGATAATTTTATGAAACTTCACACAAATGTAAAGCACCATATTACGTGTGCAGAGCGCAGGAACCCAAACTCTGGATTGTCTAATTTTTCAGTTATAGGCTTTTGAATATTAAAAAATGGCAATTTTAACTATGTCCGCTCCATAACCGTTTCTGATATTTTCATGAAACTTCAAATAAATGAAAAGCACCTTGAGATGATGTGCAGAGTGCAGGAACCATAACTCTGGTTTGCCTACTTTAGGAGTTATTGCCCTTTGAACATTTAAAAAGGCAATTTTGACTGTGTCGGCTCCATAACTCACAAACCATTTGAGATATTTTCATGACACTTCACACAAGTGTAAAGCACCATGAGACAATGTGCAGAGTGCAGGAACCCTGACTCTGATTTGCCTACTTTAGGAGTTATTACCCTTTGAACATTGAAAAATGGAAGATGAAATTTAGTATAAACATGGACATTCTGGTAATGTATCATGCTCATTGAAATGAGGGACAAGGGCTCACAACTCTTAGAGTTTTTCCAGATAATGTAAAATTTTCAACAGTTATTTCTTGTTCATAACTGTTTTCTCTGCAGCTTAAATAACTTTCTTCTCTGACAGCACTGAAGCGGGGCTATAGTCAGATCCTCTGACAGCTCTAGTTAAAACATTCATTATGCAATGAAAAATGTGGCTGAAAATTTTAGTAGAAAAATAATTTTTCTTACCTCATATGTTAAATTTAAGAAAATCAAATAAAAACCAAGTGGATCATTTCGAAGTTGTTTTAATTTTTTCTGGATTTTCGGAACTGGAAAAACTGTCAGTGCAGGTTAGGTCCCTTGATTTGACTCGAGACATTGATGCCAATTGTCCCGCATTCTACCGAAAGTTGGTACATGTAAGCTGTCAACGACAAAGACCGAGGCTAGTACCTCCCTTATTTGGCTCGAGATGGCGCTGTAGAAAACGGTTTATGGTTTCTATTGACTGAAGAGTTTCTCTGCTGAACGACTGTTCAGCAATAATCCGCTTTGCTTCAGTTATATTAATTAAGATTGTCTGACAATAGCCATTATAGCATTATCTCATATAAGACGAATAACATCACCTACTTACATGTAATAGCCATGGACAGGTCTTATTCCAATTTTAGGGGTTTTTGGTATGTTTTAATACCTGTAGGTTTTAAAATCAATCTTATACTTTAAGCAAACAGTGAAGAGCCTGATCAGACTCCGCGTTATCGCGGCGTCTGATCTGGGTCTTCACTATTAGCTGGTGTCCCATTTTCTGGATCTTAGGCATAAATAGGTTTAGTTATAAACGTATTTCATTGGCTGGAGAGATTAATGCACATCTCTATTGATGAAGAGATTTATTGCTAAATAAGGGCATTGTCAAAGATATACAAATATTTGAGCGTTAAAGAATTTTTACAGAAAACTTTTTAAAAAGCAGTAAATCACGGAAAACATTTTCTACATTTTACCGTCATCATTACCTCTTTGTTTCTGAGTATAATATACCTTTTGAAAATTATTGTTGCCAGGTTCAAAAAGACTAGTTATACTGTGTTTGTTTGATTTGAGGTTTAACGCCCCCCCCCCCCCCCCCCTCAATATTATATAGGTCATTTTGGAGACATTGCTTCCAATTTTGTAGCTCTGTACTCATTACATCTGTTTAGATGCCACGACCTTCAACTGACTGGAAATGGCCAAGTATGACCGACTCAGTATATGAAGATAGATAGATAGACCTAAAGATGCATATACCTCTGCAAGCCTCTTTTATCTGTAAAATGGGGCGTAAAAGCGTTTTCATTACATTGAATTGCTTTTTGTTCTGTGGTGTATTCCTAAAACTCCCCTCAGCTAGTGTTAAGAAAAGAGGTGGCCGCCGTAAAATAATAGCGAAGATTATATTTTCTAGTCCTTTGACATCTTGAAAATATTTCAGGAACACTGATGATGCCTAAATGGCCAAAACTAGCTTGTCTGACCAGAAACATATTGTGCACTGCATAATTATAGTTCTGTGGTGTATTCCCTGCTTCAAAAGCTTTTTAAACAAGACACCACGAAAACATGCATATATCATTCTGACCCCTTGAACCCCACTTTTATATAGTAAAACTGGGGTTTACAGGGGTAAACCTTATTTTTCTTGAGCAGAAATAAGAAAAATTTCACAATTATTTATCTTAAAATTTTCATTTTTGGGCGATAAAGGTGGCAATGCATTTGTATAGGCGTGTTTTCGTAATGTATTGTTTACATTATGCCAAACAACCCCGACATTTAGATGTAGCACAGTAATGGTTCTTGGATGTATTAGTGTGTGTGTGTGTGTGTGAATTCGGGTTTAACGTCGCTTTCAACAATTTTTCAGTCATATCACGACGGTGTCTGGTTGCGACAGGGAGCTCAATGCTCACGTTTATAGTGCTGCCTCACTGAAGTATCATGTCCCAGACACATTACATGATACCACACCCAGTCACATTATCCTGACACTGGATCGACCAGTCCTAGCTCTACCCCGTAAATCTGAGTGCCAAGCGAGGAGCAGCTAGTACCATTTTTAACGACTTTGGTATGTCGCGGCCCGGGATCGAACCCGAGACCTCCCGTTCCCCGGAGCGGACACTCTACCAACTGAGCTATCGGGGCCGGTCTTGGATGTATTAGAAAGTTACCTATATCATATAGGTAAGGCAAGACGAGACTACAAACATACATTTTCACAGTAGATGTAAAATGCGCAGAATTAACAAGGAAGAATCACTTAGGACACGGGTATATCAGACCATACTCTTTACAAATACTTATACTAATGACTGGCCCAGAGCGGTGGCTGTGAAGTTTACATGGTCAAAGTCAGCATTCGATTGCCGAGTTATGACTTCTTAAAGTAGAAGTAAAACAAAGATCAGGAATCGATACAATTAACTTACTCCACCCATCAAAGACACCAATATTAAAAGCTCATGCATGCACGTGTCATTTCCTGATGGTCACTGATGAAACGTTCTTCCGGGTGGACTGATCTGTATATAAACTGGGTTTGTTTTTCTAGTCAGCAGATAGAAAGTAGCTAGCAATGGTCTGGTGAGAGGGCAGAGTCAGCCTGACTCTGTCCTGCCAGTCAGTCAGTATTTCAACAGCTACGGGTGTGTGGGTGTGTGTGTGTGAATTCGGGTTTAACGTCGCTTTCAACAATTTTTCAGTCATATCACGACGGTGTCTGGTTGCGACAGGGAGCTCAATGCTCACGTTTATAGTGCTGCCTCACTGAAGTATCATGTCCCAGACACATTACATGATACCACACCCAGTCACATTATCCTGACACTGGATCGACCAGTCCTAGCTCTTCCCCGTAAACCTGAGTGCCAAGCGAGGAGCAGCCAGTACCATTTTTAACGACTTTGGTATGTCGCGGCCCGGGATCGAACCCCAGACCTCCCGTTCCCCGGAGCGGACACTCTACCAAATGAGCTATCGGGGCCGGTCAACAGCTACGGGAGAGTACAAATAAAGCAATTTGAACATCATCCGTGGGTTCTTCTTTCCTTGACTGTGTGACATAGAGTTGCTGCTGAACAGAGCTTTCCATAATCATAACTGAAATAATGCATAAACAGACCTAAATAAGGCATGCGACCAACGAAAACTCAGGTCGCATGAGCCTTCTGTAGCCCATAGGTTGGCCACAGTAAGAGAAAAGTGAAAATCCTTGCCTTACTTTGTGGATGCGCATGCTGATCTGGGTCTCTTCGTAGATCGCACACATTAACGAGTCTGTGTAATGAACACCCCTTAGACCCCACTTTATAGAGAGAAAACTGGGGTTTACGGGGGATTACATTATTTTTCTTATTTCTGCTCGAAGAGACAGGTTGTGGGTACTCGTTAGAACCGCCTCAATGAGGCGATTCTAACGAACACCCTCAACCTACTTGTTCTAACGAGCACCCTCAACCTATCTTTGTGGCATTATTCAGAAAATTATAACAAATTTTCTTCAGAAAAATAACCTTTTTTGAGATATGAAAAAATACACTATGTCATACGGTCGTGTTATCATAATGCTGATTTTTTTTTTTTCATTAGCCGTATGCTGGCTTATATTTACTGCTGGCTAAAAATGACTGTGGAATGCAATGACCAAATTGAAGCCAATTTAGAAGTCTCCAAAAAGTGCATTCAGCGCAAACACTTCAGTGCCAATTAACACTTTCGCCAGATGACACTGGCATGGTTTGAGCGCTTTTAGTTAAAAATTTAGTGTTTTGTTGTGGGATTTATCTTCCAACGACGGATATTGAGATCGACATGACACTAATAATGTCCGGCACGATCACTTTAACGACCATCAGGAAGAATTGGGAGCCAGTCTCGTTAAACTACTGCAACATCAGGATAACGTGAATGAGTGTTTCGAGTTTTACGTCTCACCAACAGCTAAGGTCGTACGGAGACGGGACCTCGGTTAAAAGACTCATCCGAAAGTCTGGAGAAGCCCAGGATCGATCCTGCGATCCCTGGTTGACAACATCAAGAAAACACGCCCATAGTAATTTGACCCCCTCGAACCCCACTTTTATATAGTAAAACTGGGGTTTACAGGGGTAAACATTATTTTCCTTATGTCTGCTCTAAAATATAGATTATGGGTACTCGTTAGAACCGCCAAGGTGAGGCGGTTCTAACGAGCACCCACAATCTATATTTTGAGCAGAAATAAGAAAAATATCCCAATTTTTCAACTTAAATTTTTTTTTTTCTTTTTTTTTTTTTTTTGGCGATAAAGTTTATAATGTATTTGCAAAGGCATGTTTTCGTATTGAAGGCGAGTAGCATAACCACTACACCACGGAGGCTTCTACCAGGATAACGTTTGTATGCTCTTGGGTGAAACCACAGTGCATCTCCTTGTAAGACAGGTGTCGGAGATTCGAGCTCGCACCCGACCCACTCCACACTCAAGCCTTACCCATTACGTTTACCTCGATATCATTAATGAACTTTTTCATGTCCCCTAAACGGTAACGTTTCTGATGAAAATTTGTGATATTTTTGTTATCTTTGCTCCAAACATTGAGGCGGTACTAACGAGTACCAACAACCTTTGAAACGCACAGTCCATCTTACAAAGATTGCAGTTATGACATAGTCTCTGTTCTTCAGACAAATGGTTGACTTATTATGCATTTCAGTTTCAATCTGTTGGTACTCGGCTTACTTGTCACATGAGTCGCATCATAATAAAATTGAGCCCCGCCAAGCGAATTTGGGTCTTCGAGCATTCCGTCATGACAAACTTTAACTGCGCATGCCCAGCCATTCAGAGGGGCCAGGGATATGGCTTTCTGTCTGAAGGTTCCTCTTGACTCACTGCTTGTATGAGCGAGCAGCGATGGTTCTGGCGAGACTGCGCGGATGCGCAGGCTCGCCTGAACCTTCGCTTCTCGCATAGGCGATAAGTACCAAAATCGCTTGACGTGGCCCAATTTGTCTTCGGAGTCGTCCGATCAATGATGATAAGTATCAGTCGCTACTTCTATAGAGTGAGTGTGTTTGAGTTTTACGTCCCACCAACAGCTTAGGTCATACGGAGACGGGACCTCGGTTGAAAGACGCATCCGAAAGTCTGGGGAAGCCCGAGATCGAACCCATGACCACTGGTTTATGATGCGAGAACTTCTGTAGAGACAAATACTGCAGAGCCAACGACAGTCATGCGAGTTGGGCTGTTCCTTACACCCTAGTGGTTTCTTTGGGTGGTAGGGCTTGAGATGTCATTTTATCTTAATGTCGGATAAAAGCCCCACAAAATTGGAAGCAACGACACCGAAATGATCCTGATAGCGTTGGCGAGGATGTAAAGCCTAAAAAACTAACAAACCAAAATCAGTCAAAACTTCAATGGCTCAAACACCTTTGTGACCATGCAAAAGGGTTCGAGACGGGGGTAGTTCGAGCCACTGAGGGTTAAATACAGCACATTGCCAGTGCCAGTAGGCATAGTCGCTAAATATTTCGATTTTTGTTACCAATACTTGTACGCTGTGTTTACTCATTAGAATCGACTCATCGAGGCGATTCTAATGAGTACACACAACATACAATTTAAGATAAAATAAGAATATGAATATTTGCAGTAATGAGAACTATTTCCTAGGGGCTCAAGAGCCAGTTCGAAACAACGCTGGTAAATGGGCCATCAGTTTTCGAATCATCAAAGTTTCACTTCGTATGAGCTACAGCTTTTTTTGGCCTAGAATTAGACTGGGGTACATAGATTTTTCATATGATTTTTTGTTCATGTTTGGAGATTAACGGCCCAGTCAACACTATTAAAGCCATGTCGTGGTCATTGTTAAACTGACAATACTTGCTTGGCATGCTTATACATATTCGGATAAACAGTACTGTCAATTATGTTCTATAAAAGGGTTATCCTCTGGAAGCAAGGAATACACCACAGAACTGAATATATGGAGTGTGCACGTTTTCTGGACCAGACTAGCTAGTTTCGGCCAATTAGGCCTCATCAGTGACCTTCAAATATTTTCAAAATTCCACAATGGAATCAATGATCCCAAAGAACAAGAAAATATAAACTACACTATGATGTACAGTCAACCCTCTTTACACCGACAATCGATATTACGACAAAACGCGTTATAACGACAATTTCAATGAAACGAATCCTTCGCTAAAGTTGATACGGATTAATGTTAATATTCAAGAATATTGTGCATGTAAATATACTCTAAGAAGCACATGTGGATATTTGTTAGAAAGATCCACAACATTTGTTGCCTTGAGTAATTAAGCGAGAAAGTCCTTTTCACTCCTTATTTGGATTCTTTATAACGGCTAAATCCGGATAACGGCACCAAAATGGGGAACAAATACTGTCTTTATAACGAGGGTCCTCTGTATGATAAAGTGTTTCAATCTTTTCTACTGGTTGGGCCATTTATGTATTAGCCTGCCCAGGAAACGAAATTTTGTGGTCAGCGAAGGTGCAAACTGATCTGAGTCCTTTTGAAAAGCAAACCTCTTGGCTAGTAACATTTTCTATTGGTCTTTTCTAAACCATCACGAAAACACGCCTATATAATTTTAACCCCCTTGAACCCCACTTGTATGTAGTAAAACTTACATGTAGGTTTTATAGGGGGAACATTATTTTTCTTATTTCTGCTCCAAAATATAGATTGTGGGTATTCGTTAGAACCGCCTCGATGAGATGAGGCGGTTCTAACGAGTACCCACACAACCTATATTATAAACAGAAATAAGAAAATTATCGTAATTTGTCATCTTAAAATTTTCATTTTTTCGGCGATAAAGGTTACAATGTATTTGTATAGGCGTGTTTTCGTAATGTCAGCATGGCCTGGCTTCTGTCCCATTGGTCTTTTCTCAGAAGTTGTCGGTCGCCTTCTTATACTCTTGCAGCGCACTCAAGCTGAGATTTGAACATATACAACAATAATTCTTGACGGATAAACGGATGCTGAAAATTATATCTTGCAGCAACAGTGACAATTAAATAGCCCAGATTGCTTTATTGTTTCATAACTTTTTGTCTCTTTGTTTTATGATGTCGTAATTCTTCTCTGTTTCCGGAATATGAGATTCAACAGTCATTATGGCTTTACATGAAACACGCAAAAATGCGTCTCAGTTGGAAAACAAACTTCAGCATTTATGCGTGCCCAACTCCGTCTAAATGCAATGTTCTTGTCCGAATGGAGAGGTTTTGTGCCAATAGGCACCCATCGAGCGCCCAGCGAAGGCTTTGAACAGACCGCCCGGGTGGCAAATGTTCTAAGACGCATTTTCCCCCGTCACATTTCACATTTATAAAGCAATTACATATAATAAGAGGACAGTCAACATTGGTTTAAAGTTATGTTTTTTATGTTTTTTTTTTTTTTGTTTTGCTTTTTTTTTATTTGAAAATTGTTGTTTACAGGGACACATGTTACGGAACCCGGGAAGGGACATTTTTTTTTTATTTTTATTATGTTGTGCGAACAAGATATTATTTTGAGCGGACAAGATATTATCTTGTTCGGACAACATATTATCTTGTGCGGACAAGATATGATCTTGTACGCACAACATATTATCTTGTGCGGACAAGATATGATCTTGTTCGCACAAGATAATATCTTGTGCGCACAAGATAATATCTTGTGCGCACAAGATATTATCTTGTTCGCACAACATATTTTCTTGTTTGCACAACATAGATCTTGGGAAGTTGAGCAGACAAGATATTATGTTGTGCGGACAAGATATTATGTTGTGCGGACAAGATATTATCTTGTGCGGACGAGATAATATCTTGTGCGGACAAGATATTATGTTGTGCGGACCGCACAAGATATTTTCTTGTGCGCACGACTTATAAAATAAAAAAAAAATCATGTCCCTTCCCGGGTTCCGTAACATGTACATGTATATGGCGATTTCAGCTTTTGCTCCTAACTAAACATCGTGGTTACTCGTTTGAAGCGCGGTCCTATCGAGGACTCACAAGCTGTTCTAAGAGCAAAAATTAGATAGTTTTTTTTTTTTTTTTGGTTCTGAAATCACATTCACAGAACCGATAATGATGACTTCAACTCCAGACGTGTTTTACAAAATTTAATACGTTTGGAGCGGCTATTTGTCTATTATATCGGAATGCCAAAGAGACAGGAAAAAGCCATAATTGACAATCTACAGACTTGTCCTTCGGCCAGTGTAATCAATGTGATTTTATTACAATAGCTCATTCTAACTCTCGCACTGTTACCGTAGTTTGCTTTGCGAAAACATGCCTATAGAAATACATTGTAAATTTTATTTCCGAAAAAGAGGACATTTTAAGGGGAATAAATGTGATATTTTTCATATTTCTGCTTAAACTATAGATTGTGGGTACTCGTTAGAACCGCCTAATTGAGGCGGTTATAACGAGTACCCGCAATCTATATTTTAGAGCAGAAATAAGAAAAATAAGGTTTATCCCTTTAAACATGGTTTTACTATATAAAAATGGGGTTTCAGGGGGGTCATAATTATATAGGTGTGTTTTCGTGATGGTCATGTGGTGGTTTCACAGAGAAACCTCGTTTTAACGACGGTATATAGAAGCCTCCGTGGTCGAGTGGTTACGCTACTCGCCTTGTAAACCAGGGATCGCAGGTTCGATCCCGGGCTTCTCCAGACTTTCGGATGGGTCTTTAAACCGAGGTCCCGTCTCCGTATGACCTTAGCTGTTGGTGGGACGTAAAACTGAAACACTCACTCACGACGGTATTTGTTTTTATTTTATTCCTCCGAATTTAAATTGTTGTTGGGGCATATTGGTTTGCCTTTGTTCGTCCGTCCGTCTTTTCGACCTTCCGCTCGTTCGTCACATTTTTATGCATAGCATGACTTGGAAACCAGTTTCAATATTTGGGTTACAATCGACCAAAATACTAAGCACAGTATCGTTACGCCGCTAAAGTTCACGTGACTATCACTGAATTGTACGAAATGCAGGTCACGGTTGGTTATAGCCGCTTTTTGATTGTCGTCGTGACGTCAGATTTATGTCTTTAAATCATTCGGACTCGGCTTATCTGCTGGGACATTGACAAAAATCGCGGCACGGTAGACCCTGTTCAGACGCCTCAGGACGCGACGTCTGATCAGGGTCTGCACTGTTTGCTTAAAGTACAGCAATTTAAGGGGGGGGGGGGGATGGGAACACCTAGCATATTATCTGCCATTTTTCAAAGGGAGACAAATTTCGGGACTTCCTGTTTACTTTTTATAGGCTCCGACCCACCGAAAAAGGGGTCTACCCTTAAATGGAAGAATTTGCTCCTCATGAGCAAATTCTTTCCTTTAAGAGTTGATCCCTATTGACATGGGTCACAAAAACACTTTAACACGTGTTGCCTCCCCTGAATGTGTACCCATTCCCTTAAGGATTAAACGAAACAGTCTAAGACCCCTTTCCTAGCTTACACTCAGAGACAATCGACCCAACAGTGTTGTCATCTTTTTGATTATCCATTGAAATGGCTGCGCCCCCGCCCATCGGGTCTTGAAGAAATAGATGGGCGGCATGATGCTTCCACGCAGAGCTGAAACCGCCCGCACACGAGTACTGGTAAACCGCTTAGATGATCAAAACCTGTCAAGGCAAAGCGATGTGAGTCCATGCTTATAAACTCTATTTGTTCCATTGGGAGACAGGGCTTGAGATGTCCTTTCATCTCAATGTCGGGTAAAAGTCCCACAAATTTGGAAGCAACGTTTCCAAAATGACTTACACAGTGTTGACGGGGACGTTAAACATCAAATCAAACAGACAAATCCATTGAAGTGGCTTATCGATCCGGTTACGATAAATTAACACTAGTTGAGTGAGACTGCCATAGTAGAAATTATTGTTTGCTGTGTCCACTGTTTGCATCAAACGGCATTGGAGATTTTGAATTCTAACGTATAATGTGTCACAGATATCAGAGTACTCCAGAACGACAACGGAGATATCAGTAAGTTATTTGTTTGTTTGTTTGTTTGATTTGATGTTTAACGTCACAGTCAACACTATATAGGTTATGTTGGAGACATTGCTTCCAATTCTGTGGGACTTTTACCCGACATTGAGATGAAATGACTTCTCAAGCCCTGTCGCCCAACGGAACCAATAGGGTTTATAAACATAGACGGTCAAACTCGCACCGCTTTGCCTGGGCAGGCTTAGATCCTGTAAGCGGTTTACCAGTACCTGTGTGCGGTCGTTTTCAGCTCTGCGTGGAAGCATTATGCAGCCCATTTATCATGTCCCCAACTTCGAAGAAGTTGTGGGGGCATATTGGTTTTGCCCTGTTCGTCCGTCCGTCATTCCGTCTTACCGTCTTACCGTCCGTCCCGCATTCTACTGCATAGCATAACTTAAGAACCATGGGTGCTAGGTTTTTGAAATTTCATATATGGATTCCTTATGAAAAAATAATTGACCCGTGTTTTTTAAATTTTTTTTCGCGTCAGAATTATGCCCCTTTCTTGAGTTATGCCCCTTTGCAATAAATACTTTGAAATCTTGTTTGCAAAATATCTCAAAAACTGTGTGAGCTTTTGCCCTGAAACCTTACAGACTGGTTTGGGATGATGAGTAGATGAACTGATTAACTTTTGAAAAAAATTCCGAATTTTGTTTCTTGAGTTATGGCCCTTTGATTTTTTTTTTTTTTTTTTTTTTTTTTTTTGCGTTTTAAGCTTGTAAGCAAGATAACTAAAAGACTGTTTGAGCTATTGCCCTGAATCTTTACAGAATGGTTGGGGATGCTGAGAAGATGAACTGATTAACTTTTTTTCTTGAGTTATGCCCCTTTGAAATTTTGCGCGTTTTAAGCTTGTAACGGATGCGGATGCAAAAGCTGCTCACATTTTTTTCAGCAAAAATACCAAAATGTTAGATATTGTACTTGCTAGTTAACAAGATGACCACTAACGAGCTCGTTAAGCTGACAAGGCTTTGAACAACTGGCCCCGGTACACGTCAATAAGTCCGTGTAATGAACACCCAAATAAAATTGGGTTTTATAGGGTAAAGGTTATTTTCCTTATTTCTGCATCAAATCATAGATTTTGGGTACTCGTTAGAACCGCCCCAATAAGACGTTTTAACGAGTACCCGCAATCTATGTATGAGGTAGAAACAAGAGAAATATCGTATATTTTCATATTTTGGCAATTTACGTCACATGGAAGTATAATCCTATTGCAGACCCGTGTGTGTGTGTGTGTTTGGGGGGGGGGGGTGTTAAAAATGTGTCCCATATCAGTAGGCGTCTATGTTCTTAAAAGGAAGCTTTTGGGGCCAAATGATCTCCTTTTTAGTCTAAGATAGAGCCCTTTTCTCGAGGGGACTACATTAATTTTACATGGTAACACAGACCGCCATAGACGATGCGACACCTCCTCCCCACCCCACCCCACCTCACCCCCAACCTCAACAATTACTTGACAATTGGGCTAAAATGACGGAACTTTCTCTGATAGATGTCTGTTAATCCGATTTCGATGGCACAACAGTAGTATTAGTTAACGTTTCTTCTTATTAGTATTTTTTAGCTCACCTGAGCACGAAGTGCTCATTGTGAGCAATTGTGATCAGTGAATGTCCGTCGTCCGTCGTACGTCGTCCTGCGTCCCGCGTCAACAATTTGCTTTAAAAGACTACTTCTCCTAAACCCTTAAGCCAATTTCATTTTAACTTCACATGGGGGTATCCTAGGTTGCTTTCTACCAAATTAGCTAAAACCGTTCCGCTCTAATAAACAAAATGGCAACCAGAGCTAAAAAAAAAGAAAAATCTTTAAAGGCCTATTGCTCCCATACCTCTGGGCCAATTTCATGCAAACTTCACAAAAATATTGCTTAGGTGACCCTCTATCAAAATAGCTAAAATCGTTCCGCTCCGATGAACAAAATGGCCACCAGAGCTAAAAGTAGGAACATCTTTAAACGACTACTACTCCCATACCCCTGGGCCAATTTCAATCGTTCTGCTCCATTGAACAAGATCGCGCCCCCATTTAAAAATAGAAAAAAAAATGTCATAGATTTGCTTCAAATGCGGCCTCCTCCTAAATCATTGCGCCAACTTGATTCAAACTTCACTGGGATATTGCCTAGGTGACTGCCTACCAAAATAGCTAAAATCGTTCTGTTCCACCAAACAAGATGGCCACCAGAGCTAAAATATAAAAAAAAATCATTAAATGACAACTCCTTCTGTACCCTTGGGCTAATTTCATTCAAACTTCAAAGGAATGTTGCTTAGAAGACCCTCTACCAAAATAGCTAAAACGATTCTGCTCTGATGAGCAAAATGGCCGCCATAGCTTAAAATAGAAAAGCGTAAATTTGCTTCAAACGCGAACCCCTTCTTAACCTTGGGTCAATTTGATTCAAACTTCACAGGAATGTTACGTAGGTGACTCCCTACCAAAATAGGTTAAATCATTTCGCTCTGATGAACAAGATTGCCACCAGAGCTTAAAATAGAAAAAAATCTTCAAACGACAACTCCTCCTGTACCATTTGGCCAATTTCATTCAAACTTCATAGGAATGTTGCTTAAGAGACCTGCTATTAAATTAGCTAAAACAGTTCTGCTCTGCTGAGCAAAATGGCCATTATAGTTAAAAAATAGAAACACATCATAAATTTGCTTCAAACGCGAACTCCTCCTTAACCCTTGGGCCAATTTGATTCAAACATCACAGGAATGTTATGTAGGTGACTCCTTATCGAATTAACTAAATTCGTTCCACTCTGACGAACAAAATGGCTGTCAGAGCTAAAAATAGAAAACTCTTCAAATGACAACTTCTCCTGTACCCTTGGACCAGTTTCATTCAAACTTCAAAGGACTGTTGCTCAGATGACCCTCTATTAATATAGCTAAAATGATCCTGCTCCGATGAACTGAATGGCCGCCAGAGCTAAAAATAGAAAAACGTATATTTGCTTTAAATGCCAACTTTTCAATAACCCTTTGGCCAATTTGATTCATACTTCACAGGAATAATGCCTAGGTGACACGATTTCAAAATATCTAAGATCATTCTGCTCTGATGAACAAGGTGGCCACCAGAGCTAAACATAGAATGAACTAGAGACAGTGACATTCAGGTGAGCGAATCAGGGCCCCCTGGGCCCTCTTGTTTAAATTTCCTTATTTCTGCTCCAAACATACTCGTAGATCGCCTTACTGAGACGGCTCTAATGATTGCGGTGCGGTTGCGACAAGGAAGCACAATCTATGTAAGAAAGAATAATGTTTAGCTGTGCAAACCGCATTTTCTCTATACCAAGTGGGAGTTTCACGGACTTGTTCACGTAGAACTCCATTAAGATAATACAGGCGTCTATCTTATCTCTATAAGTATTCTTTTTTTTCATATTAAAATATCATGGTGAGCTATTGTGACCGGTCAATGTCCGTCGTGCGTCGTCCGTCGTGCGTCGTCCGTCGTCTACAATTGCTTTAAAAGACTACTTCTCCTAAATCATCGGGCCAATTTCATTTAAACTTCACTGGAATGTTGCCTAGGTCGCTCTCTACCAAAATAGCTAAAATGGTTCCGCTCTGATGAACAAGATGGCCACCAGAGCTAAAAATTGAAAGATCTTTAAACGACTACTTCATCCATACCCCTTGGCCAATTTCATTCAAATTTCATAGGAAAGTTGCTTAGGTGACCCTCTACCAAAATAGCTAAATTCGTTCTGTTCCGATGAACGAGATGGCCAACGAAGCTAAAAATAGAAAAATCTTTAAACTACTACTTCTCCTAAACTCCTGGGCCAATTTCATTCAAACTTAAAAGTAATGATGCTACCAAAATAGCTAAAAGTGTTCGGCTCTGATGAACGATATGGTCGCCAGAGCTAAAACGTCATAAATTTGCTTCAAACACGAATTCCTCCTAAACCCTTGGGCCAATTTGATTCAAACTTCACAGGAATGTTGCCCAGGTGACTCCCTACCAAAATAGCTAAAACCGTTCTGCTCTGACAAACAAAATGGCCGCCAGAGCTAAAAATAGAAAAAATCTTTAAACGACAACTCCTCCTATACCTTTGGGCCAAATTCATTCAAACTTCATAGGAATGTTGTTTAGGTGACGATCTACCAAGATAGCTAAAATGGTTCTGCTCTAATGAGCAAAATGGCTGCCATAGCGAAAATTAGAAAAACATTGTAAATTTGCATCAAACGACAATTCCTCCTGAACCCTTGTGCCAATTTCATTCAAACTTTATAGGAATGATGCTTAGATGACTAAAATGCTAAAATAGCTATAACGATCCCGCTCCAATGAACAAATGGCCACCAGAGCTAAAAAAAGAAAAACGTTAGTTTGCTTCAAATGCGAACTTCTCCAAAACTGATTTTAACTTCACAGGAATGTTGTCCAGGTGACCCCCTACCGTAGCTAAAATAATTCCGCACTGATGAACAAGATGGCCGCCGGATCTAAAAATATAAAAAAAAATCTTCAAGCGACAGCTCCGACCATACCGTTGGGCCAATTTCATTCAAACTTATAGGAATGTTGCTTAGATGACCCTCTACCAAAATAACTAAAATGATCCCGCTCCGATGAACAATATGGCCGCCAGAGTTGAAAATGGAAAAACATTGTACATTTTCTTCAAATGCGAACTCTTTCTAAACCCGTGTGTCAGTTTGATTCGAACTTCACAGGAATGTTGCCTGCGGGATACCCTTCCAAAATAGCTAATATTGTTCCACACAAGATGGCCACCAGAGCTAAAAATAGAATGTACTAGAGACATTGGCATTCAGGTGTGCGAATCAGGGCCCTCTGTGCCCTCTTGTTTCTAGTCCAAATATAGATTGTGAGTGCTCATTAGAACCGCCTCAACGAGTACCCACAATCTATGTTTCTAAGCAAATATAAGGAAAAAAATGAATGTCTCCGTAAACCCCACTTTTCTCTATAAAAAGTGGGAGTTTCAGGCCTGTTCATTACCCGGACTTGTTACATGCTTGCCACGTTTTGTTATGTTTTAAATTTTGCAAGTCTCCATTACGAAAATATGCCTATACAAATACATTGAAAATTTTACCACCAAAAAATGAAAATTTTCAGATGAAAAATTTCGATATTTTTCTTATTTCTTCTCTAAATATGGATTGTGGATACTCGTTAGAACCGCCTCGACGAGGCGGTTCTAACGAGTACCCACAATCTATATTTTTGAGCAGAAATAAGAAAAAATAATGTATATCCCTGCAAATCCCAGTTTTACTCTATAAAAGTGGGGTTCGAGGGGTTCAAAATCATATAGGTGTGATTTCGTGATGGCTACTTTGGACATCTCATTCCTGATGCCCGGGACTTCCGTGGAGTGTGGGCCATGTTTGCTGATGTTGGCTCGTTGAGGGACGCCTATAAGTCCTAGGGTAGGCGTCTTTGGCCTTGTACCTCCAGTTGACATGCCTCATGAGCTACGTCGGTCGGTGTGTGCTCGGAGGGGGATGTGCTGTGTTTGCCGGGTCTTGTCCATCATCCGTTTCGGTTTCAGACCTTTGGGGTTGAGACACACTGATGAAGATTAAATATCAGAAAGGCCTCTGTGTCACTAAATTTGGTATTGTTATGCCTTAATTTACGTGCTTCCTCTTACTCTTAAAGTTGTGGTTGATGATCCTAGAGGAACTCCTAAGAATTTGTCTGGTACAGCGCTGATTTAAACATGAAATTTACAGGAATTTTACACAGAATACAATAATTAAGTGCAATTTAAATGAAAATGCGTCTGATTAATGGTTCAAGAACCCCAGAGATAGCAGACAATACTTAGTTTTCATTAGCGCCATGGGAGACACAATGGGATTTTTTTCTTTTAATTAAGTTTTTTTCGTATGGCAAGTCAAAAAAATTGAAGACATGCCTATGCCGTAACATTTAAAATCTGAGAGACTGAAATACATTGTTCATCTGATACATTGTAACTACGGAACCCGTGAAGGGATATTAATTTTTTAAGATGATGTGCGAACAAGATAATATATTGAGCGCACAAGATATTATCTTGTGCGAACAACATAATATCTTATGCGCACAAGTTTTATATTGTGCGCACAATATATTATCTTGTTCGCACAACTTAATATCTTTTGCGCACAAGATATACTTTCTTGTTTGTACAACACAGATCTTGTGCGAACAACATAAAATCTTGTGCGCACTACATGTAGTTATTATCTTGTGCGCACAATATAGTATCTTGTTCGCACAACTTAATATCGTGTGCGCACAAACTATTATTTCGTTTGCACAACATAGATCTTATGCGGACAACATAAAATCTTGTTTGCACAACATATTATCTTGTGCGCACAAGATATTGTCTTGTGCACATAAGTTATGATTTTGTTCGGTACAATATATTATCTTGTTCGCACAACATATTATCTTGTTTGCACAGCATAGATCTTGTGCGGACAACATTATATTTGTGCGCACAATTTATTATCTTGTTCGCACAACACAATATATTGTGCGCACAACATATTATCTTGTGCACGCAACATATTATCTTGTGTGCACAACATATTGTCTTGTTCGCTCAGAATAGATCTTGTGCAGACAACATAATATCTTGTGCGCACAAGATATTATTTTGTTCGCACAACTTAATATCTTGTGCGGAAAAGATAAAATCTTGTGCGCATTATCTTGTGCGCACAAGATAATATCTTGTGCGCACAAGATAATATCTTGTTCGCTTAACTTAATATCTTGTTCGCAAAACATCTTAAAAATAAAATTACATGTCCCGTCCCGGGTTCCGTATAAAACTGTTTATTTTTTTTTCAACTGTATACGCAGACTGTCGGAGTTCGTTATAGCCGCTGCATTGATGCGTTCATAAACATCGCAAGTCCGTGTATTTAATGAACATCTTATGTAAACCCCGCTTTATTTAGGGAAATCTTGGGTAAACAGGTATATACAATAGTTTTCTTATTTCTGCTCAAAGTCATAGGTGGTGGGTACTCGCTAGAACCGCCTCATAGAGAACCGTACCGCCTCATAGAGGCGGTTCTCTATGAGGCGGTTCTAACGAGCATCCAAACCTATGATTGGAGCATTAACACCTTCAGTTCCAGAAACCCCAAAAGGGGTATTTGGCAAACAGTGCAGGCCCAGATCAGACGCCGCAGAACGCGGCGTCTGATCAGGGCCTACACTGTTTGCACAAAGTTCAGCCATTTTTCTGATAAATTATGAAGAAAACACAACCCGACACCCCTAAATTTTGAAATGGACTCGTGCTATATATAAGGTGGAAGATTCCATTTGGTACAGAAAGGGTTAAATAGACAAGTATCAAATTTTCATCTGAAAAATAGTCGTTTTGGAGTTACGAAAAAATGTTCGTTGTCATAGGGACGTGTCATCGTAATGAGGAACACGTACAATCTGGCATAGTTAAGAAAATAAATCTGTACCCTTGTATAAACGTTAAGTTTTCCTGTGTTTTTTCGATGGATTAAATGTTCCTTCTTTTACTTCCAATCTTTGGTCATTGAGTTAACTCTGACTGTTAAATATCATGAATTTAGGTTTAGCAGGGTGGTTGCAGGCTGGAGGAGAGAGGTGGCTGCTGAGCAGAGGGTAAATATATGGTGAAAAATAGTGGCTGTGAAAGAGACGTGGCTGATAAACAAAGGTGGCCGTGAGTGGACGTTTTACTATAGTTTTCATTATACAAGCGTAATCGTCTACATTAGAGAGACATCGGGCCTTGGAGAAATAGATTGGGCTGCAGAGCTGAAACCGACCGAACTTGAGTACTGGTAAGCCGCGAGTCGGACCGCTCCGTAAACCCTAACAGTTTCTGTGGGCGGTAGGGCTTGGGATGCCATTTCATCTCAATGTCAGACCAAAGTCCAGAATAATTGGAAGCTACGTCTCCCAAATGACCTAAATAGTGTTGACGAGGACGTAAAACCTCAAGGACGTAAAACCTCAACAGAAACAAACAAAAGTTTTAAGGAAGAAGCGTAGATGTCAGTTGTGAGTCAAACTATCATTTCTCCGAGTTTAACAAAAATTTCATGTCTCAAATAAAACTCAAGCAAAATTCTAGATTTATTCAAACGTTTAAATGGGCTTCATGCATGTTTAAAGCAGTTTAAAGCATCGATACTGTTGTTACATGTACAATATATTGCAATCTTTAACTCACCGTGGGGGTAGGGCTTGAGGCGTCATTTCATCTCAATGTCAGACCAAAGTCCGGTATAATTGGAAGCTACGTCTCCCAAATGACCTAAATAGTGTTGACGAGGACGTAAAACCTCAACACAAACAAACAAAACATTTATGAAAGAAACATTTTTCCGAGTTTAACAAAAATTTAATGTCTGAAGTAAAACCCAGACAAGCCAAATTCCAGATTTATTCAAACATTTAAATTGGCTTCATGAATGTTTAAAGCAGTTTTAAAGCATCGATACTGTTGTAACAATATATTGTAATCTTTTACTCATCGTGGTTCCCAGAGGAGTTTCAGGAATTTTACAACAGTAATTACTTGTATTTGCGCAGTTGCCGTAAGGAACAGCATCAGATAATGGAAATCCATGCTCTGGCTGAACACTTTCAACCTTGTATACTGATATCGATTCCGATGAAAACAGTGTAAATCCAGATTAGACGACTCAAAAGGCTTTTATCTAGCTTAACCCATTTGGCACATGTATCAGAAACCCAAAACGGGTACCCTGGCAAACAGTGCAGGCCCAGATCAGACGCCGCAGAACGCGGCGTCTGATCAGGGCCTACACTGTTTGCGAATAGTTAAACCATTGGAAGAAATCACAACCTGACACCCCTAAATGTTGAAATGGACTCCTGGTATATATAAGGAGGAAGATTTCATTTGGTACAAAAAGGGTTAAAAGCTCTAAAGGCCAATTGAAATTCATGGCTTTTAACCCTTACAATGACAATGGAATCTTCCACCTAAATATGCTTGGTGTGATTAATTTCCAATAGTAGGGATGATAGGTTTCTGGGTTTTTTTTGTGATAAAATTTACAAAAATATGCATGTTGCATGAGCAAACAGTGTAGTTTCAGATCGAACGCCGCGTTTTTGTGGTTTTATAACATGTACCATGATATTGTCCGATAAAAATCGTGAAAATATTACTCGCATATGAGGCGGTTCAAACGAACAGTCGATTGAACGGGCCCCCGGAAAGCATGGTGCTTTCACGCAGAGCTGAAACCTACCGCACATGAGTACTGGTAAACCGCTTAAAATGTCTTAGCCTGCCCAGGCAAAGTATTGCGAGTCGGACAAAACTTATTGGTTTGCTTGGACGGAAGGGCTTGAGATGTCATTTCATCTCGGGTAAAAGTCTCACAAAATTGGAAGCAACGTCTCTAAATTGACCTAACTTAGTGTTGACGGGGATGTAAAATCTCAAAACAAACAAAACAAACAACAAACGAACAGCCACAAGCATGACTACATGCAAGCCTTGAAGAGAAAATAAGCCTTGAAAGTCTGGACCCTATTTTACAAACGCCTCAATTTGGCACCTCACCAGGCTAATAAATCCGTTTTATGAACATCCCTGTAAACTCCATTTTATATGGAGAAAAGTTGGTATTACAGGGATATCAATATTTGTCTTATTTCTACACTAAGGCAAATGTTGTAGGAACATGTACTTTTGAGCATCCTCAACATTATCGAGCGCACTTAACGTATGTTTGAAGATGAAAACGGAGTGGCTATTGACAGTCGACTAGGAACAGACAAAATACGCTAAAATGGCAATTGCCATTCGACTGGCAACAGACAAAATACAAAAAAGAAAAGAAACATAGGAAAAACGAAGAAGAAAAAAAAAAACAAAAAAAAACAATAAAACAGAAGCGACTAGTAATCGCCAAAACACGCTAAAATGGCTATTATCTGTCGACTGTCAATAGCCGGAATACGATAAAAAAAAAGCAATGGCCATTTTATCGTAGTCTGGCTATTGCCAGTCGACTGGCACTAGCCATCTCAACGTGTTTTGGCTATTGCCAGTCGACTGACACAAGCTATTAAAGCGTATTGTAGCTTTTGCCAGTAGACTGGCACAAGCCATTTTAACATGTTTTGGCTACCGTCAGTCGAGCCATTTTAACGTCTTCTGGCTATTGGCAGTCGACTGGCACTAGACCTTTCCTCAAGAAAATAATCATTTTGGAGACTACGTCACATGGATGTTTTATCGTAATATGTAGACACTATCATGGCTCATGCAAATACGGGTTGATGTCGAACTCGACAGGTGAAAACTTTAAAATCGTTTACATTTGTAGAGTTCGATCTCATTGTAATACACGACTTGGCCGAGTTGGCAAAGTTGTCTGCTTACTTCAATCAAGATTATAAAAAAAATAATCAAAGCACTGAAAGTGCTGATAGCTTGTGATCAATGGGTAGGGTTAGGCAAATTTAGCGTCAGGTTGGTATTTTAAATCAGGCCCATTAATGATATATTATTGAATAAAATCCAATGAACATAGCTGTTTCAAGCTATTCTGGGTCGGAAGTCGTGTTAAAGCAACAAAACCCATGTTGAAATTATGTTTGAACATGAGTTTTGATCTTCGGATATCAAAAATGGACTTTGCGTTGTTTACTTTACACGTTAGAGCGATGTAACGTTCTCCCAGCCAGTGAACGTAGCATTTTTAAGTATTGCAGAACAGACGTTATCGTTAACTTTTAACAACGTTTTGAACTAGCTGCCATGCCCTTTTACCTAAACTGTCGCGTCTGAAGAGGTGATATTGAGTTGCGGGGCGTTTTCGTCACAATTTGTCGTAGGAAATGCAAGAATGACGACTCATCGCAATAATATTTGTCTGGTCCCTCGATGATATTTAGACAGCTTCTTCGTAATCCTGTTAATGTTATTCACGAAAAGCTGTAGATGATATATTTAGTTGTTCGAGCGATGCTTAAATATTGAGAAAGGTGACTTATAAAACCTACTTTGTCAAAACTAGCTAATCTGGTCTGGAAAATTTTAACACTCGATGTTTTAATTCCTTTGGTGAATTCCATATTTCCAGAACATAAACCTTTACAGAAGGCATTTACTACACCTGATATAAAGGAACGGTTTGTTCACCGATATGTTTTCACTGTTGTTCTTGTTTCTTAAAATTATTTTCAGGTTTATATTTCTTAATCGTTACTAGCAAGTATTCAAGCTGAATAAATTTATATTGGAGTTAACGACCAAGTCAACCCTATTTTGGTCTTTTTGAGCTGGTCAGTTTAACTGGCCACACTTTTCCTGGGCAGGATTATACGTAAGCGGTTAACCAGTACAGTGCACATTCTTTCACCAGAAACTGCCAACTGCCCTTCTTGAATCAGCTAAAGGGAGATAATTGCCGTGGAAAAGATTTCATGATCAATCCCCTGGAAAAAAGTGTTGCCGATCCCGGCGCGTCATCCTGATCATAGTCAGTCGCGCATCCGACGGGGCTACCGAGGCCGTTCACATGCCTAGCGCGCTAACTATTAACCATTAGGTCTATGAAAACAAAATGGCTTTATTCCTAAATCCCCCCCACCATTAACCCATATATGCCTAGCAGCCTTTTGTGGGGACATTTGCAAACATCGCAGACCTAGATCAGACAGCAGACAGACGCCGCAACACGTGGCGTCTCATATGTGCCCAAACTGTTTTCTGAAAGTACATACATTTTTGCAAAATAAACCTGCCCAACCCCCCCCCCCCTTCCACCCCCAACCCCCATGGACATAGATTACTCCAAACTTATTAACTGGGAGATTCCAATTCAGTGTCTTATAAGGGTTAATGACACAAAGAATTACATAATCGACCCACACTGCATACTTTTAACCCATTTTGTACTGAGTGGAATCATCAAATTTTTATAAGTATGGAACGAGTTCATTTCAAAATTTAGGGATGGCTGGTTGTGACTTCTCTAAAATGTATCTGGAAATGGCTTAACCTTTCGCAAACATGCAGTGTATGCCCTAATGTGACTCCGCGTCCTATTGTATCTGATCTGGGTCTGCACTGTTTGCCAGTTGGCAGTTTTGGGATTTCCGGTGCAAAATGAGCTGTAACTGTGGCTAATTGTCCTGATCTATAAAAAGACGCTGAAAGGCGTATTGGTCTACACTGTTTTCATTCACGTGTTTTACACAGAGACTCCCTCAGAGAATCCCTGTCACGGTAAACTTAAAGAATCAAAGTTATTATTTTTATTTCCATCGGCTGTTTCATTTTATGAGGAACCATTGAAACTGTTTCGAATATGGTGCTATATTTTCTCACGGCGTCTCTTGGTGGTGATAGGTCGTATGCAGTAATTCCAAAAGTAGTGCCAAAATCATTCTTTTGAATACTGTGGGGCTATCGCCCCCAAAAATATGCTCAGGCACGGTCTCACAGGTCTCACTAAATTTTGTCAGTCTCTAGACTGTGCGAGTCCGTTGTCCGGTTCTGCATATAGTACGTATTTTTGCGAAACGCATCTTGTGTAGTAGGTTGAATCCAGACTTGGCGATTATAAGCCTGCCGGTGCCTTTATATTAAAAATGCCTTGACGCATTTCTGCTTGGTTCCCTATAAAACTTGTGTTGCAAACCGTGTAACCGTCTGATCAGGACACTGTTGGCTTTAACCTTAGCCAAGGAAACAGACCGAAAAAAAAAACGAAATGTTTTATGACAACGGTTTACTTTCAAAATTTCGTTTATTCACCACTAAATCGCTATTAGGGCGGCTAGAAAATTTTGTCAATCCATGATTTACTGGCCTATTAGCCTACACAGAAGACAAAACAAATGTCAGACTATCAGATATAATAGAATCTTAGACAAGACCGTTTCACTTTGTCAGTATTATGACATTATTTTGTCTGATGTGGTTTACTGGGATTTTCTGTCTCTAAGCTCTGTTACATCTAGAATTAAGAAAACACATTAGGAGATATATTCAATATTTGTGGTCGAATTGCTTTTCCTCAAAACATAGATTGTGGGTGCTCGTTAGAACCGCCTCAACGAGGCGGTTATTACGAGCATCCGCAGTCTATATAAATGTAATGAAGCCATTCTTTTGTCATTAACTAGGTACGCATCATTAAAAAACATGAGTTTCTAAACTTTAGCATAAACAGTTTGAAAATAAATTGAAGTTTTCATAGTAACATAAAATCTTAATATTTTGCTGAGAAAATCGGTACACATTGGAAACACAACGTGTATGCAACGTCGTATCAACGTCGATGCAACGTTATGATGTTGTATCGACGTTATGGTAGGGTGACAATGGGCCAAAAAGTCCACTATTTCTGGTAGTAACCCATACCCCCCCGTATAACAAAACATGTCATATACCAAAATGTTCGTCAGCATCTGTAGTATCTGAAACTGCCGGCATAAATTGGCATAAATGATGGCAAGCTGAGAAATCCAAGATGGCGTCCAAGATGGCCGCCATAGCTGTAAATTCCAGTTTTTCGTCAAATATGAATATAAATACCACAAATCATCTTACAAACTTATTTTAATTTATTTTTTCTGGTGTATAAAGAAGATTTGTGCTAGAATATAAATCAACTTTTTAGGTTTGACTTGAAAACCGGTGAAAAAAATGATATTTTATTGTTTTTGCGTCTAGTTTCATAGGCGGTACATAAAAGATATTCTGATGTTTCAAAATTTAAACAGTTTTTACATATCTATTGTTTTATTTTAACTAAGACACTATTCTAAAATACATTTAACACTATTCTAAAATACATTTATGGTTGGTTATGACTTTTTTACCATCAATTTAGCCCCAGGATTACCCCACCCACTCATTTTACCAGTAAAATTCATTCACACAATATTGCCACAAATCATCTTACAAACTTATTTTAATTTATTTTTCTGGTATAGAAAGACGATTTGTGCTAGAATATTGATCAACATTTTAGGTTTGACTTGAAAACTGGTGAAATAAAGACATTTCATCGTTTTTGTGTCTAGTTTCATAGATGGTACATAAAGGCGATACTGATGTTTCAAAATTTTTAACAGTTTTTATTTATCTATTGTTTTATTTTAAATAAGACACTATTCTAAAATACATTTAACACTATTCCCATGTACATTTATGGTTTGTTATGACTTTTTTTACCATCAATTTAGCCCCAGGATTACCCCACCCACTCAGTTTACCAGTACAATTCATTCACATAATACTCACACTCAAGGGATTTGCAGGTGAGGATTTCATTTTACACAACAAGTAGAAGAGAGCATTGTAACTACTGCTTAGTTCTGTTTTCATACAATATTATATGATCAGCCATTAGGAAACACCACCTCTTTATAACACTGTTTTCGGGATCTGAGCATTGGCCGTCTTAATTAAGCAGTGCTATATCCAAACAAAATAGCAAAATAGTGTTTATCAAATTGATCCAAAATGACTTTCATTGTCATTTTTGCTGTGTAACTGGCTAGATTTTTGGGGTTATAAAGTGTAATATCCAAAACTGTGTTATAAAAACGTGTTATAAAGTGGATATGCAATGCAATTAGGTTATATTTTGTTTGATTTGAGGTACAACGTCCCCCGTCAACACTGTATCAGTCATTTTGCATTTTGGTGACACTGCTTCCAATTTTTTGTGGGACCTTCCCCGACATTGAGATGAAATGACATCTCAAGCCCCGCCACATATTTAAACCAAAAAGTTTTATATGCAAGGATGGTCCAACTCGCACCACATTTCCTGGGCATGCTTAGAATCTCTAAGCGGTTTACTCTGTATACCCTAGGTCTACTGGGCTAGGCAAATTAATCTTAGATTTTGAAGCTCCCCATCAAATCGGTAGCTGATATGCACACATGTGCACTAAAAAGAAATTGCTACTGCTTTAAGTAGCCCTGAGACATTTGACTCAGTCCCAAGATCTGAAATCTCTTGAAGCTGGAAATAAAAATAAAGAATGAGTTCCTTTTAGAGCAATGAAAACATTCATAAGAAAGAAGATGGGTCATACTACGTAGTTTCGGCTAATAAAGCCTCATCAGTGACCCTGTAATGATCCGGCAAAGAAAGCCAGAGGAAACATACTGCAATTTTGCGAATTTCGAATAGGCAGTCGATCCAAAGACTGATATAAATCACAATGGGGTCCAAATAATTAAAAACCTGTCTAGAATATGAGTCTAAACCAATAATTTATTTCTGATTTCTCAGAATATTCACGCTGATCTCAAAGGACCAAAAGTAAAATATAAACTGCACTATGGTTGATGTACGGGGAGACGTTTTACGGCCGCCACAGGGCACAACACCAGCTGCAGTGAAGGCAAATAAAAATCAAAAATGAGTTCCTTTAAGAGCAATGAAAACATTCATAAGAAAGAAGATGGGTTTAGGCAGAACATGAATTGCCTTCTTCTTGCCTGTATTATGTAAAGAAGAGCAGGTATCACAACCCATAAGGCAATACAGACAGCATAATTGCCCTCTTATCTGGCTCTAGCTTCCTGAAAACAGTGTGAACTGGAATATACCTGGTGCTGTCAGCATGAATACCTTTTCTGCCTGTCATCAGCATAAAGTAGGTTAAAGTGATGCACAAGTAGAGAGAAAACATCGGTATCAGAACTGACAACAAGAGAACCTGTAACGGCTAGTTGCAAATCATTCTAGTATCAGCTTATTCACGGTTGGAATAAAGTTCATGCTGAACAGGAACAACATGATAATAATAATAATAATAATCGACCTTATTTAAAGAGGATAACACATTTAGTACTGGTACTAATCTTCCATGTGGCCCTCTTTTCCTGGACAGGAACCAGTACTAAGCAATGTGGATAAAGTTCCTTGCTCAAGGAAACAACACATGGCGCTTGCGGGGATCGAACCGGCTACCTCTCGATCTCAAATCCGATGCTTTACCACTGCACCACAGCGCTCCATCAGCGGAAACTTCAGAGCCTTGTTCTCAAGTCAACATGCACCAACAACAGTAGCATTCTTCTTAAGAAGCTCATGACAATTTTCAGTAAGGTATCTAGTGTAAAGTTCTTGCTTTTACTGTTTGAAAGTATCTATCAATCACCAGTTACTATATTTTTCCTCGTAGACATAGGCACGTGTGAAGAAACATTCTTTCCACACTTTTGTTGGGTCTGTGATTTGAGACTGTTTTCCTCATTCCTGTCAAAACCGACGTGAATGGTAGCTACCCAAATAATGGTAAAAAGACTGTAAGACCAAAACATAGTAGCCATCTGTTGATATGTCAGTTTGAGACATGATGAATGCTGCAACATTTTAAGTACAGACATCCCGTCAAATACTATACAACCAGCAAGTCTTTCTAGTTTTTCAAGGAAATCCGACTTATTGGTAGACATCATACATTCTTCATCTGTAAACAAACTCGCGTAATCATGAGCATTTTTGAAAGACAAGACCTTGAATGAATGAATTGATGTATAGAGAGCATATATCTCTTCACCGGTGGCAGTCAGTTCCTCAGACTGGTTTCCCCAGACACCTGTGCCATTGACCTGATATCACTCATAGTCTGGAGTTTTGACCCAGGCAAAGGCTCATAAGACTGTTCTTTGGACTGCCTAACTAGCTATGGGTATGAGCCTTTCCTGCATGAATGACTCAAATGGCTTTTGACCCATTTTATGGCAACTTATCAAACTTCTTATCATATCTCTTATCTCTTGAGGAACTTCATCTCCAGTAGCTATATTGTCAAAATGTCTTCGCCCCCACCCCCTCCCCCCACCCACCGCCCATCAGGTGCATGATGCTTCCACGCAGAGCTGAAACCGACGGCACATGGGTATTGGTAAACCCCTTAGAGGATCTAAGCCTGTCCAGGCAAAGCGGTGTGAGTCGGACCGTCCATGCTTATAAGCTGTATTGGTTTCAGTTTCAGGTATTCCAGTTCACACTGTTTTCAGGAAGCTAGAGCAAGATGAAAGGGCAATTATGCTGTCTGTATTGCCTTACAGGATGTGATACCTGCTCTTCTTTACATAGTATAGGCAAGAAGAATGCCTAAATCAGACTTCAAGCTTCAAGAGATTTCAGATCTTGGTATTGAGTCAAATGTCTCCGGGCCAGTTAAGGCAGCAGCAATTTTTCTGTAGGTTTGCTGTTCAGCCAAACACATTAGACAACAATGGTGCTCCAAAAATCCGGAGTTAGACCTAGTCATCTACCACCAACTAATAGTTTTTTGCTCCATTTGTACAGGTGTACATATCAGCTACTGATTTGATGGGGAGCTATAAAATCTAAGATTAATTTGCCTAGCCCTATAGACCTAGGGTTGATCCTGAAACTGGGTTATTCATCCCACAGCTCATAACACAGATGCAAGCAGCCTCTCTCTTTTAACTAATATGGTTGTAAATAGCCTGATCAGTATAGTGATGACTGCATTTGCTCATACAAAGTACAACCATGTACTCAAGCTTGCAAGTAGTAAAGCATGTTTGAATAGGTCTTACATTTGTAAGCGCCTAAATGGTGATCAGGAGGACGCGGGTTCGATACCTGCTGGGGTCGGCAACATTCTGTCGTGGAGATTAATCATGAAATCCTTTCAACGGTCATTCTCTCCTTTCCGCTGATTCAAGAAGGGTAGTTTCAGTTTCTGGCGAAAGAATATGCACTGTTCTGGTTAATCACTTACGTATAAGCCTGCACAGGAAAAGTGTGGATAAGTAAACTGACAAGCTCAAAAATGACCTAAATAGTGTTGACTTGGCCATTAAACCCCAATACAAACAAGCAAACTAACATTTGTAAGTCGCCCCCGCCCATCGGGGCATGCAGAAATAGATTGGACTGCATGGTGCTTCCACGAAGAGCTGAATCTGACCACACACGAGTACTGGTAAACCGCTTTTAAGAAGGACTAAGCCTGCCCAGGCAAAGCGGTGTGTGTCAGATCGTCCAATGCATATAAGCCTTCTGGTTTCATTTGGCGGTAGGGCTTGAGATGTCATTCCATCTCAATGTCGGATAAAAGTTCCACCAAATTGGAAGCAACGTCTCCAAAATGACTTTAATAATGTCGATGGGGATGTTAAACCCCATTCAAACAAACAAACAAACAAACAAAAACTAACATTTGTAAGAACTTGTTTACAATACTAGCTCATGTTTATACCGAGGACTATGACAGTTTTAAATCATGTACTTGGAGTCTGATATGGCCTATTAGTACAGCACAATCGTTTTATAACACATTTTTATATAACACTGTTCAAAGGTCAAACCCCTAACTATTTGCATAGAAAAAAATGACAAAAAACATGTAAAGGAACTTCTTTTACACTATTCTACCTTTTTCTTGGATATAACACTGTTTAACTAAGAGGTTTATGCTTGGATTCAGAAAACAGTATTATAAAGAGGTGGTGTTTCAAATGGCTAAATACATAACATTACGAAAACACGCATAATTCAAATCCATTGGAAGACTTTACTACCACCCCCTCACCCACCCCAAATCCCCCCCCCCCCCAAAAAAAAAAAAAATCCAGATAATAATGATATTTTTCTTATTTCTGTTCAAAACATAGATTGTGGGGACTCTTTAGAACCCTCTCAATGTGGCGATGCTGTCAAACACCACAAACTATGTCCTTAAGCATAAATTCGAAAAATAATGCTTACCCCTGAAAACCCTAGTTTTCTATAAAACAAAGAGAGGTTCAAGGGGGTCAAAAACATATGGGCATGTTTTTGAGACGATATGAAAACAGAACTAAGCATTATTGTGAATGTCCTCTACTACTTAATTGTCTAAAATGAAGCACACACCTACAAATCCCTTGTTTGTGAGCATTTATGTGAATGGATTTTACTGGTAAACTGAGTGGGTGGGGTAATCCTGGGGCTAAATTGATGGTAAAAAAGTCATAACAAACCATAAATGTATATTAGAATAGTGTTAAATGTATTTTAGAATAGTGTCTTAGTTAAAATAAAACAATAGATATGTAAAAACTGTTTAAATTTTGAAACATCAGAATTTCTTTTATGTACCACCTATGAAACTAGACACAAAAACAATAAAATATCATTTTTTTCACCGGTTTTCAAGTCAAACCTAAAAAGTTGATCTATATTCTAACACAAATCTTCTTTCTACACCAGAAAAATAAATTAAAATAAGTTTGTAAGATGATTTGTGGTATTTATATTCAAATTTTACGAAAAACTGGAATTTACAGCTGTGGCGGCCATCTTGGAAGCCATCTTGGATTTCTCAGCTCGCCATCATTTATGCCAATTTATGCCGACAGTTTCAGATACTACGGATCCTGACGAACATTTTGGTATATGACTTGTCTTGTTATACGGGGGGGTATGGGTTCCCATTTTTTTGGTCGCGATTGTCACCCTACCATTAGTCACGTCGATGCAATGTCATGATGTTGTATCGACGTTAGTCCGACGTTGCTTACACGTCGTTTGTCCCCTTGGTATTTTAGAAAAAGACTGATGGGGCCTAAATGGTCGAAACTAACTAGTCTGGCCCAGAAAACATGTACACTCCATAATTTTCAGTTCTGTGGTGTATTCCTTGCTTCCAAAGGATAACCCTTTCTAGAACATATTTATCGTCACTACAGCCGTTGTCTGGGAATGTGTGGCGGCCTTAAAACGTCTCCCTGCCCAACAACATAGTTTAGTTTATATTTTCTTGTCCTTTGGGATCATTTTTTCCATTGTGGAATTTTGAAAATATTTGAGGGTCACTGATGAGGCCTAAATGACCGAAACTAGCTAGTTTGGCCCAAAAAAACATGTACACTCAATATTTTCCAGTTTCTGTGGTGTATTCCTTGCCCTTTCTAGAACCTATTTATGCCCAAGTCAAGAAATGGAGAAGGGTATGTCCCCATGTTTTGAAACTTCCTCCGGACGTCCAGCGCACTTTATAGTGCATGTGAGTGCATGCAATAGTACCGTACTGTGTAATGCCTCTGCAATTCTCAAGAAGGGCCCAGCCTCGCCTCGAAATTCCAGATAGAAGTGTAAAACTAGAGATTTTTGTAAATCACCTGTTTCGCACATATGGATGGCTAGATTTGTTATTTAGTCAGTCAATAATTACGGAATATCACAAAATTAGTCAGATAGGTCAAATACGTACAAGCATTTCTGTGAGATATTTCTAGTGCCAACACTGATTGTCGGTGCTCGTAAGAACCGCCTCATTGAGGCGGTTCTTACGAGTATCAACAATCTATGTTTACAGCATGAACTAGCAAAATCAAATTACGTTTAATCTGTAAACACCACTTTTTTCTATGTAAAGTTGGGTTTACACGGTTTTCATTACAGATACATGTTAACGTGACGATCCATTCGACCGCCCTTACTTGGAAGTTATGTGCGTGCGATCGAGTGTTTGTGTGCGTGCGTGCGATCGAGTGTCTTTTATGCGTTAGTGAGAGAGAGAGTTAGTACTGAAAAATATTTGTCGCCATCGCGAAGATACGCCTTTATAAATTTGACCCCCTTGAACCCCACATTTATAATAGTAAAACATGGGTTTACAGGGGTAAATCTTATTTCTTATTTCTGCTCAAAATATAGATCATGGGTACTCGTTAGAACCGTCTCATCGAGGCGGTTCTAACGCATACCCACAATCTATATTTTCAGCAGAATAAGAAAAATATCACAATTGTTCATCTTAAAATTTTCGTTTTGTTTCGGCGGTAAAATTTATAATGTATTTGTATAGGCGTCCTGTTATGGAGAATCAGTGTTGCCTATCATATTAAACCAATAAACCAAAACTAGACAGAGAAACCAAATACCAAACTATCAAATGTAATGGAATCTCAGACAAAATGATACAGTTTGTCATTTTATAACATAACTCAGTCTGATGTGACTTTAACGATTCTTCGTAACAGACATTAAGTTTCGGCTAATTCTGTCACAGACACAAAGTTTGCCGTTCCGGACCGAAACCCAATCGCAGCGTGGTCAGATAGAAAATTATCATGTTACCCATGCTCCCCGCCGATCGGGGCCTGGAGAAATAGGTTGGGCTGCAGGATGCTTCCGTGCAGAGCTGAAACCGACTGAGCTTGGGTACTGGTAAACAACTGAGGTCTAAGCCCAGGAAAGGTGATGCGAGTCGGACCGCTCCTTAAACCATAGCGGTTTCTTTGGGCTTGGTATATGTCATTTCATCTCAATGTCGGGTAAAAGTCCCAGAAAATCGGAAGCAACGTCTACAAAATGACCTTAATAGTGTTGACGGGTCGTAAAACCTGAACTCGAACAAACAAACAAACCCAAACCCATGTAATAAACAACACTCCAAACTTCATACTGTATGGAGAAAAGTGGCGGTAACAGGGGAAAGTTTTATTGTTTCTATTTTGTATTTTTTTTTTTTTTCATTTTTGCTCAAATAAATAGGTTGTGGGTACTCGCTAGAACCGCCTCAATCAGGCGAGAACCGCCTCAATTAGGCGGTTCTTAGGAGCACCAAACAGTCTATGTTTGGAATAGAAGTTTGTTTGTTTGTTTGTTTGTTTGATTTGAGGTTTACCGTCCCCGTCAACACTGTAAAGGTCATTTTAGAGACGATGCTTCCAAATTTGTGGGACACTTACCCGACATTGAGATGAAATGACATCTCAAGCCCTGCCGCCCAATGAAACCAATAGGGTTTATAAGCATGGACGGTCCGACTCGCATCGCATTGCATGGGCAGGGTTAGATCCTCTAAGTGGTTTACCCGCAGCGTGATCAGATGGAAATTTATCATGTTATCAAACCCGAACCCATGTAATGAACAACACTCCAAACTTCACACTGTATGGCGAACAGTGTCGATAACAGGGGTATAAGTTTTATTGTTTCTGTTTTTTATTTTTTTATTTTTTTTTTTTTTTTCATTTTTGCTCAAATTCATAGGTTATGGGTACTCGCTAGAACCGCCTACATTAGGCGGCTCTTAGGAGCACCAACAGTTAATGTTTGGACTAGAAGTATGAAAAATATCAAACATTTTCATTTGAAGAGAATCTAAAGACACCATTTTCAGCTTACGGATTTGTCATCGTAATGTGGTCACACACTGCAAAATACAGTATAATTCCTATATTAAGACCACCTTTGGGACTGTTCAAAAGTGGTCTTTAAGACCACTTTTGAACAGTCCCAAAGGTGGTCCCTGACCAAAGGACACTGTTGGCTGAAAACACAAAGAAAGAATAAGTGCAGCCTTCAAAATAAGCTTTTTAGTCTTAATTAATTAGTCTTAATTTTAGATGGTCTTAATAGCGGAATTTCACCGTATATATAATGCATACCATGACTGGTACTGTCTTGTTTGTTTGTTTGTTACCATTGGAGTTTAACGGCCCAGTCAACACCATTATAAACATTTTCGGGCCGGTCAGTTTACCTATTCACATTTTTCCTGGGCAGGCTAAAACATCTACGTAAGCGGTTAACCAGTACAGTGCACATTCTTTCGCCAGAAACTGACAACTGCCCTTCTTGAATCAGCAGAATGGAGAGAATGATCGTAGAAAAGATTTCATGATCAATCTCCACGAAAGAATGTTGCCGACCCCGGCAGGTATCGAATCCGCCTTCTCCTGATCACCAGTCAAACGCGCATCCGACTGCCCTACATGTACCGAGGCCGGCACATGACTGGTGTCACAAGCAAACATGCTACAGTGAAACTTCGATATCTCGAACACGGATGATTCGTTCACCTCGGCTCATTGGAACTCGCAAATGCGTCCATAGTTTGTTTGTTTGATTTGAGGTTTAACGTCCCCGTAAACTGTAAAGGTCACTTAAGAGACGTTGCTTCAAATTTTTTGGGACTTTTACCCGACATTGAGATGAAATGACATCTCAAGTCCTGTCGCCCGATAAAACCAATAGGGTTTATTAGCCTCGCACCGCGGTTCCTGGACAGGCTTAGATCCTCTAAGCGGTTTACCAGTACTCGTGTGCTGCAGGATTCAGCTCTGCGTGGAAGCATCATGCAGCCCATATATTTCTTCAAGCCCCTATGGGCGGGGGCCGCGTCCATAGGGAAGTCTTTCAATAGCTGCAGATATTCATACAGCTATTTGGGATATTTTGTCTGGTTTTACCTTGAAAAGGTATCAGGAGTGTACTCATTAGAATCGCCTCGCCAGTTTATAAAAGGTTGAAAATATATCCTAAGGTCATCCCCATTATGCCTCATGACCTTGAAGTATGAGTAACCCTCAATACTTCTAACTACCATTATCTCAACAACCCCTCCCCCCCCTCCAGACTTGGACAAATATAGTGTGCTGCATGATGCTTTCACGCAGAGCTAAGCCGACCGCGTGCTGCATGATGCTTTCACGCAGAGCTAAGCCGACCGCACATGTGTACTGATAAACCGCTTAGAAGGTCAAAGCCTGCCCAGGCAAAGTGGTGCGAGTAAGACCGTCCTTGCATATAAACCAGATTGGTTTGTTTGGACAGTGGGGCTTGAGGTGTCATTTAGTCCAAGTGGCGGGTAAAATTCCCACAAAATTGGAAGCAAAGTCTCAAAAATTACCTAAATAATTTTTACGGGGACGTAAACTACAGTTCAAACAATCAAACAAATCTGAAGTTCCTTAAGGATACTGCCAAAAGCTACAGATATCTATGTGTTCAGGTTAATTTATGCAATTTATCTTGAAAAGATATGTTTTGTGTTCTCATTAGAATCGCCTCATTGAGGCGATTCTAATGAGAACACACAGCATTTCTTTACTTTAAAAAAGTCAAAAATATATGCTAAGGTCATCCCAATTATGGCTCATGACCTTGACACATGTGTATTTCTCAATAGTTCGAACTACGCCTAGCTCGAACAAAATTGTGGCCCCCACCCATCGGGGCTTGGAGAAATAGATTGGGCTGCACGATGCTTCCACGCAGAGCTAAGCCGACCGCATATGAGTACCGGTAAACCGCTTGGAATGTCAAAGCCTGCCCAGGCAAAGTGGTGCGAGTCGGACCGTCCTTGCTTATAAATCCGATTGGTTTGTTTGGACGGTAGGGCTTGAGATGTCATTTCATCTTAGTGTCGGTTAAAAAAAAACCCAAAAGTGGAAGCAACGTCTCAAACATGACCTAAATAGTGATGGCGGGACGTAAAACCTTGCCGTGTGATTCAAACAAACAAATAGAACAAAATTTCATTGCCATGGAGTTGTTCAAGTTATTAAAGTTTGGTTGTGAGTGAGTGTTTGAGTTTTACGGCTCACCAACAGATAAGGTCATACGGAGACGGGGCCGCGGTTTAAATTTTTATTTATTTATTCATTTATACATTCTTTTGAGAGGGTAACCCAATTAGCTCGAGTGCTATTCTACCTTGGGTCCCTCTTACAAATACAAATATGAAAAATAAAACATATCTACATATGTACAGGAAAACGGAATATATAAGAATTATGGATACCAAAATTTAAAACACGCTCACTGTAAACATTCTCGGCAAGAGAAAAGTTAAAAATAGCATTAAAATATCAAAACATTAATATTAAAATGACGTAAGAGGGGTGAGCATACGGTGTTTGTATACATTGTATACATATAAAACTATAAAACTATATCACAGACACAGACTTTAAAAACAGATTGTGTAACGATTTCTAAAAGCTTGCAATGAGAACTTGAGAATATATATACCCGGTCAAAAAAGTAACTATACCAAGTTCCGGGTATTTTTTAGTAGCTATCCGGTAGCCATTCAGCTATAGATGGCTGTAAACATATGAATCGGACGTTTAGCTGCAAAATGCATAAATTTGCATTTGCCCATACTATTCTGCTCAAGAGTTGTCTTCCAATATGTGCCTAGAACGGTTTTGCAAGGAAGTTGACATTGCGCATGCGCAGATTATCATTTTATGTCTGAGATGAAAGATCATATCCATTGAACATCGAAACTCACTTTACCTTTACAATATCTCATGATATTGCCCTACAATCAAGACTTTAATTTGTGAAATTCTCAGATTACCTCCCTTTCAATTAAAAATATAGCAGTTTTCAAACTGTTGTTATTTCTATAGCTGCCATCCAATTTTTGCAATTTATCTAAAAAGCGCTTTGTTGCCACCATTGCTGTTAACAATGATGGAAAATAATGTAGAAAATTCATGTAGCATGTAGCACTGCCAATTGCAATTTTCTATGGAGTTTCAATTGAAAACAGCATTTTACACACACCTTCAGAGAAGTGGAGGCTTATACGTGACCTCTGTTTCTCTTAGCAAATGGAGCTTAAGTTCCAAATCTTTTTGTGGATAGACACACAGGGTATCTAATGAAAGGTTACATGTATCAACTTATAGAAATCTTGTGCTAAGTGTAATTTTTAATGGCGTTGAATCTTGGCGTTTGTAATGATTTATTCTGCGAAATTGTCACAGTGACCCCTTGGGTGTTTAAAACAATAGCCCAGGCTGGCGTATTTACATAAACACAAACATATTGGGCTTTTGCATGGAGAAATGAGTCCTTTAACCGAATCAAAACATTTTTTATGTATTTTTCATTTGTAGTAACTGTGGTATCAGAAGCAATTTTATGTATAGGAACTTTTTTGACCCAGTATATATCTAGCGTATACCGCCTTACAAACGGATTTTGTGTTTTTCTTAAAAGAAGTTAACGACTCAGAATTTCTGATTTCTACAGGCAGAGAATTCCACCGTTTCTCAGGAAAATGATTGGTAAAACAATTTTGTGCGAGACAGGGGTACTAATAGTGTACCGTTTTCCACCGATCTTAGATTTAAGGTATGTGTCTCTGACACAGGCACTAATTCAGGTGTCATATCATTCAATGGCTTATAAGTAAATACAGCTGTGTTATATTTAATTCTAGCGTTAACAGATAGCCAACAAAGCTACTGAAACATAGAGTAATATGTTCTGTAAAAGGGTTATCCTTTGGAAGCAAGGAATACACCACAGAAGTGAAACATATGAGTGTACATGGTTTCTGGGCCAGACTAGCTAGTTTCAGCCAATTAGGCCTCATCAGTGACCCTCAGATATTTTCAAAATTCCACAATGGAATCAATGATCCCAAGACGGAGTATCAAAGTCAGCTTGAAGAATAATACGTGCCGCTCGTTTCTGCAATTTCGATAGCCTTTTGATATTTGTAGCAGACGTTAACCCCCATGTTACAGAGCCGTAATCAAACAGAGGGAGTGAGTGAGTGAGTTTTAGTTTAACGTCCCACCAACAGCTAAGGTCATACGGAGACGGGACCTCGGTTTAAAGATTCATCCGAAAGTCTGGAGAAGCCCGGGATCGATCCTGCGATCCCTGGTTTACAAGGCGAGTAGCGTAACCACTGCACCACGGAGGCTTCTTCAAACAGAGGGAGGATATACCCTTGATAAAACAACTTCTGTACATGTGTGGGAAGGTAATTGGACAGCTGTTGTAATAGCGAAAGTTTTGAAGAGATAAGTTTATAGAGATGGTCTATATGCGTGGACCAGTTTAGGTTTTCGTCTATATAGAGCCCTAAGAGCTTTTGACTAGACACCTGATTAATAGTTAAGTCGTTCGCTTTTATTTCAAGAAATTAAGAACCTTCCAGCCGTTGCCTAGATCCTAGTGTCATACATGAGGGTTTTTGATAATTAATGTGCATTTTGTTACTATTACCCCATGACTTAGTATCGTTCAAATCAGACTGTAAATTATATTCAATTGTCATCATGTCTCTATACTGTGGGTATGGAATGTGGCATCGTCGGCGTAAAGATCTGAATGGCAGTGTTTAAGAAAAATGGGCAGGTCATTTATAAATAGAAGAAATAATGTCGGGCCAAGAATCGACCCTTGTAGAACTCCCGATCGTACTAGCTTATAATCGGATAGTCCTTCATCATGAACTTTAGCTTGCTGTCGAAGGTTAAGGTACGATTGAAACCAACGCACAACTTTTGGACTTATTTTATATGTTTGGAGTTTCTCGATTAGAATTTCGTGATAAACAACATCGAATGCTTTTCGGAAGTCGACAAAAATAGTTCCAGTAATGTCGCCTTTGTCGATACATGCCGTCCAGTGATCGATAAGTCTAACCAGAGCAGTTTAGTAGCTACGCTTGGGTCTAAACCCAGACTGACATTCATGTATAAGTTTATATTTGTTCAGATAATTTATCAAATGATGATTAATATGCTTTTCAAATATTTTCGATATTGTCGATAAAACTGAAATAGGTCTATAATTTGAAGGTTCGGTTTTTGTTCCGCCTTTGAAAAATATATATATATTTTTTTTTTTTTTTTTTGCTAATTTCAACTTTGTTGGAAATTTACCGGTCGCTATACTTTTATTAATAAGATGAGTAATTGATGGTGATAAAACATGTGCTGCCAGTTTAATTATTCTTGGACCTAACCCGTCGATACCAGTAGCTTTTGTGGAATCAACTTTACATGTATGAATGTAAGATATGACTTGATAAGAAGTAATGTAAGGTATATGGAATAAGGTATTATCTGATATTTTAGCATTCACGAAAAGGCATAACTTAACCAAGTCGGGATTTGATGACATGTGGAAGTTTTTATTTAAAACTTCGGCTATAGATGAGAAATATCCATTAAGTTTAGCAGCAACATTTACTGAATTCGTTATTTTTTCACCGTTTATGATTAACTCATCTGGGCGATTACTACATGAGGCCTTTTTAGCATAGTGACAGATCTTAAATGCTGCCAGATAAATTTAGAATCTTTGGTGTTTGCAATAGAATTAGAAAAAAATATTTATTCTTGGCTGAGCATATTAACTGTCGAACTTTATTGCAATAACGTTTAAAATCTGACCATTGCACACGATGTTTACAAGTGTCTCTTAGATTTTGTACCGCGGTGATTTCCGGGGTGAACCATTCGGGCATCTTTTTAGATTTTATTTTTTTTTTTGTCTTGATAGGAGCATGCTTGTCTAAATGTGTTATTATCATTTTGTGCCATTTTGAAAGATCTTCGTCTATATCGGATGAATTTAAAGAAAACAGGCTGAGATCATTCTCCAGATCTGTTAAGAACAGATGCTCATTAAACTGTTTAAAAGAACGGTACGATTTAGAAATATGTTAGAATTTTTTGTTTTTTTTTACAATTTACTTTTCTTGTGACACAGACCGGAAAATGGTCACGTATTGGATAATGGGATATGAAACATTCAGCAATGATTTCGGGGTGACTGGTATAGATATGATCAATGATTTTAGCAGTTGTTTCGGTTTACACGCGTAGATTCGGAAACAAGCTGTGAAAGGTCAAATAAATGTACCAAGTTGAGCCACTTATTGTTTGTACATGGATTGTAACCTATATTAAAATCACCCATTAGGGTCGTTTCGAGACCTGTAGTAAGTGCAACTGATAATCTATTTTCAAATAAATCTATCCATTGTGAATGTGCACTTGGGGGATATTATACAGTACAAGCAAGGAATGGCCTTGGATTTGGAAACGAAAATTCTGACCATAGCGTTTCTATTTGTGAAATTTCAAATTCTGAACGTCGTACGCATTTAAAAGAGTTTATTATATGACGTCGTGTCTATGAGTGTAATAACGCCATGTAATATTTTCGATAATCCACTAGTGGATTAAATATGCAAATTAGCTAGATACGTCCCGTAACGTTGCATGTGCGACGTCCTTAACGGCGGAATATTGACGTGAATAAAATGCGTTGTAAATTTTATGTCATATGATAAATAGAATCTTGCATTCGTACTCGTGTATTATTGAATTTATTAAACTCGTTGAGGAAAAGGGATAAAATGCTCGGCAAAGCCTCGCATTTTATCCCTTTTCCTCAACTCGTTTAATAAATTCAATAATACATGAACACTCATGTAAAATCCTCTATGTGAACAATTTATTAAACTCGTTGAGGAAAAGGGATGAAATGCTCGGCGTAGCCTCGCATTTTATCCCTTTTCCTCAACTCGTTTAATAAATTCAATAATACATGAACACTCATGTAAGATCCTCTATATCAACAATTTATTAAACTCGTTGAGGAAAAGGGATGAAATGCTCGGCGTAGCCTCGCATTTTATCCCTTTTCCTCAACTCGTTTAATAAATTCAATAATACATGAACACTCATGTAAGATCCTCTATTTCTATAATATTAAACGAGACCACCACCACATTTCTGTTGAGGGTCAGATCTGTCTTTGCGAATAGGATCTATTTTTATTTGACAGTCTTGGACGCCATCGTCCAGAAAAGTCTCATGCATAAAGACTCATCCGAAAATCTGGAGAAGCCCGGGATGGATCCTTTGACCCCTGGTTTACAGAGCGAGTAGCATAGCCAATACACCACGGAGACTTCTATAAAGTTTGGTTGTACATAGTAATTGAGATGTTCAAAATAAGAGCTATAGATGTGTTTTTAAACTATTTGCAATCTGTGGTAATTATTTGAAATACGACAATTTGAGTGCTAGATTTCTAGCTTTAACGTTTAATTGGAGAGGAATTGTTAGAAAATTGCATCTCCTCGACCATAATGAGTATATTCATCTTGAGTTACACGAATCAAAGTTTGCAAGTTTATTTTTCTTTTCTTTCACTATCAACTCCAACGTTCACATTGATAACAAGTCCGTGAAATAAACACTCCTCTAAACCTAAGATTATTCATAGAAAACAGGGGTTTAAAGGGGTATACATTATTTTTCTTATTTCTGCTCACAAACATAGGTTCAGGGTACTCTTTAGAACCGCCTCAATGAGGCGGTTCTAACGAGTACCCACAACCTATGTTTAGAGTTTAAATAAGAACTAGAAATGTGTCAGTATGACACGGATGCTCCCGCCCAGGGGTCAACATCACCCGGAAAAAAAGCATTTTGCAAAAAGGTGAAGTTGACAAAGGGCCATAACTCTCATAATAATTGGCGGATTTTAACTGAAACCAGAAAAAGCAGCCATTTAAGAGATGTGAAAGAATGCACAGGTGTGTTATCGCAATGCCTGAAGGCACTGCCTGATAAATAAGTTCATTCTGTGAGTTCTACCCGGGGCGGTGGTGGATGGGGGACTCTGAATCTTGGCTGCTCATAGGCTGGGAGACTGGTGATCAGGAGGACGCGGGTTCGACTCCCGCCGGGGTCGGCAACATTCTTTCGTGGAGATTGAGCATGAAATCTTTTCTACGGTCATTCTCTCCCTTCCGCTGATTCAAGAAGGGCAGTTGTCAGTTTCTGGCGAAAGAATGTGCATTGTACTGGTTAACCGCTTACGTATAAGCCTGCCCAGGAAAGTGTGGATAGGTAAACTGACCGGCTCAAAAATGACCTAAATAGTGTTGACTGGGCCGTTAAACTCCAATACAAACAAACAAACAAACATAGGCTGGGAACCAGAATCTAGTCTTTACCTGAAAAATACCTGGGACCAGTTGTTCAAAACTAAGGACGTGGTTAGTTAACGTATCGTTAAAACTTTGATCATTAATTATGACAAATATGCTAATATTTTGCTGAAAATATGTGAGCTGCTTTTGCATCCGCAAAAGCTGCAAAAATATCCGAAAATTTAAATATTAATCTTGCTAGAACAGTTAATAATATGACCACCAACGAGCTCGTTAAGCTAACGATGCTTTGTACAACTGGACCCAGTAAATCATCAATATCCCCAAAAGTATCTGGGCAGGCTTACTCTAAAGCTCTACGCTGAAGCACCATGCAGTCCAATCTGCACCTTTATTGTTCTCAATTGACAGAAACAGTTTTTTCTCAAGGCGTGGCACATTTGTGCTACACGGGTTACACGGGAGAAGTCGGAGCTTGGAGAAATAGATTGGGCTGCATGATGCTTCCACGCAGGGTAGAAACCGACCGCAAACCGCTTAGAGGGTCTAAGCCTGCCCAAGCAAAGTGGTGCGCGTCGGACTGTCCATGCATATAAACTCTGTTAGTTTCATTCGGTGGCAGGGCTTGAGATGTCATTTCAAATCAGTGCCAGGTAAAAGTCCCACAAAATTGGAAGCAACGCCTCCTATATGACCTATATAGTGTTGAGGGGGACTTTAAACCTCAAATAAAACAAAACGCTGGAGAAGTGAATGATTCAGGCGAAGCTGCATGTGTACATGTTAGAAAAGAAACCAAGATGCGTGTGAACTGGATGTGCGTGTCGCAGATGATTTGTTTTTGTGACATGTCATCATTCATCTCTGTATATGACACTGTTTCAGATGTTGGCGTGCTGGTGCCTTAGTGTTTCCAGCAATGGCTTAAAAAGCCCTCGTTTGGCCCCATTAAATGGTAAAGTAGCATGTTTGCAAGATCTGAAAGATCCATTGCGATGACACATAATGTGACGGTGCATTCTTGTCTTCTGGCAATAGCGAATATACGTTAAAATCGCTATTGTACGGAACCCGGGAAGGGACATGATTTTTGTTTGTTTTATAAGTTGTGCGCACAAGATAATATCTTGTGCGGACAAGATATTATCTTGTTCGGACAACATATTATCTTGTGCGCACAAGATATTATCTTGTGCGGACAACATATTATCTTGTGCAGACAAGATATTATCTTGTCCGCACAAGATATTAAGTTGTGCGAACAAGATATTATCTTGTCCGCACAAGATAATATCTTGTCTGCACAACATAGATCTTGTGCAGACAAGATATTATCTTGTTCGCACAACTTATTATCTTGTGCGCACAAGATATTATCTTGTCCGCACAAGATAATATCTTGTGCGCACAAGATAATATGTTGTCCGAACAAGATAATATCTTGTCCGCACAAGATAATATCTTGTTCGCACAACTTCCCAAGATCTATGTTGTGCAAACAAGATAATATGTTGTGCTGAATATGTTGTGCGAACAAGATATTATCTTGTGCGGACAAGATATTATCTTGTTCGCACAAGATAATATGTTGTGCGAACAAGATAATATCTTGTCCGCACAACATAATATCTTGTCCGCACAACATAATATCTTGTCCGAACAAGATAATATCTTGTCCGCTCAAGATATTATCTTGTTCGCACAACATAATAAAAATAAAAAATCATGTCCCTTCCCGGGTTCCGTATTATTGCCAATTGGCTTGCAGATTTTTTCAAACCGTTTATTACTTTTTCAGCAACTTCTGTTGTGACTGCATAGGCTTGTTATAGAGTGTGGGTCTTGAGTAACTCGTCTAAGATACGAATCGTTGCTGTATGTTGACCAAGCAGTTCCATATTTTGTGACATGCTATGCATTGTTAACTTAATTTCGTATTTTAATAACTCTTCGTTATGGGAAATAAACTGAACTGTCTTACATGTAATTGTGGCACGGGCTCAATATATATGTTGGCGGCTTTCAAACGAGTATACACAACCTTAGTTTCAGAAGAGAAATAAGAAAAATAAATGTAATACCTGTAATCCAAACTTCATAACAGAGACATGTAACATATATACTGTAATCCAGTAATTGAAAACTTTCTACTAACAAGTACTTTGCATGGAAATTTGTTTGTTTGTTTGATTTGAGGTTTATCGTCCCCGTCAACACTGTAAATGTCATTTTGGAGACGTTGCTTCCAATTTTGTGGGACTTTTACCCGACATTGAGATGAAATGACTTCTCAAGCCCTGTCGCTCAATGAAACCAATAGGGTTTATTAGCATGGACGGACCGCCTCGTACCACGGTTCCTTGACAGGCTTAGATCCCCTAAGCGGTTTACCAGTACTAGTGTGCGGACCGGATTCAGCTCTGCGGGGAAGCATCATGCAGCCCATATATTTCTTCAAGCCCCTATAGGCGGGGGCCTTGCATGGAAATAAATTTGATTGCTCAGGCAGACTAAAATTGTTGTTAACCCTTGTCCTGCTGAGCCCGGATATGCCTTTCCTTTGAAACAATGTAAATCCAGATCAGATGGCTTCTGAAGAAGCCATCTGATCAGGATCTACATTGTCATTCAGATTGTGAATTTGTAATCTGATTGGTTGATAATTGGTAGTAGGTGTGGCATATATGAATATTCAGCAAGACAAGGGTTAAATAATGAGGACACCTAGGCATGGCATAGTGTAATATATAGTAAAATTGGAGTTTACGGGGGCATACATTATTTGAGCCCCGCCAAGCGAATTTGTGTCTTCGAGCATTCCATCATGACAAATATTAACTGCGCATGCCCAGCCATTCAGAGGGACCAGGGATATGGCTTTCTGTCTGAAGGTTCCTCTTGCTTCACTGCTTGTATGAGCGAGCAGCGAAGGTTCTGGCGAGACTGCGCGGATGCGCAGGCTCGCCTTAACCTTCGCTGCTCGCATAGGCGATAAGTACCAAAATCGCTTCACGGGGCCCATATAGTAAAATTGGGGTTTACGGGGGCATACTATATTCGAACAGGCGTGTTTTAATAAGTTTTTGTTTTAGCGAGTAGAGAATAATAGAAAAATATAAAGAGTCTTTAATTCATTCGCATACATGTAGAACTATAACAGGCAGCTGATCTCTTCGAGCTGCATTTTTTGGTAGCATCTAGCTTATTATATTATATGAATATATGCCTCTTGTCAAAATCATATGTGCATAATCATCCATATCAATAGTTTATTTTATTTTCAGTGTTTCATTTTATTTCATGCTAAATGGGGGCAATTGCGTAAAATATTTTTGCTATAACTATTTGACTAGTAATAGCTGTTTTACGTTAAAATGGCTATCGCCAGTTCATTGGCAATAGCAATTTTAACGTAAAACCGCTATTACCAATTAACTGTCAATAACCGCTTTGTATTTTTTATCGAAATTTGTGACTATTAACATAGATTGTGGGAACTGGTCAGAACCGACTCATTGAGGCGGTTCTAACGAGTACTTACAACCTATATTTTGGAGCACAACTAAGAAAAATAATGTATTCCCATGTATACCCCATTTTTTCTCTGTATAAACTTGTTTTTCACGGGTGTTCATTACATGAACTTGTTAACGCGCTGTCATAACGCCTCTTGTCATGTATTGGATTATACAGATTGGCATGACAATTGGGGGTGTTTAGCCTCACCAGAACGTTCGGCATTATGTGGATCCTCGCCTAAGGCTAGAATACAGTCGAACTTCAATGGCTCGAACACCTTTGGGACCTTGTTAATCTGTTCGAGACAGGGGTAGTTCGAGCCACTGAGGGTTACTGCCAGGATGTATACGATATACTTTTTGATATTTTTTCTATGTTCTTTTTTTTTTTGGTTTGGGTTTTACGGCCCTTTCAAGATTATTTCACTCATATCGAGCCGATCGTTAATCAGTGGTGGGCGAAAACCGGCGTACCCGAAGAAAAACCACCTGACCTTCCGTTGCAGAACTTGGCGTCTCACACGTGGCCCGAGCGAGGCTCGAACCTTCGGCGGTGAGAGACCTAATGACTAAGAGTCAGCGCTCTTCTATGTTCTAGAACGAAAATGTATGCTGTGTGTACTCATTAGAATCGCCTCATCGAGGCGATTCTAATGAGTACACACAGCATACATTTGCAAGATTAAAGACTAAAATCTCCTTAATTATCCCCCACTATGTCTTATGTAGAGGATTTCGCTAGGGGCTCAAGAATGGGTTCGACACATCCATGGTAATCGACCCATCGGTGTTCGAGCCATCGAAGTTCTACTGTACTTTCTAAGAGCCCAGTATAGCTTCTGACACTCCTTCAATGCGCATGCGCGTTATGCTGAAACTGACAAGCTACATAGTTACTATTCCCTGGAATGACTAATTATTTGATCAAGCATGCATCAGCTTTTGGAGTTTTTGTTTGAGGTTTTACGACCCCGTCAACACCATTTAGGTCATTTTGGAGGCGTTGCTTCCGATTTTGTGGGACTTTTACCCGACATTGAGATGAAATGGCATCTCAAGCCCTATCGTCCATAGGAGCCGCTAGGTTTAAGTAGCGGTCCGACTCGCATCACTTAGCTAGTCTGGCGCAGAAAAAATCCTGCTCAGTTCGGTGCTGTAATCCTTGGTTTCAAAGGATTACCCCATTTTCACTTCACCAAAGCTGGTGGCGGCTGTTAAAAGTCTCTCTGCCCTTTATCATAGTGTGGGTTATATTTTCTTGTCCTTTGGGACCACTGATTTCACTGCGGAATTTAGGAAATATGACGGTCTCTGGTGAGGTATAATTGGCCGAAACTAGCTAGTCTGGTCCAGAAAAATCTTGCACAGTGCACACTCCATGCTTTTCAGTTCTGTGCTGTAGTCCTTGGTTCCAAAGGATTGTCACATTTTCAGAACATTTAACTTCGCCACAACTGATCTTAAGGGAACGTGCGGAGGCCGTTAAAAGTCTCCCTGCCCTTCATCATAGTGTGGTATATATTTCTAGTCCTTTGGGATCATAGATATCACTGCGGAATTCAGGAAATATGAGGGTCTCTGATGACGCCTCATTGGCCGAAACTAGCTCGTCTGTCCCAGAAAAATCTTGCACAGTCCATGGTTTTCAGTTCTGTGCTGTAGTCCTTGGTTTCATAGAGGATCTTACATGAGTGCTCATGTATTATTGGATTTATTAAACGAGTTGAGGAAAACGGATAAAATGCGAGGCTTTGCCGAGCATTTTATCCCTTTTCTTCAACGAGTTTAAAAAATTCAATAATACATGAGCAAGAATGCAAGATTCTATTTGTCATATGACATTTAAAATGCATTTTATTCACAATCGCAATATTCCGCCATTAGTAAACACGACGTCGTTAAGGACGTAGTACATATAACGTTACCGGGCGTTTCTAACTAATTTGCATATTTAATCCACCAGTGGATTATCGAATTTATTACATGGCGTCATTACATTCTCAGACGCGACGTCATATGATAAAATTGATTACTCCATTATGAGAACACAAGACCCTAAACCGTTTACCAGTACTCATATTTGGTCGATTTCAGCTCTGCACGGAAGCATCATGCAGCCCAGTCTACTTCTCCAAGCCCCGATTGGCGGCGGCGCAATTGTCGTGGCGTTAATCGACCCAAGCTACACTATTTAGTCATTTCGGACCAATCAGTTTACCCAAGCGCACTTTTTCTTGGCAGGCTTATACAAACATGTAACTGTTACCAGTACAGTGCTCATTCTTTCACCAGAAACTGATATTTGCAGTTCTTGAATCAACTGGTGGTTCGAGGAAAGAGAGAGACCGGTAGAAAATTCTCTGTGATCAATGTCAACGAAAGAATGTTGCCGACCCCGAAGGAAAACGAACCCGCGACAACCCGATCGCCAGTCAGACGTGCACCCGACTTAGCCGCCGAGACCGACTCAATAAACATTTCAAAACTAGAGCAGAAACACTGTAGACCCAGATTAAAATGTTCTATAGGAGCACTAAGTCAGCTAAGTACATGTTTAACAAATCGCTAGGTGCTAAAAGCATTTCAACCAAAGTTTACAATTGCTAAACCGTGTTCAAAAATATGAATATTTACGAGCAGCTTATAAATGATCGTTTAGCCTTGGCAAGAGCATTTAGTCGACAAACGTTACAAACAAATTTTGACATTATCACGCAACTTTAAGAGACAAGATGGATGAGAAAATGTCGCCTGTATCATTGCTCAGTGAAAACTGTAACATTATAAAGAATCAAGTATGCATTATATGAGACACCAATAGTTCCTGTGTGCCTCTTTGTTAGTAACATATTACCCGGGATTGTAAACAATTATTGTTTTTAGTCCAGTTTGATTTTTGTTTGTTTGATTTGAGGTTTAACGTCCACGTCAACACTATTTAGGTCATTTTGGAGACGTTGCACTCAATTTTGAGGCTTTTTTATACGACATTGAGATGAAATGACACCTCAAGCCCTGTCGCCCAATGAAACCTATAGGGTTCTGTGCATGGACGGTCCGACTCATACGACCTTTCCTGTGCAGGCTTAGACATTCAAATCGGTTTACCAGTACTCATGTACGCTGGGTTTCAGCTCTGCGTGGAAGCACCTTGCAGCCCAAATATTTCTCCAAGCCCCGATGGCCGGGGGCCAATTAGTCCTGATGGATACATTGTGGTTGTGTCTATGTCCTTTACTGTTATCATCTCGTCGTGGGACAATATATTGTTTTGTTAAGTATAGTAAAACCCCTATATCAAGACCACCTTCGGGACTGTTCAAAAGGTGGTCTCTGACCTGAGGACATTGTGTGCAGAAAACTCGAAGAAAGAATAACTGCATCCTTCTAAATAAGCTTTTTAAAGCAGAATTAGTGTCTTAATAGCGCAGTTTCACTTTACATATTCTGTATTTGATTTTGTTTGTTTGTTTGATTGAGGTTTAATTTAACATCCCCTTCAACTCTGTAAAGGTCAATTTCGAGACGTTGCTTCCAATTTTGTGGGGCTTTTACCTGAAATTGAGATGAAATGACTTCTCAAGCCCTGCCGCCCAATGAAACCAATAGGGTTCTGTGAATGGACGGTCCGACTCGTACCACTTTGCCTGGGCAGGCTTAGACCTTCTAAACGGTTTACCAGTACGCATGTGCAGTCGGTTTCAGCTCTGCTTGGAAGCAACTTGCAGTCCAAATATTTATCCAAGCCCCGATGGGTTTCATTGGGCGACAGGGCTTGAGATGTCATTTCATCTCAATGTCGGGTAAAAGTCCCACAAAATTGGAAGCAACGTCTCCAAAATGACCTTTACAGTGTTGACGGGGACGTTAAACCTCAAATCAAACAAACAAAAGCCCCGATGGGCGGGGCCAAATAGTCCTGATTGATACACTGTTGTTATGTTTATTTCCTTGGGAAAAGGGGTTTTTGTTAAATACAATAAAACTCATACATGTATATTAATACCATCTTTGGGACTGTTCAAAAGTGATCTTAAAGACTACTTTTGTATAGTTCCAAAGGTACGTCTCTGACGTATGGACATTGTGTGCAGAAAACTCGCAGAAAGAATACCTGCATCCTGCATAAATAAGCTTTTTAAAGCAGAATTACAGTAAAATTCCTATATTCAGACCACCTATGGGACTGTTCAAAAGGGGTCTTTCAGACCACTTTTGAACAGTCCCAAGGATGGCCTCATGATGGGAGACACTAGGTAAAGGAAACACAATGAAGGCATAACTGTACATGTAACCTTCTCGACAGACTTTTAAAAGCAGATTAATCTTAATTTTAGGTGGTCTTAATAGTTGAGTTTTACTGGGCGCCGTTTTACTATTTAATCTGTATTTATAGATATCCATAAATCGAATTATGGATATCCATAATTCGATTTATGGATATCCATAAATCAGCCGAATAATGGATATCCATAATTCGAATTATGGATATCCATAATTCGAATTATGGATATTTATAAATCGAATTATGGATAAACATAATTGGATTTATGGATATCATTAATGCAGATCGATTTATGGATATCCATAACTCGATTTATTGATATCCATAATTAGAATTATGGATATCCATTAATCAGAGGAATAATGGATATCCATAAATCGAATTATGGATATCCATAATTCGAATTATGGATATCCATAAATCGATTTATGGATATCCATAAATCGATCTGATTAATGATATCCATAAGTCGAATTATGGTTATCCATAATTCGAATTCTGGATATCCATAATTCGAATTATGGATATCCATTATTCGGCTGATTTATGGATATTCATAAATCGAGTTATGGATATCCATAATTCGATTTATGGATATATATAAATACGGATTAAATAGTAAAACGGCGCCCCCATGGGGCGCCGTTTTCCTATTTAATCCGTATTTATAGATATCCATAATTATTTATGGATATCCATAATTCGAATTATGGATATCCATAATTCGAATTATGGATACCCATTATTATTTATGGATATCCATAATTATTTATGGATATCCATAATTCGATTTATGGATATCCATAATTCGATTTATGGATATCTATAATCGATATCTATAAATAGGGATTAAATAGTAAAACGGCGCCCCATAGAGTTTCACTGTACATGTCCTGTATTTGTAATGTTTAATTTGCTCTTTCTCTTGCTGACAGTGTCAGTCTGTGTTCTGTTATGGTGGCATCTTCTGGTCATCTTGCATCAGATTAACAAGTCTTGTTTGTTTGATTAAGAAATAGATCAGCTCTAACTGTGATTTTTTGAGTAATAAATCATAGTTTGGAGGTCAGTTGTAAAGTAGACAAATCACAAGCGCGTAGCGCGCGTGATTTGTCTACTTACAACTGACCGACAAACTGTGATTTATTACTTAACAAATCACAGTTAGAGCTGATCTATTTCGATTCTAACACGCTGAAAAACGGCAATAATGCTGTTGTTTCCTTCAAAATCTCACAACTTTTCGCCATTGCTAGAAGAAATCGACTGAAACACAGGCATTTATACCCTTTTCTAACGTTTTCGATGCGAGAATATGACGTTACACCGTCTAACGTCAAGGAAATCGACAAATGACGTCATAAATTTGCAGTTTTTAATGACGTCACTCGTCACGCTCTTCCGAGCTGTGATTTGTTGCAGAATAAAACACAGTTATTTTCCATTGCCTATATAGGCGCGCTGTGTTAGAATTTGAGATTAAACGTCCCCGTCAACACTGTATAGGTTATTTTTGAGACGTTGCTTCCAATTTTAATTTTGTGTGTGTGTGTGTGTGTGTGTGTGTGTGTGTGTGTGTGTGTGTGTGTGTGTGTGTGTGTGTGTGTGTGTGTGTGTGTGTGTGTGTGTGTGTGTGTGTGTGTGTATAGTGCTGCCTAAATGAAGTATCATGTCCCAGACACATTACATGATTCCACCCGCTCTACCCCGTAAATCTGAGTGCCAAGCGAGGAGCAGCTAGTACCATTTTTAACGACTTTAGTATGTCGCGGCCCGGGATCGAACCCGTGACCTCCCGTTACCCGTAGCGGATATTCTACCAACTGAGCTATCGGGACCGGTTTTGTGTGACTTTTAACCGACATTGAGATGGAATAACATCTCAAGCCACGTCGCCCAATAGGGTTTATAAGCTTGAACGGTCCGACTCGCACCGCTTTGCCTGGGCAGGCTAAGATCATCTAAGCGGTTTACCAGTACTCTTGTGCGATCGGTTTCAGCTCTGCGTGGAAGCATCATGCAGCCCATCTATTTCTTTAAGCCCCGATGGGCGGGGGCAGCCCATCTATTTCTTCAAGCCCCGATGGACGGGGGGGGGGGGGGGGCAGAACAAAATCTGAAACTTTGTATCTCGCCATTTAATAGCGCATGTTGTTAACGCACCCCGTCCATTGGGGCTTGGAGCAATAGACCTGATTGGTGCTTCCGCGCATAGCTGAAACCGACCGAATTTGAGTACTGGTGAAATGCTTAAGTCTGAGCCTGCCCAGGAAAAGTGATATGAGTCGGACCGCTGCTTAAACCGTAGCGGTTTTTATGGGCTGTAGGGCTTGAGGTGTTCCACAAAATTTGAGCAACGTTTACAAAATGAACTAAATAGTTTTGACGGGGACGTAAAACCTTAACACAAACAAATAACATCGATCGAAAACATGGCCATCACGAAAACACGCCTATATAATTTTGACCTCCTCATACCCCACGTTTATGTAGTAAAACCGTGGTTTAAGGGGGTATACATTATTTTTCTTATTTCTGCTCAAAAACATAGATTGTGGGTACTCGATAGAACCGCCTCGTCGAGGCGGTTCTATCGAGTCCCCGCAGTCTCTGTTTTGAGCAGAAATAAGAAAAATATCACAATTTTTCATCTTAAAATTTCTAATTTTTGGCCCAAAAAATGACAATGTATTTGTATAGGCGTGTTTTCGTAATTATTAGCTTAAAATCGCAAAACCATAACAAAGCACAACCAAAAGTTTGCCAAGGACATTTACATTACGATAACAGGTTCGTCTGTTGCCTTGAACAGAATACATTTATTTTTATTTTGTTTGAATTGAGGATCTACGTCCCCGTCCAAACCAGTTAGGTAAATTTGGAGACGTTGCTTCCAATTTTGTTTGACTTTTACTCTGCATTGAGATGAAATGACTTCTCAAGCACTACCGCTAAAACAAACTATGTTTTTGTGCAGTGTATCGCAGCAGGCTAAGACCTTCTAAGCGGTTTACCAGTACTCATGTGGGGTCTGTTTCAGCTCTGCGTGGAAGCCCCATGCAACCCAATCTATTTCTTCAGGCCCCGATGGGCGGGGTCCCACAAATGATATCCAAATGTTAATTTTAAACGAAATAAAGACGTGCTCCTATATTTATTTCCAATTATTCGTAGTTAAGTAATCTTCGGCTGTTTAGCAGAGGGACTTAAGTTTCAGTAATGTAGCTGCTGGCTTGAGGAGAGAGGTGGCTGTTCAGCAGAGGTTAAATAAATAGAGAAATGCTTTGAGTGGAATTTTTGTGGCTGCTAAACAAAGGTAACCGCTACTGGTGGTGTCACTGAATTGATAAATTCGATGAATACCTGCCGGCCTCGATAGCTCAGTCTGATGTGCGTCTGACTGGTGATCAGAAGGACGCGGGTTCGATGCCTGCCGGGGTCGGCAACATTCTTTCGTGGAAATTGATCATGAAATCTTTTCTACGGACATTCTCCCCCTTCCGCTGATTCAAGAAGGGCAGTTGTCAGTTTCTGGCGAAAGAATGTGCACTGTACTGGCTAATCGCTTTCGTATAAGCCTGTCCAGGAAAGGTGTGGATAGGTAAACTGACCGGCTCAAAAATGACCAAAACATTTGTTGACTGGGCCGTTAAACTCTAATACAAACAAGTCTCCGTATGACCTTAGCTGTTGGTGGGACGTAAAACTCAAACACTCACCCACTCACTAATTCAAACAAACAAACAAACCGATGCATACCTGAAGGGCGCTTACTCTCAAGATATTATTATATTTACCTTGGAATCGATTACCGTTCCTGCTTCATTGTTGCTGACATCGGAATGTGTGGCTTCACCACGAAATAGGGTTAGAATTGAAATGGAAAATCGCACACATGAAAGACTTTTCCTCTTAGAACTCCATTTACAGCTTATGAGCCCTATCTTTCGGGTTTGCGACCGGCATTACAAAAAACAGGCCTACACAAATACATTGTAAACTTTACTGGCGAAAAATAAAACTAATTTTTTTTTTAGATGACAAATTGTGATATTTTTCTTATTTTTGCTCAAAATATAGATTGTGGGTACTCGTTAGAACCGCCTCAACGAGGCAGTTCTAATGAGCACCCTCATTCTTCATTTTAGAGCAGAAATAAGAAAAATAAGGTTTACCCCTGTAAACCCCAGTTTGACCATATAAAGTGGGGTTCTAGGGGATCATAATTTTATAGGCATGCATATTTTCATGATGGGGTAAGCCGAAGATTAGCCTGCTCAGCATCACGATAACACGCCTATAGAATGTTGATACCCTTAAACCCCAAGTTTATACAATAAAACTGGGGTTTATAGGGGTACACATTATTTTTCTTATTTCTCCACAAAAACATGGACTGTGTGTACTTGTTTTAACCGCCTCGTCGAGGCGGTTCTAACGAATACGCGCAATCTATGTTGTGAGCAAATATATAAAAAATATTGTATTTCTTTTTCTGATTTTTTTTTTTTTGTGTGGAAAACTTTTTCAACGTGTTTTTTTTTTTTTTTCGTTATCAGCTTTACGGACTAGTAAAAGTCTTCAAATTTTGGATACAAAACCCGCCCCCGCCCATCGGGGCTAGGAGAAATAGACTGGGCTGTATGCCGCATCCACGCAGAGCAAACCGCTTAAAGGACTAAGCCTGCCCAGGCAAAGCGATGAGAGTCAGACAGTCCAGTGCATAAAAACCTTTTGTTTACATTTGGCGGCAAGGCTTGAGATGTCATATCATCTCAATGTCGGGTAAAAGTCCCACAAAATTGAAAGCAACGTCTCCAAAATGACCTTTTCAGTGTTGACGAGGTACGGTAAACCTCGATTCAAACAAACAAAACAAAAACTCGAGGGGCTGTTCTATCCAGTCAGAGAACAACAAAGGTGTTGATCAGACTGCGCGCATGCGCAGTCTGATCAACACTTTTGTTGTTCCCAAACGGCAACACGGGTTTTCTCAAGACGTGGCTAATTTTGTTTCCATCTGTTTTCAGGGTGTCCCTCTCAGAGAAGTTTGCTTCCTACTATGGTAACCTGCGCGGACTGTTGCTAGGTTCGAACCTCACCGGCCGCCGCGCCAACCCGGACAATATCTTCCCAGAAGAGGCTCAGCTTACATCATATAAGAAAGAAAAAGACAAGGACAGCAAAGAAGGTATGCATCCTCTAACCGATTGATTTTAATCAATCATTCAATCAATCACTCAATCAGTCAGTCATTCAGTCAGTCAGTTAGTCAGTCAGTCAGTCAGTCAGTCAGTCCATCAAACCATCGATCGAACGAACATATTATCGATCAGTCGTTCGATCGATCGAGACATTCCTTGATCCATCCTTGGAACAGTCAATCAGTCAGTCCACAAACTGTTCAGTCAGTCAGTCAGTCAGTCAGTCAGTTCAACAAACAACCAGTCAGCCAGTCAAGCATTCGATCAATCGGTGGGTCAGTCATGCAATTAACCAATCAGGCAGTGAGCCAGTCATTCATTTAATCATCCGATCGGTCATTAAGATAGGCAGTCATAAGTTAGTCCGTTCATCTGACAATTTCTTGGACATAAATCGACACTGGTAGACCGACTGAGGCTCGAACGCTCAACTGTAACTCTAAGTTATAGAATGTGATGTTAATATGACAGAACGTCAGCATGTGGCAAGGCAATCTTTTCGAACTTGATTTCTGATACCTATAACTATTATCTCCCTTCCATTGATTAAAGAAGGGCAGTTGTAAGTTTCTGGCGAAAGAATGTCCTCTGACTGGTTAACCGCTTATGTTTAGCATGCCCACGAAAAGTGTGGAAAGGTAAATTGACCGCCTCAAAAATGACCTAAAATAGTGTTGACTGGGCCGTTAAACTCCAATACAAACAAAACCTATCACCATTGACCCATATGAAGCAACGCCTCCAAAATGACCTTTACAGTGTTGACGGGGACGTTAAACCTCAAATCAAACAAACCCATATATGCCTGGCGTCCTAAAATTGGGAAATTGGCAAGCATTGTAGACCCAGATCAGACGCCGCGTATCAACTCTGTTTGATTAAAATGAGTGAAACTTACAACAAATGAAATAAATCTGAGAACCGCGAAAATCGAAAATGCTACCACGTGGGCGATACTTTTAGTCACATACGGGTTAAACTACTGCCAAGAACAGCTTGTAGGGCACAAACACGATAAATGTTTTTTCATATATACAGAACTTCGATGGCTCGAACACCGATGGCTCGTTTACCATGGATGTGTCGAATCCATACTTGAGCCCCTAGCGAAATCCTCTACATAAGAAATAGTGGGGGTGATTGAGGAGATTTTAGTCTTTTATCTTGCAAATGTATGCTGTGTGTACTCATTAGAATCGCCTCGATGAGGCGATTCTAATGAGTACACACAGCATACATTTTCATTATAGAACACCGAAAAGATGTCTAAAAGTATCTCGTTATGCCTCCTGGCAGTCACCTCAGTGGCTCGAACTACCCCTGTCTCGAGCAGATTTTCGAGGTCCCAAAGGTGTTCGAGCCATTGAAGTTCGATTGTACCTCCATTATAGCCTTTCGTGAAACTCTCAACTCTCGTTGACCCAAAGGTTTCATCACGAAAACACGCCTACATGATTTTGACCCCCTCGAACCCCACTTTTATATAGTAAAACTGGGGTTTGCAGGGGTAAACTTTATTTTTTCTGCTCTAAAATATAGATTGTGGACACTCGTTAGTACCGCCTCATCGAGTATTTTGAGCAGAAATAAGAAAAATATCATAATTTATTTCTAAAAATGTTCAGTTTTTCAGCGATACAGGTTTTAATGTATTTGTATAGGCGTGTTTTCGTAATTTAATCTAGAATTATAGTGTGGACATAGACTTTATCAATCAAAAGTAAGGCCCCCGCCAACTGGGGCTTGAAGAAAAAGATAGGGTGCATGATGCTTCCACGCATAGCTGAAATCGACGCGCACACGCGTGCTGGTAAACCGCTTAGAGGATCTAAGCCTGCCCAGGCAAAGTGGTGCGAGTGTCGGACCGTTCATGCTTATAAACCCTATTGGTTTCATAGGGCGGCAGGGCTTGAGCTGTCATTTCATCTCAATGTCGGGTAAAAGTCCCACAAAATTGAAAGCAACGCATTATGATAACACACCCGTGCGACATAGTGATTTTTTTCACATCTCCAAAATGACTACTTTTCTGATGAAAATCCATGATTCTTTTCTTATTTATACTGCAAACATAGGTTGCGGGTGCTCGTTAGAACCGCCTCATTGAGGCGGTTCTAACGAGTACCCACAACCTATGTCTTGGAGTAAAAATAAGAAAAATAATGATTACCCCCGTAAACCCCAGTTTTCTATATATATAGTGGGTGTAAGGGGGTCTTCATTTCACGGACGAGTTCACGTGATGGTCTACAAAATGATCTTTACAGTGTTAACGGGGACGTTAAACCTCAAATCAAACAAACAAAATCAATCAAAAGTAAAGAAGTACTATGCTGACCAACATCCAGACGTAGTTTCCGGGTCTGAAGTTGGTTACACCTAATAATCCCGCAGAAAATAAACAATGACAGTTTTGAAAATAGGTCCTATTTTAATGAGCCAGAGCTTTAAAATCAGTGCACTAGACAAGCAGATTTTTTTCTTGAAATTTTCAGAAAATACCTCTTTGTAATATTAACTTCTTTTAATTTCACCAAATCTATTATCTAATCATTATCTATTATTTATTATCTAATTAGATTATTGTCTAATCACAGGACAATTTACTTTCAAAATATACCCTGATACTCCATAGTGACTGCGTGGACTTTTCACCGTCCTGTAACTTATATTTCAAAGCTGACCGTTTGCAACAATTGTTTCAAGATGTACCTGTTGGTAATACTATCTTATTCTTAAAAGAAATTGGACTTTTTCATTAGATTTATTTTTTTTTCTCACATTTTTATACATTATCATTCTGATCTATTTTACTTTTGATATCCTAATAACTCAACTACTTTAGATCATTAACCGGTTGACGCCTAAGACCCACAAAGAGGGTTGACGCGTCGTTACACACGAAATTATCATCATCAGACATTTTGGCTAATAGCTGCCATGCTTATATTTACCAGTCTGTGAAACCACTGCCCACTGTGCCAAGAACAGCTTGTACTGCGTTACAGCGCTGTGAGTTATTACAGAATAGCCGGCATCAATTACCGGAACTTAATTATTTCGTGCTATCCTAAGGCCAGGTAATTATCATGCCAATGAATTCTATAATTGTTGCAGTTTAGTCACTCAAATCATCTTTAAACAATTCGACTATGAATCAAACATCACGAAAACACGCCTATATAATTTTGACCCCCTCGAACCCCACTTTTATATTGTAAAATGGGGTATGCAGGGGTAAACCTTCTTTTTATGTCTGCTCTAAAATATAGATTGTGGGTACTCGTTAGAACCGCCTCGTTAGAACCGCCACATAAGCCCCCGCCCATAGGGGCTTGAAGAAATATATGGGCTGCATGATGCTTCCACGCAGAGCTAAATCCGGCCCGCACACTAGTACTGGTAAACCGGTTAGAGGATATAAGCCTGTCCAGGAACCGCGGTGCGAGGCGGACCGTCCATGCTTATAATCCTTATTGGTTTCATTGGGCGGCAGGGTTTGAGATGTCATTTCATCTCAATGTCGGGAAAAAGTCCCACAAAATTGGAAGCAACGTCTCCAAAATGACATTTACAGTGTTGACGGGGACGTTAAACCTCGAATCAAACAAAAACAAAACATTGTATCCACCTTTAACTGAAAATAAAACAACAAAAAACATATTTGACTGAAATCGAAATGGGTCTACTTAGGGTTAGCCTTTACCAATCTCTGGGATAATTCAGCAGACGACAACTTGTTGCTGATATGTTTCGTATTGTTGCAAGAAAACACGACTTGGCATCGCATAAAAATTGTCCCCGTAGAAGACAATTTGCATTAAATGTCAAGCCCTGTTTTTCAGGGAAAATAAGAAAAAATACTTCAAAACGTCATCTGAAAAAAGTATGGAGAACGTTAAAAGGGAATCTCAAGGAGTGAACGTCTGTTGCTGTTCGCTAGAGGGCGCCAGTAAAACTGGCGTGTATATAACATACACCACCTGTGTCCCCTCCTGGGGGTAGCCCCTATGTGCTTGTAGCGCCCGGTTACCTTACAAAATATATCAAGCCAAGTCCCCTCCTGGGGTTAAGGCGAAATTCGAAGAAAGAAAGAAAGAAAGAAAGAAAGAAAGAAAGAAAGAAAGAAAGAAAGAAAAAAGAAAGAAAGAAAGAAAGAAAGAAAGAAAAAGTGAAAGGAAGACATTTTTGATTACCTACTTTTCTTGTCTGCTATAAAGCATTGATTTAACGTGCGTTTTATTTTCTTCTGATTCTGAAATGAAAAATAATTATAAAAAAAAATCATTTACATCCATTCTAGAATCATTTATGTCGAAAAATTACAAAATAAACATTATAATTTCAGCGGAAGCATTGACTGATTTTGTCTGAACGTTCACGGTTACAACTCACCTGATTTGAATTCTACAAAACAAATGATTAAATTGGTCCAATTTATTCCTTTTTTTAATCAAGTAGTTTTCGTAGAAACAAATATCTAGACATTAAAATTTCCCCGTTACCGGCTAATTGTCATTTATTGCGGTAACTATGGTCGTAACTAGGGCTGTTAACACGGAAAAGAATTAGCACAGACTTATTAAATTAGCCTCATCAATCACGGTTCCTCTCTATTTGACAATGTAATATCCCTAGAATTACCATTATTATAACTATTTTTCTCTGTTTCTTTTGGCAGTTTTCTTAGAGTGGTTAGTGTACATTGGTGAAGGCTTTGGATTATACGTTAACGGGCCTGTGCAAAAATGTTCTGCTCAGCAAAACCAATTTTGCATCACGCTAATGAGTCCGTATACGAAACAACGACGCGACAGGTGTACATATTAATTTTTTCTATTTCTGCTCCAAGACATAGGTTGTTGGTACTCGTTAGAACCGCCTCAAGGAGGCGGTTCTAACGAGCACCTACAATCTATGTTTGGAGTATAAATAAGAAAAAATCGTATTTTCATCAGAAAAATAACGGTTTTGGAGATATAACAAGAATGCTCACGTCAGACGGATGTGTAATTGTTATGAACATAAGCATATAAATGCAAAAGATGATTGTTAATTTGGATAAATGCGAAAAAATGGCGCTCGGTGTTATGCTGTTGTGGATAAACCTGTTCATTGTGAAGAAAAAGAAGTTTAAACAAGTTGAAAACAACAAGGTTGTGTGCATTCCTGTAAATACTGACGACAAGGAAAATCGTGCTTAATCTTTTTTAAAGAAGGACATGTTATTAAAATCAGATGGCGACTTACCCATTTTTAGACAGGAAATAATTTAAATTTTTAAAAAAGGATAATAATTCACACATTGGGAATAGGGCTTTCTTTACTTCTTTCAAAAATGACATTTTCTGGAGCAAATCTATGAGGTACCCTGAAAATTGATTGTGGGTACTCGTAAGCACTCTCATAATAAAATCTCTAGCATATCATGTTTGATTTTGAGCGTTTACTATCCTCGTAACACTCCAAACCGCCCCACCCCCATTTTTTTTATAAAAAGTTCATTCTTCAAGGAGTTCGTTACGCGGACGCGTCGACCCACATACGCCATAACTGATCTTGCCCACAGGCATATTTGCGACTTAATGGGTGTCTGATTTATATTATTCATTGCAAGTTTTACGCAAATCTCTTCTTTTCTGCAAGTAGTGAAGGCAGTGATAAGACGTTGCCTGATGTTTTAACATGAACAAGACCATGTAATGTAAACCCCACTTTATAGAGAGAAATGTGTGGTTTACAGACGTATACATTATTCTTCTTAATTTTGCTTTAAAACATACATTTAGTTTGTGGGTATTCGTTAGAACCGCCTCAATGAGGCGGTTCTAACAAATACCCACAATCTATGTGAACTAGAAATACGAAACAAGAAAAAAAAAATCACAAACTTTCATAAAAAAATAATCGTTTTTGATTTATGAGTGAATGTATATGTATTATGGCACATGGTATGGTGGTGTAACCGTAGGGTGGGTTTTCACATTTTTTTTTCATTGTCCATTTTGGTGGGGACCCTATGCCTACAGGGGGTATTAAACGGGGTGTGAATGAGCCTTTCTGAGCCCATTTTTTTTTAATTTTCCAATGATCATTACGAAAACACGCCTATACAAATACTTTGTAAATTTTACCGCCGAAAAATCGAAAATTTTGTGATGAAAATATGTGATATTTTTCTTATTTCTGCTCAAAATATAGATTGTAGGTACTCGTTAGAACCGCCTCGTCGAGGCGGTTCTAACGAGTACCCACAATCTATATTTTAGAGCAGAAATAAGAAAAATACGGTTTCCTCCTGTAAACCCCAATTTTACTATATAAAAGTGGGGTTCAAGGTGTGTTTGCGTGATGGCACAATTTCATAAACATTATGTAAGGAAATCTTTGATTTATATGCGATCCTAAAATAAACAAGTGAACCAAACGTAACATCTAAAAAGAATTGTTAAGCAAAGCCACCTGTTAAAATGTAATTTATCAAGAAGGTTTTGATATGAATTTATTTTATCAAATTACATATAGGATATTACAAAATGTTTATCTGTGCAGATTGTAATGGAACTTGTGCAAATTACCTGTTTGATGCTTAAGCTATATAAATCTGAAAAATTAACCCTTTTTGTACCAAATGGAATCTTCCTCCTTATATATAGCCGGAGTCCATTCCTAAATTTAGGGGTGTCAGGTTGTGGTATCTTCAAAATTGATTTGGAAAATGGCTGAACTTCCTGCAAATAGTGTAGGCCCTGATGAGACGCCGCGTTCTGCGGCGTCTCATCTGGGCCTGCACTGTTTGGCAATGTACCCTTTTTGGGGTTTCCGGTACTAAATGGGTGAATGTCTGCAACTTAAACGCTATTTAAATAATTTTGAAATATCAGAGTGAAAGTATGATTAAAACAATATGAGAAAACAAGAATATTCGAGGGCAGCGTATTACCAAAAAGAAAAAAAGTTCTTAAAAGAATTGAAAGGTGTGGATATAAAAGTTGGGATTTGTGCTCAGGGGTGTTCCACTTCAGGTTGGTATAGTTTTTGTATTGTCAAACCTTAATTCTTGCACATCAGATAAGGAAATCCGTGTGGATAGAAAATTCGTTCCAGGTTCAGAAATGGATGGTATGCAAGAAAAAGAATCCTACATGGGGTTTGAGGGGTGGATATCCTCGTGATGCCGGACAGTGACCCTCAGGACGGATTTTTTCCATCCACCCCTAACACCCATGTAAACTTCTTATATTCTCACCGTGCTGAACCCACCGCAAAACAGCATATTTCCAGATCAGCTGTTTCACGGAAGCCACTTGATCAGGAGCTTTACCCTTTTCAATTTTGCTTCTGAATCCATGGTAACAATTGAAATCATGCAACACAATTACTGAAAATCTGGGAGGAGTGTAGTAAATTGGAATGTTAAGCGAGGTAACTGTTAAAAGTAGTCCTCCCCCACACACACACTCACTCTCTCTCTCTCTCTCCAGGATATATCCAGACCTTCTGGCTTCTAGGAAAGCCAGCTGATCAGGATCTATACTGTTCTGTTTTCTATTCTGCTTCTGAATTTCTGGTCATAAATTGAAATGATGCAACACAAATAGCCGCAAGTCATTTCTAAAGTCAACTGATCAGGATCAGTAATGTTCTGTTTTCATGGTAAACTCTGAAATCATGCAACACAAATAACCGCAAATCGGGGAGGAGTGTGGCACATTGAAATATTCAGCATGGTGAGGGTTGAAATTTGTCCTGTCTTTGCCGGCCTCGGTAGCTCAGCATTACGCAAACACGCCTATACAAATACATTGCCAACTTTATCGCCGAAAAAATGAACATTTTATGCTGAAAAATTGTGATATTTTTCTTATCCAAATATAGATTGTGGGCGTTCGTTAGAACCGCCTCATCGAGGCGGTTCAAATGAGTACCCACAATCTATATTTTAGAGCAGAAATAAGAAAAATAAGGTATACCCCCGGAAACCCCAGTTTTACTATATAAAAGTGGGGTTCAAGGGGGTCAAAAGTATATAGGCGTGTTTTCGTGATGGTCGGATGCGAGTCTGACTCCTAATCAGGGGATCGCGGGTTCGATACCTGCCGGGGTCGGCAACATTCTTTCGTGGAGACTGATCATGAAATCTTTTTCTACTGTCATTCTCTTCCTTCCGCTGATTCAAGAAGGGCATTCGTACTTGTATCAGTTTTCTGGTGAAATTATATTCCCTGTACTGATTAGCCGCTAACGTATGAGTCTGCCCAGGAATTTTGCGGATAGGTAAAGTGACTTGCTCGATATGACGAACTAGTATTGACTAGGTCGTTGAACTCCAAAAATAAACACACAAAACTAGTCCATTCTTTACCAATTTTCACAAGCTTGCCTCCAAAGAAGTGTATCTTTTTATAACGCTTAACACTCAGAAGTGTATCTTTTTAACGCTTAACACTCTAGGAAAAAAAATCTGCAGACGACATTTTAAAGTATTTATCGTATTTTTCCGATCTCAGTGTCGGGTAAAAAACACACATAATTGGAAGCAACGTCTCAAAATGACCTAAATAGTGTTGACGGGCACGTAAAACCTCAAGTAAAACAAACAAATGAAAAGCTATGATACTCTTCTTATTTTTGTTGCAAACTTAGATTGTGGGCTCTCATCAGGGTCGCCTCATGAGGCGGTTCTGGTCGCGTTTCCAAATCCCTTGATTACTCCTGGGTTTTAGTACCCCGAAAATCCAGGTATGGACATTTTAGTCTCTCCAGAACAACAGCTCTGTTTATTTTCATTTGTCAAAATGAACTTCAATAAATCTCAGGTTCACACTGATAAGCCTCACTAATTGCCTAAGCATATGGCAACAAAAAAAATCAGTTTTGCAAACAGTGCAGGCCCAGATCTGACGCCGCAGAACGCGGCGTCTGATCAGGGCCTGCACTGTTTGCTTATTGCCCGTTCTGGAGTTTCTGGTACAAAATGAACAGATGTGTATACCTTTACTAGGATAAACATTTCAGTCTGGTACAGTACTGCACTGTCTAATTTTAAACCTCTAGCATGCTTGGCTGTAAAATTCTCTGAATAAATCAGAATTAATTACAACTTCACGCCATTATTTCTATACCAGCAAGGCAACAGCTGTCAAATATTTGATAAATTGGTATGCTCAGTCTGAGCAACTATTTGGGAGTTATACGCAGGAGTATGATGAAAATTTGCACTAATCAGAAACTAAGGGCGTTAATTAGGGGAAACATGTAATTGTATTCAAAATTGTCATTTGGGGAGGTATATCGGAGGCGACGAATCAGTAGAGCCGTAAAACGTTATTTGCGACCGGAAAACCGACGATTTACCTCCCCATCACGAATGTGTGTGTGTGTGAATTCGGGTTTAACGTCGCTTTCAACAATTTTTCAGTCATATCACGACGGTGTCTGGTTGCGACAGGGAGCTCAATGCTCACGTTTATAGTGCTGCCTCACTGAAGTATCATGTCCCAGACACATTACATGATACCACACCCAGTCACATTATCCTGACACTGGATCGACCAGTCCTAGCTCTACCCTGTAAATCTGAGCGCCAAGCGAGGAGCAGCTAGTACCATTTTTAACGACTTTGGTATGTCGCGGCCCGGGATCGAACCCGAGACCTCCCGTTCCCCGGAGCGGACACTCTACCAACTGAGCTATCGGGGCCGGTTCCCCATCACGAAAACACGCCTATACAAATACATTGTAAATTTTACCGCCAAAAAGTGAAAATTTTAAGCTGAAAAGTTGTGATATTTTTCTTATGTCTACTCAAAATATAGATTGTGGGTACAAGTTAGAACCGTCTAATCGAGACGGTTCTAACATTAGAATCGTCTAATCGAGACGGTTCTAACGAGTACCCACGATCTATATTTTAGAGCAGAAATAAGAAAAATAAGGTTTACCCCTGTAAACCCCAGATTTACTTTATAAAAGTGGGGTTCAAGGGGGTTAAAATTATATAGGCGTGTTTTCTACGCCAAATGACAATTTTCAATACAGAGTTGTCCCCGTTTGAATGCACTTATTCGGTTGTTTTAATAAAAATTAACTATTTTCCACAAAGCGACAAACGCTTTGAGCTGCGTAAAACCAAATGTCAGCCAATGAATTACGTCATAGGGTCGGGTTACCGAGAGTATATCGCAGAATACGGTCGCAAATATTTGACGTTATCCAATCAGCTAATGCGTTACATAGGCAATGCGCAAGAAAAATGGTTAGTTAAAGTGGGGTTTGAAATGTTGATGATGATTTTGTTTGATTTGAGGTTTAACGTCCCCGTCAACAATGTATAGGTTATTTCAGAGACGTTGCTTCCAATTATGTTGGCTTTTACCCGACACTGAGATGTCGCCCAAAGAAGCACCATGAAACACATATATTTCTTCAAGCCCCGACAGGCGGGGCCGAAAGTTGATAATAATAATAATAATAATAATAATTATAAAGTAAAGTAGGAAATATATTCGTGACGATTAACGGCCCCCGCCCATCGGGGCTTGAAGAAATATATTTCCCTGCAGAGCTGAAATCGACCCTCACACGAGTACTGGTAAACCGCTTAGAGGATCTAAGCCTGTCCAGGCAAAGCGGTGCGAGTCTGCCTGTCCAATTCAATTTGTACAAAAAAGATTATTTAACTTATTGCATAAAAGCAATGTTAACAATAGGATAAGGAAAAAACGAAAAAAAATGTAATACAATGTAGAACCCCATTGATTTATATACTTGTTTCTGCCCCCGCCCATCGGGGCCTGGAGAAATAGATTGGGCTGCACGGTGCTTCAGCGCAGAGATGAAACCGACCGAAGTTGAGTACTGGTAAACAGCTTAGGTCTGAGCCTGCCCAGGAAAAGTGATGCGAGTCGGACCGCTCCTTAAATCTCATTGTCGGGTAGAAGTCTCACAAAATTGGAAGCAACGTCTCCAAAATGACCTTAATAGAGTTGACGGGGACGTATAACTTCAACTCAAACAAAACAAACACACGTGATAATTCAAATGCAGTACTAGACAATTTCAGTCAAACCACAAAGCGTCGAGAAACGAAATGGAAATACAAAACCAAAACCACAGTGTTCGCTACTATTATATGGGCCCCGTCAAGCGATTTTGGTACTTATCTCCTATGCGAGCAGCGAAGGTTCAGGCGAGCCTGCGCATCCGCGCAGTCTCGCCAGAACCTTCGCTGCTCGCTCATACAAGCAGTGAATCAAGAGGAAACTTCAGACAGAAAGCCATATCCATGGCCCCTCTGAATGGCTGGGCATGCGCAGTTAAAATTTGTCGTGACGGAATGCTCGAAGACACAAATTCGCTTGGCGGGGCTCATATATTGTGTGTTTTGCACTGCTTGACGCTCCTTTTCGAAGATAATTCCGTATAGGCTTGCCACATTGTAGGAACATGTCTTCAAACTATCAAAATCTGTTTTCATTTTAATCTCTTCATGCACTTTACTTTAAAACTTAATTGAATTTTAATGAAATTTGCTTTAGAAAAGATAAGACATTTCGAAAATGTCAAAAGTTCTGACAGAAATGTAAAGAATATGATTATCTTATATGGGGTTCTGTTACAGATGGGCGTTTCCTCGGTTCCGCCAAGGACGGTTATCCCGAGGGTTGGAAACACCCATCTACAACTGGACCCCGTATTAGATTCTTTTTCTTGCACAACGCCACCAAAAATTTTCGTTATATGTTTTCGCGCATTATATTTATGTAGTCTACCTGGGTAAGAACACCAGGGCAAAAACATAACTTCTATCGCAGGCTAAAACTATGGAATTCCTTACCAAATGCCAACAGTGTTGCAAAGTACAATCAAAGCACCAAAAGCATCGGTGGGATGGTTGTGACTGAGTGTGCGCCGGAAAAATAGTCCTGAACCTTGACTCAGACCTATTTCCCACACTTTAAGTAAACAGTGTAGACACTGATAAGACGGTTTTGCGGCGTCTGATCTGGGCCTACTCTGTTTAAGATTGTCCTACACTGTTTGCGAATGTATTAGGAATATCTCAGATTTTCCAAACCGTTCTAAGTTCAGTTATAGGTTGGCTGGACATTGAATTTGCAGTCCAAAAAGACCGTTCGTCCTTTTCGACATTGTTTGTTAAATTTGATGATGGATTAGCTGAATTAGACAGTTTGAAATTTATGGAAACCAGTTTTGAATTCAGAAGTGCTGTATTTAACAGTGTAACATTTAACAAATTTTGATCAAGTGGACGCAGCCTTAGCAAAATTACAAATTCGCATACACCTACTATTTACCGTCCCTTCATCACCAAGAGAAAGTCCATAAATGGTGTTAACAAACTGACACGCACAATCGCTGAAGAGACTGGTAATTTTATTACAGTATGAGAATGTTTGAGTTGAGTATATCTTGGTGATCATACATAACGATAACACACCCGTGTGACATAGTGCATTTTGTCACATCTCTAAAATGGCTACTTTTCTGTTGAAAATCCGTGATATTTTTCTTATAAATACTGCAAACATAAGTTGTGGGTACCCGTTAGAACCGCCTCATTTAGGCGGTTCTAACGAGTATCCACAACCTATGTCTTTGAGCAGAAATAAGAAAAATAATGTATACCTCCATAAACACCAGTTTTCTCTGCATAAAGTGGGGCTTAAGGGGGTGTCCATTTCACAGACTTGTTCACGTTATGTTAGATCAAAAACTAGGTCACTATTGTCAGATGACTTTTAAACCGTGTTCACCCTATAGAAGCCACAATTTTGCTTCAATGTTCAAGAAACTTCACCAGCATATTTGTTTCGATGTAATTTGGCCAAAGTCAATCATGGCGAGGTGAGATTTTCAGGCCCATCATAGACCTCTTGCTGAAATTAGAATGCACCATCCCCTTGTCCAGTTTCCAATTTACTTTGCCTTTTCGGGCGGTCTGCAGTCAGTGGTTGTCACTTGACCAGGCCAGGTGAGAAAGGTCGATGTCCGTACGTGTCTGGTCCGTACGTGTCTGTAAAGACATTTCTGATGAAAATGTGCTGTATGTTCCTTGTTCATCGTCGAAAAAAAAAAACACAACTACAGAAGACCCTCGATATAATGACAGTATTTTTTCCTATTTATTGTGCCGTTATAAAGAATTTGCCGTTATAAACAATCCCAGTTAGGATTATGATAGGTAATAATAAAATGCCTTGTCCCCATCATTACTCCAAGAAAAAAATGTTACAGACATCTGTTTCTTGGAGTGTTAGATTACAAGAATCTTTCAAGACTTCGCATTCGATCTGTGCATTTCCAATCCGAGGGACGCCCACGCCGCTCGGAACCAGAGGCTAAGTCTTTAGCAAAGTAGTCATTACATTGAAATTGCCGTTATAACGAGTTATGCCGTCATAACGAATGTCAGTATAAAGAGGGGGTTGAATGTACCTTATTTGGCGGAAAGCCGGCATCTGTAGCTCAGTCGGGTTTGCGTCTGACTGGTGATCAGGAGTTTACGGGTTCGATACCTGCCGTGTCGGCAAGGTAGATCATATCTCTTCGGTCATTCTCTGCCTTGCGCTGATTCAAGAATGACATTTGCAAGTTCCTGAAGAACGGGCCTCCGTGGCCTAATGGATAAGAGCGCTGACTCTTAGTCATTAGGTCTCTCACCGCCGTGGGTTCGAGCCTCGCTCGGGTCACGTGTGAGACGCCAAGTTCTGCAACGGAAGGTCAGGTGGTTTTTCTCCGGGTACTCCGGTTTTCGCCCACCTATGATTAACGATCGGCTCGATATGAGTGAAATAATCTTGAAAGGGCCGTAAAACCCAAACCAAAAAAAAAAAAAAAAAAAAGTTTCTGAAGACAGAATGTATAGTTGTTATGTATAAGCCCGGCTTATACATAACTGACCGGCTCGATATGACCTAAATGAAATTTAAAAAAAACAAACAACAGAAATTCAGGTTTTCCCTCAAGATCTATGCAAAAAAACTTCAAATATGCCATTACATATACCGTGTCCGTATGTTCTTACCTTTTGATCCGAATAGTATGTGCATTCATCAAAGTTATCTCACATAATATTTTGTTGAGCTCTTTAGAAGTATATCATACATGATACAATATTTCTGATAATTTCTGTTTGAAAACTGCAAATAATTTGCTAGAACCTTTTTTCGTTATTCTAATAAAAGACTGTACGTGGTTATCAAAATTGTGATGTTACAAAACACACAAAACCACGCGTATCTTCAGAATAAAAGTTTTGAAATACAAAACAAGATGTTTCATACACGAGCAGACCCATGAGGCGGTTCTAACGAGCACACACAACCTATGTTTGGAGTATATATAAGAAAAATATCGCAAATTTTCATCGGGAAATTAAATTAGCATTTTCAGGTAGAAGCTAGGGTCAAAGCAGCACGTGCGGCCACTTCTCGCACGTTTTTCAGGTTGGATTCTATTAATGTCTGTAATAACAACAGTTCCATCATCATATTTACCAGCAAAACCTAATTTTAATTTGGCAGAGATATGACAGTTTAATGATATATCTCAGAGTTACAGGAAATTATACGAAACTTTAATTCCAGCATTCCGGCTGTTTATTATCCAAGATAATATCAGAAAAAAACATGTTTGATAATGTGCTGACGGCTTCTTATCCTAGATAAAATCTTTCGAGAAAGAAACGCCACACATGTTAGACAGAATTCAAATAAAGCGTGCAGCTTTTGAGAGGCATTGGTAAATTAATAAATAAATCTGCCAGGGGTCTTGGGCCCGTTCCTTAGCTTCTCCAAACTTTCGGATGGGTCTGTTAACGGAGGTCACGTCTCCGTATGACCTTAGCTTTTGGTGGAACGTAAAACTCAAATACACACAGATTGTTTGTTTGAATTGAGGTTTTACGTCGGCGTCAAAACTATTCAGATCATTTTGGAGACGTTGCTTCCAATTTTGTGGGACTTTTACCCGACATTGAGCTGAAATGACATCTCAAGCCCTGTTGCCCAAACAGACCAATAGGATTCATACGTAGGGACGGTCCAGCTCGCACCACCTTACCTGGACAGGGTTAGATTCTCTAAGCGGTTTATCATGTTTGCGGTCGGTTTCAGCTCTGTGTGGAAACAACATGCAGCCCAATCTATTTCTCCAAGCCCCGATGGGCGGGGGCAATATTATGGCTTTCTCCTTGCAAACTTTCCAAACATATTTTTGCATACTAGCAAACAATGTGGACCAGAGGAGCAGACCGATCTGGATCTTATGAGTATATTAAGTTAAAATAAGAAAAACTCCTTTCACTGGCGAATATCAGATTAACAATTCCGTGTAATGAACACTCTTCTAAAACCCACTTTATATAGAAAACGTAGGGTTTACATGGGCATTCATTTTGCCTTTTTTTTTTTTTTTTTTTTTTTAATCCAAGATATATGTTATGGGTACTCATTAGAATCGAGACGGTTCTAACGAATACCCACACTCTATATCTGAGCAGACATATGTACAATATCGGAATTTTTATATGGTAATGTTCATTTTTTTGGTGTTGATTTTTTTAAATATATTTGAATAGGCGTCTTTTCGCAATGTGTTTTCATTATAAATTTTATTAGAAAATTTCACAGATTTTCATCAGAAAAAATACCATTTTGGAGATATGAAACAATGCCGCGTGCCATCACGTGAACAAGTCCGTGAAATGAACATCCCACTAAACCCCACTTTATATAGAGAAAACTGGGTTTTACGGGGGAATAGACTATTTTTCTTATTTCTGCTCCAAGACAAAGGTTGTGAGTACTCGTTAGAGCCGCCTAATTGAGGCGGCTCAAACGAGCACCCACAACCTATGTTTGCGGTATAAATAAGACAAATATCACGGATTGTCATCAGAAAAGTAGCCATTTTAGAGATATGACAAATGCACTGTGTCGCACGGATGTGTTATCGTAATGTTACCGTGTGTTATCATTAATTTCCCATTACGATAACACACCCATGTGACGTAATGCATTTCTTCATATCTCCAAAATGGCTACTTCCCCGACAAAAAATGTGATTTTTTTCTCTTATTTATACTCCAAACATTGGTTTTGGGTGCTCGTTAGAACCGCCTCATTGAGCCGGTTCTAACGGGTACCCACAACCTATGTCTGGGAGCAGAAATAAGAACAATAATGTGTACGCCCGTAAACCCCAATTTTCTCTATAGAGGGGTGTTCATTTAACAGACTTAACGTGATGCTGAGGACTGATTTATCCATCACAAAACACGCCTATATAATTTTGACCCTGAGGCGGCTCAAACGAGCACCCACAACCTATGTTTGCGGTATAAATAAGACAAATATCACGGATTGTCATCAGAAAAGTAGCCATTTTAGAGATATGACAAATGCACTGTGTCGCACGGATGTGTTATCGTAATGTTACCGTGTGTTATCATTAATTTCCCATTACGATAACACACCCATGTGACGTAATGCATTTCTTCATATCTCCAAAATGGCTACTTCCCCGACAAAAAATGTGATTTTTTTCTCTTATTTATACTCCAAACATTGGTTTTGGGTGCTCGTTAGAACCGCCTCATTGAGCCGGTTCTAACGGGTACCCACAACCTATGTCTGGGAGCAGAAATAAGAACAATAATGTGTACGCCCGTAAACCCCAATTTTCTCTATAGAGGGGTGTTCATTTAACAGACTTAACGTGATGCTGAGGACTGATTTATCCATCACAAAACACGCCTATATAATTTTGACCCCTTGATCCCCACTTTTATATAGTAAACTGGGGTTTACAGGGGTATACCTTATCATTATTATTTCTGCTCTAAAATATAGATAGTGGGTACTCGTTAGAACCGCTTCGATGAAGCGGTTCTAACGAGTACCCACAATCTTCATCGAAGCGGTTCTAACGTGTACCCACAATGTGTATTTTGAGCAGAAATAAAAAATATCAGTTTTTCATCTTGAAATTTTCTCTATTTTTCGGCGGTAAAGTTATGTATTTGTATAGGCGTGTTTTTGTAAAGAATGGTAAACGAAACCAACAGTGACGAGCTATTGAAGGTAATCGTATTTTTTTTTTTCAGATGGACAAATTAAGCCGAAAAGTGTCGACTTTCTCCGCCACCTAAATCGACAATCGCACAAGACCAGTGATTATGAGATCCCTAACCTTATCATTCGTCGGGGCCAGCAGTTTGACCTTAGTATCACCTTTGACAGGACCTTCTCTTGTAAGGATGATCAGCTGATTCTAAAATTTGTTACAGGTAAGCATGTCCAACAATCGCCAATATTAAAATTCTCAGTTTTTATTTCTTTGATTTGAGGTTTAATATCCCCATCAGCACTGTATAGGTGATTTTGGAGACGTGCCTTTAGATTTTGTGGGACTTTAACCTTACAGTGAGCTGGAATGACATCCCAATCTCTGCGGTTCAGTGAAACTTAGGGGTACACTAACATTGCTCGTGACTCGTGAGCCGGTCAGTTTACCTATCCACACATTTCGATATTAGTCATACATCATTACCTTTATCATACATTTAGTATAAAATACTTAGATTTTGAATATGTGATAGGAACGTGACACTAATGCACGTATCACGCTTGCACGTGCTGCCATATCGCATGGCCTTTATCATACCCCAAAAATCCATATCACAACCCTTTATCGCACCCCTAAGCCTTTATCATACCTCTGACGTCACCCTATTCGGAACACGCGGCGTTCTTCCTTTTGCGGCAGTTCGCATTTGTTGTTCAGGACGCCATTTGCAATTTGCAATATTTTCGTCTGTTCGAACAGTTTGGATGAGTCTTTGCTGACTTTAAAAGTCTCTTTATTTTTGGCAAACAGTGTGGACCCAGTTCAGACTGCTCCTCTAGGAGCAGTCTGATCTGGGTCCACATTGTTTGCCTGTATGCAAAAATAGTTTTGAAAAGTTTGCCAAAAAAATCAGCAGACGACATAATTAATACAATTTATTTTGATCAATTTTTTTTAAAAGTGAAATGTATGATAAATAGATTATGATATGACAATTTTCATATCATACCCCATATCAGCCCTCGACCCATATCAGCCCTCGGGCCTTCGGCCCTCGGGCTGATATGGGAGTCTCGGGCTGATATGGGGTATGATATGAAAAATGCCATATGATAATCTCTATTTATTACTTATATTTACATTATTTTCCATCCATTATGCGAACAAAAATCCTGGTTTGAGGACAATACATGAATCAAGAAAACAGCTTCACGCAGTTTTCCTATTAATAGCGGCAAAGCGCCGTTGACGTCATAGCTTCGTCATTGTCCAATAATAATGGAGAGAACCATGGTTTATACATTTGACATCACTTAATGACTCGATGTTATTCATACTTCAGTGAATGTTAAATAAATTATATAGAGGATCTTACATGGGTGTTCAAGTATTATTGAATTTATTAAACGAGTTGTGAGTGAAAGAGTGTTTGAGTTTTACGTCCCACCAACAGCTAAGGTCATACGGAGACGGGACCTCGGTTTAAAGACTCATCCGAAAGTCTGGAGAAACCCGTGATCGATCCTGCGACCCCTGGTTTACAAGGCGAGTAGCGTAACCACTACACCACGGAGGCTTCTTTAAACGAGTTGTGGAAAAGGGATAAAATGCGAGGCTTCGCCGAGCATTTTATCCCTTTTCCTCGACGAGTTTAATAAATTCAATAATACATGAGCACGAATGCAAGATTCTGTTTATCATATGACATTTAAAACGCATTTGATTCAAGGTTGAATACAAAAATGTAATTATTCCGCCATTAGTAAACGCGACGTCGTTAAGGACGTCGTACATTTAACGTTACGGGACGTTTCTAGCTAATTTGCATATTTAATCCACTAGTGGATTATCGAAAATATTACATGGCGTTATTACACTCTCAGACGCGACGTCATATGATAAATACAGAAATATATGTCTTTAATGCATTGATACATTTATTCAAGCGACGTCAGTGGCGTCATAGTAAACAATGGTTACCAACAAAATGATTGGACGATGGCTACATGGCGCAAACGACGCTCGTTACGCTGTGTGCAGTCCTTTCTTATTAAAATTTCAGCCCCCAAACAAGAACTTTTAAGACAAATAATATAACTCTTCCCCTCTTAGATACTTTAACATGAATATAAATGAATACCCTGTGAAAATCAACTTTACATGGAGAAAGGTGGGATTCAAATGGATGATTATTGCTTTCCTTGTTTCCGTTCTTAGACAAATACATGCAATGGATGCTCATTAGAATCGGTCATTCCATAACACCCGAGTGTCATTAGGAAAACATGACCATGTGAAATAATGGCGTCCAACATGATGTCAGAAACGACAAATATTAGTTAAACATGGTAACATTTTTCTTAATATTGCTTTCAACATAGATTCTGCGTACTCAAAATCTATGTTTTTGAGCCAAAATAAGGCAGATAATTTATACCCCAATAAACCCCACTTTTCTCTATATAAATCGGGGTTTAACGGGGTCTTCGTTTCATGATGGCATGCTTTCATATCTTCAAAACATTTATTTTTCTTGTATTTCTCAAAACGTATGTTGTGGGTGCCCGTTAGAACCGCCTTATTTTTGTTTATGGTTTTACGGCCCTTCCACGCTTATTTCTCTTATTTCGAGTCCCAAGCCCATCGGGCTTGTATAAATAGATTAGGCTGCATGGGCCTTCCGCGCAGAGCTGAAATCGACTAAGCATTTGAGTACTGATAAACCGCTTAGAAGGTATAAAATAGAAGTGAAGGCAGTGATCTGGAATCTATACAATTACCTCACTTCTCCCGTCCAAGACACCAAAAGAAACACCATTATAAAACAACTTCACGATAATGAGAAAACCAAAAGGAAAATTCCTCTCCCACAAAATGGCCAAACAGCTATCCAAAATAAAAAGATATTAGCAATACACACATGTACATGCAAAGACGAACTATATCAATTATAAACAACAGCAGAAGAACCGCATTGGAACGGTCAGTCTTTCTTTGGGCGATAGGGCTTGGGAAGCCATTTCATTTCAAAGTCGGGTAAAAGTCCCACAAAATCGGGAGGAACGTCTCCAAAATGACCTAATTAGTGTCGACGGTGACGTTACACCTACAAACAAACTAGCATAATTTCAGATCAGGGTTGATGTATATGATGGCAGGGCCTGTTTAGGCTTTTAGATAAGTCGGTTGGTTCCTTATGTTCTGTCTCTGATCCGGCCCACCGGAGTCAAATTGTTGGTTTTCGTTTGCCTCAGGATTTTAGTTATTTTATGCGGTCGGGTCCTCATCGTCGTTTTATCCCTGAATTCGTTTGATTTATATGTTTTTGCACACCTGATAAGGAAATCCATAGTTTTAGCTTAGAATAGAAATTCTGTTCTAACATTGGTGTTTTAACACAGTGACATGATGTTTAGTGACGTCACGTAACGTGCTGTGACGTCAACCTCAACGACGGCGCATATGAGGTCGTGTTCAACTAGTGCACGTCAAACACGTGAAATCCGGTCCCTGGGTAAGAACACCAGGGTAAGAACAGAATTTCTATCCCAGGCTAAAACCATGAAATTCCTTATTTGGTGTGCAAGAATTGATGTTTAAACAACAGCAGAACAAAGGGCGAGGGTTACGGCTAAAAATAATGACTGCTATGAGGCGGCCCTTCTGTTGTGGTTTGTAGTTGCCATTGTATGTCTTTGTATGGCTGCTCCGGTAATATTTTTATTTTGGATAGCTGTTTGGCCATTTTTCGGGAACAAAAACTAAACTGTCCTTTTGGATTTCTGCTTGTGACTCAGGGTGTCGTCTGCGATTTTGTTTTATGTTAAGATAGATTTGTCCGTCTTCATCACGAAAACGCGCCTACATAATTTTGACCCCATTGAACCCCACTTTTATATACTAAAACTGAGGTCTACATGGGTAAACCTTATCTTTTCTTATTTCTACTCTAAAATATAGGTTGTGGGTACTCGTTAGAACCGCCTCGATGAGGCGGTTCTAACGAATACCCACAATATACTGAACTGAAAAAGAAACGCAACTTTTTAATCCAAAAGATTTTCATGCAAGTATACGGTTGACTGAAAAATCATTTTGCGATTTACTATCACACTTTTTAAACTGTCTTATGCAGAAAACATTTGGGCGATATCTGTACAGTTTAACGCCCCACTTTGCAGTTCGTTGTTTTCAACATTTCCTCGTGCAGCGCATTAAATGTATACAGTAACATCATCATATTGGCAGATTGTGTTACCTGGAGTTTAGGTTTCAAAAGTGCGGTAAAATTTCTCTAAGAAATATGGTAAGTTTGACGCAAGATCAACTTAACGTAGCGGTCCAAATGCTTCTACGTGGGACGTCTCAGGCTGTCATCGCCAGGAACTTCCAAGTGAGTAAATCGACGATAACTCGCTTGTACCAGCGTCTACATCAAACGGGAACGACAAATGACAGGCCCAGAAGTGGACGTCCACACGTCACGACACGTCGACAGGACCGATACATCCGTCTAACCCAACTTCGTAATCGGTTCCGTACAGCCGTCGAGACGTCTCAGGTGACACCAGGAACGCACAACAATCGAATAAATGCAGATACGGTCAGGAATCGCCTTCGAGAGTTTGGCTTACGTCCTCGTCGTCCGTACGTTGGTATGCCATTAACACCACGACGACGCCAGGTTAGAATGGTGTGGCTCACACAACATAGGTCAAACCTGTTTCCCCTTCGTCAGTGGCGTAACGTCATGTTTTTCTGACGAGTTCAGGTACTTGTTGTACAGAGCTGACGGCCGTCAACGTGTGTATAGGCGTGACGGAGAGCGTTATCGTGACAATTGTTTGGTTGAACGTGATCGATTTGGAGGCGGTGGGTTGATGGTGTGGGCTGGGATATCTTATGGTCATAGAACGCCCCTGGTATTCACGGCTCTGCGTTACGTTGACGTCGTTTTAAGACCGGTAGTTGTTACATATGTACGACAACACAACGTTACGTTTCAACGGGATAACGCTCGGACACCTGTAGCAAGGCTCAGCATGGCGTTTCTTCAGCAAAACAACGTTGACGTGATGCACTGGCCTCCGTATAGTCGAACATTTTTGGGACTTCTTGGATAGGGGCGTACGTAACCGCCCCCAGTCGCCTACAATGAGTTAAGCCTTGCGTCTCGCGCTGATACAGGAGTGGATTGTTATTCCCCAGGCAGAGATCAATCGTTCAATCCTGTCCATGACCAGGCGTGTGCGTGCAGGACTGAATGCAAACGGAGGACATACTCGCTATTTATTGCTTATGTTTTGAACTTGTGAAATGACTATAGTGGTCTCAAAATTGACTTGGCGGAGCTATTCAGGTGTTGTCAGTTTTTGTCAAATTCGCCGAGTACAACAGAAGATTCTTCAAGCGGACAAAATGGTCATATACGCCACAGCTATAGTTGTGTTACAGTTGAATTCACACAATCGGGTGACTTGGTTTACCTTTTTGTTCAGGCAGGTACAAACGACAGCTCCGCCTGATCAATCTTATCTGCGACAACTATACTTCTATGACAAAACGGATTTGCGTTCCAAACATTCTCACTGGAAATTGAACTCTCTATGGTAGTTACATTCAGGAATGATTATATTATTGCGTCTTTAAGGGTTTACCAAAAGTACAAAAGCGGGTGGGGTACCCGTCAACATGACTTTTCTTTTCAGCCAAAACACCGAGTCGGAGAAAAAGTTTGAGTATACTGGAAAGTAACACGTCTTCAAACATAACATTATCTAATAAGCAAATATCAAACAGCCTGTAGGTTAACACAGCCGATGCAAAAAATGAGGGTGACAGCATTTGCGCTCAGTCATATTTACCTAATATTTCAAGACCTAAAATGTACAGTGTACTGTTCTTGGAAGGATGAACAACAATGTCTTAGAGTATCACTAACCAAAATTGTCTCCTGTCTAATAACCATTTGTGCCACCACGAGATATTTTTCATAAGTTCTTTGGTCGCCATTTTTCATTCATGGGATTTGTAAACAAAATATCAACACTTTTTTGGAAACGCATATCGCCAAATCGGCTTCACGATGTAACATGACAACTATGCGCCGTGAAACAGGAACCCTTCCTGCATATTTTTGTGCAAGTTGAAGTATTTTACAAACTTACGATTAATCATACATCAGGTCAATTTTATTGTCATTTTTTAATCAAAACATCTGATTGGAAACATTTGTTGTTGAGCATGAGGAAGTCATGGCTTTATCACATAAATATGACTACGCCCCAAGCGGAGCTAGGACAAAACATCGGAAAAATTCCGATATGTCTTCAAAGTTTTTATTGTTTCATAAATCTAAATGACTTTTGTGCTTAAATTGCTTAAAATTGTTCTTGAAAAAATGGTAATTCTTCAAAAATATGAATATTTTGGGACTATATTTTTGCGTTCGTGTCACCAGATATGGAAGTCCTTAGGTGTTAACGGTTTCATTGACAAGCCTCTGAAAAAAAAACATGTTAACAAATTTCACAAATTTTGCACTGTAGACATGTGAATCAAGGTAAGTATTTATATAGAGACTTAGATTATGGATTTTGCTGTAAGAATGAATAGGTTCAAGAGTTCGATTGTCGGAAAAAACATCACTTATTTGTGTTTCAACATCTCGTCTAATTTACGTTATTGATAGTAAACCAAAACCTCGTGACCACATGTAAACATGTATGGTGGTCAATAGAAGACGGCAGTTATGCGTTCTCTGCAATTATTTTGTGGCATACTATCAATGTTGTTATAATACAAATATGTGGCCCTGAAAAAGATACATAGTTCTTAGGAAAGAATTTGCTCCACAGGACCAAAAATGTTCCTTTTCAATTTAAACACTTATTGATAAGGGAGACAAAAATAATTTGGCTCCTTTGAATGTGTATCCTTTCTTTGTTTCTACTTAAACTTTGATCGGTCACATCTGACCGTTAATCGCAGGTGTACATTACATTCACACCAGGTTTGTAGGATGAAAGCCTACAAAGTAATCATCGGCCCCCAGCCCATCGGGGCTTGAAAAAATAAATGAGCTGCATTATGATTCCATGCAGAGCTGAATCTGAAGGCACACAAGTACTCATACCGGACTTGTACGGACATCACCTTTCTCAGCTGTGCTGAAAATCAAGGGAATTAACGCGAACAAGACAGAAAATAAATGGTTATCTCCCCAAGGACTCGACTACCTCCTGTGCAAATTGCCTCAGGCAAATTGTAAATCGTACATTTTAGGACCGCTTTTTATATACTATATAGGTGACTGTTTTAATTTAAGAAAGTGGAGGTTGTGTTATGGTGTATCTTGAAAACAAAAAACAAAAAAAAAAAAAAAATGAATGAATGAAAAAGAATAAACATAGATGATGTATTATATATGATTACAAATAGTATCTTCCAGTGTCAAATATATCAATTGTATTTAGCGACATAAATCAGTCTGAAATACATAAATGTACAAGCCAACAGTGTAAAATGCAACAAGGTTTTGAACATTTTATAATGTGCAACATAAATTTTCAAGAATTGCTGAAATGAAATATTATACAAAATAAGATAAAATAAAATAAAATAAAAAATAAAACGATCAGTAGCGTATGCTCAAGAAACGCAAAGTTGTTAAACACAACATGACTAGTCCGACGGAAATGATCTTATTATCAAGTTTTTTTTTTTTTTTTTTTTTTTTTTTTTTCAAAATATTTTTGTTGTTAATTCTAAGCCCAAATGATGTTTCATATCAATTGTGAATCGTCTGCAGCAAACGATTCACGTGAAATGTCAAGCCTTATTCGCGTTGGAAATTAAGAAACAAGAGGCCCATGGGCCACTATGCTCACCAGAGCTCAGGTGGGCACTGCCAAATTGCAGCCATGTATTTTAACATGATATCATTTTAATCTGCCAAATGAACCCCAATATCCAAATGAGCATCCATGTGGACTCAGTATATGAAACATTAGGCCTTTTATGAAGTAGAGGGGGTGGGGCATGGACCCAATGGAGCCCTGGTTGGTATCACTAAATGTGTCTAATCACAAAGAACAAGAATATATATGGTTTAGCAGTGGGGATCTGCATGGCTGGAGATATAAGTGGAGGGGTTGGAGCATGCCCTGTCGTTCCCAGGAAAGCCCAAGATTGTTATCCCTAAATGTGTCTCATCATAAGGACCAAGTATATATATGGTTAAGGGGTGGGAATCTGAACGGTTTCCAAGATATCCTTTCATGAAGTGGAAAGGAGAGGACTGGCCCCTGCGGAAACACCTACAGTAGGTCTGCTAATAATAAGGAACAAGAACATATATGAATATGGGGTGGGGATTTAATGGTTTCTGAAATATATGGCCTTTTATGAAGTGGAAGGGCGGGACACATTGCCTCAGCACAAAGAGACCCCCAAGTTGGTGTGACTGAATGAGTCTTATCATAAGGAACAAGAATATATATGGTTTAGGGGTGGGGATCTTAACTATTTCTGAGATATGTGTCTTTTAATGAAGTCAAGCGGTGGAGCAAGGCCCGGGCATGCCCCGGGGACTCACAAGCTGGTGTCAATGAATGTGCCTTATCATAAGGAAGATGAATATATATGACTCAGGGGTGGGGCTCTGAACAGTTTCTGAGATATAAGGCCTTTTGTGAAGTGCAGGGGTGGGGCAAGGCCCAGGGAGACCCCCAGGTTGGTGTCAATGAAAGTGTCTTATCATAAGGTACAAGAATATATATGGTTTAGGGGTGGGGATCTGTAAGGTTTCCGAGATATTGTGATAATATGAAATGGAGGGGGTGGGGCATGGCCCCAGCACATCCCCGGGGACCCCCAGTGTGGTGTCACTGAATGTGTCTCATCATAATGAACAAGAACATATATGGTTTAGGGGTGGGGATCTGAACAGTTTCTGAGATATATGGCCTTTTGTGAAGTGAAGGGGTGGGGCATGGCTCTGGCGCACCCTGGAAGACCCCCAATTTGGGGTCAATGAATGCGTCTTATCATAAGGAGCAAGAATATATATGGTTTAGGGGTGGGGATCTGTAAGGTTACCGAGATATTGGGCCTTTTATGAAATGGAGGGGCGGGACATGGCCCCGGCGCATCCCGGGGGACCCCCAGTTTGATGTCACTGAATGCGTCTTATCATAAGGAACAAGAGTATATAGGGTTCAGGGGTGGGGATCTGAATGGTTTCCGAGATATTGGGCGTTTTATGAAGTGGAGGGGGTGGGGCATGGCCTCGGCACATCCCGGAGGACCTCCAGGTTGGTGTCACTGAATGCGTCTTATCAATAGGAACAAGAATATATATGGTTTAGGGGTGGGGATCTGTAAGGTTTCTGAGATATAAGTCATTTTATGAAGTACTGGGGGCGGGGCATGGCCCCGGCACAACCTACTGGACCCCCAGGTTGACATAACAGCATATGGCTGAGAGAAGTTTACTGAAGGAACATTTCTATGAAAGTTTTGTCAAAATATCTGCAAAGGCTTTGTAGTTAATGCCATTTTTCAATTTTCCCCATTATAAGTCTATGGAAAATCTAAGTTGCCATAGCAACCAAACTAAAGAGCCGAATTTCATAAAAAACACAAAACCTGTAAAGGCAGATATGGTGAATATTTCCATAAACTTTCAGCCTCATAGAGCATACGGTTTCTGAGGAGATGATTTTTTAAGTATTTTTTTTTTCTATTTTTTCATTTTGGTTTCCATGGCAACCAATACAAATGAGCAGTAGGCCTTAAATCATATGGCAGATAGTAGATTGCCTAAGGAATATTTCTATGAAAGTTTTGTCAAAATATCTGCAGTGGCTTGGCAGTAAATGCCATTTTTCAATTTTCCCCATTATAAGTCTATGGGAGATCTAAGTTGCTATAGCAACCAAACTAATGGGCCAATTTTCATAAAAAACACAAACTTTCAATCCCCTAGCCCAAGGATGCTACAGATAAAATTTGGGCTGAATCGGTCCAGTGGCTTCGGAGAAGAAGATGTTTGAAAGTGTTGACGTCAGACGACGACGACGACGACGACCACGACGACGACGCCGGACAACTGCCTATCCTATAAGCTCCCCCGGAGCCTTCGGCTCTGGTGAGCTAAAAAATATTTGAAAGTGTCTTCTGCTACTGATTCCCAGAGCTTGGAAGATAGTATTGTTCGGTAGCCGGACAAAATCCCCCCGGGCATAATCCCCCCGGACAAAATCCCCCTTTTTGTAAAGGCGGACAAAATCCCCCTCGGACAAAATCCCCCCGGACAAAATCCCCCTCGCTGTATGTCAGGTTGGACGAAATCCCCCCGGAAAAAATCCCCCTTGCTCTAAATTGTTCCAGTTAATTATCCTTCCACTACCCACAATTTATGTTTTTGAGCAGAAATATGAAAAATATTGGAATCTGTTATTGGAATATGTCAATTTAACTGATCATGCCAGACATAATCCTAATGGGTCGAGAGGTCCATAAAACCCCAAAGCACACATGTACAATTACAAAAAGTTAATACAAGTATGTCCTTTTTACTTTGATCTTACAAGCAACGTCTCCAAAATGACCTATACAGTGTTGACGGGCAATAATTTCTCCATGAGCACCAATATAGCTTTGATAGTACTGCACCAAATCGGATATGGAATCTGCAGTTTTCAAAACGACAGACTGATTTTCAAAAACCAGTAATTGTGCATGTGGAGGTGTGCGGGATACTGCCCACCTTTATAAACAGCAGGGGGGACTATGTCCGGGGGGGATTTTGTCCAGGGGGATTTTGTCCACCTGAACAAATGTTGGGGGGGGGGGGGTGTCCGCCTTTACAAAAAGGGGGATTTTGTCCGGGGGGATTATGTCCGGGGGGATTTTGTCCTGGAATCTATTGTTCATGTTGCTATTACATTAAATCATATTTAGCCGATCAATCGAAGACGCAATCTGTGTGAAATTATTCATCGGGTCTTTGCATGTAGCAGAATCTCATCTCCCCTCAGGCGAATTAAACAGACTCGGACCAGACTGCGTGTATTCGCAAACTGATCCCAGTCTTTGTTTATTGCACACAATAAGGTCATTATATTGAGCCGGAACCCATGATTTAGTATTTGCTTGCTTTGATAGTCCAATGACTCAGATCAGACTGCACCCGTTCGTATTCCTCTATCCGATTCGCGCTTGGCAAGTGCACCAGGATAATATAAATCAATGCTAGAAAAACAACCTAGTTGATTGCTGTCTATTCATTTAAGAGGTGATATTCTTATGTGCCTCGGGCGGTCCTCAGTCTACCTTTCCAATGATGTTCACCCGTGACTTCGCGATGTTACGCGGTTGGTAACCCATTTAGTACCGGAAACCCCCCCAAAACAGGTACCCTGGCAAACAGTGCAGGCCCAAATCAGACGCCGCAGAACGCGGCGCCTGATCAGGGCCTACACTGTTTGCTAAAAGTTCAGCCATTTTTCAAATGAATTTTGAAGAAAACACAACCTGACACCCCTAAATCATGAAATGGACTCGTACTATATATAAGGAGGAACATTCCATTTGGTACAAAAAGGGTTAACAGGGATTAATATAATTATTGGTTTGTTACGCCAAGGTCATTTTCTCGAAAAACCCTATTGTTTTTGCCTTTATCTCTTTATAATTAAATCAAAGTCTTAAGTAAATCTGATGGGTCCGAGCTTAAAGTGAGACAGAGAGGGATAATAGGTTAACTAAAATTGATCTAACTAGTGTTGACTGGGCCGTGAAATCCATCACAAACAAAGAGTCAAACAAACAAACAAATCATTATAAATGAAAATCATCAGTTAAAAAATACGTTATTTTCTAATTTCTGCTCAAAACAAAGTTTGTGGATACTCACCGGAACCGCCTCGACGAGGCGGTCAAACGGGCACAAAACATAGTTTGTGGGTACTCGTTAGAACCCTCTCGGCGTTGCAAACTGGTACCCACAATCTATGTTTTTAAGCAGAAAAAAAATGTGTACAACTGTAAACCCTGTTTTACTACATAAAAGTGGGGTTTAAGGGGGTCAAAATTATGCAGCGTGTTTTATGATGGTCAAACCAAAGTAACAAACAGATTATTCCATTTCAAACTGATAATTAAGCATATCGTCGCCCCCGCCCATAGGGGCTTGAAGAAATATATGGGCTGCATGATGCTTCCACGCAGAGCTGAATCCGGCCCGCACACTAGTACTGGTAAACCGCTTGGAGGATCTAAGCCTGTCCAGGAACCGCGGTGCGAGGTGGACTGTCCATGCTAATAAACCCTATTGGTTTCATAGGGCAACAGGGCTTGAGATGTCATTTCATCTCAATGTCGGGTAAAAGTCCCACAAAATGGAAGCGGCGTCTCCAAAATGACCTTTACAGTGTTGACGGGGACGTTAAACCTCAAATCAAACAAAAAACAAAAATTAAGCATATCGTAGGCGTAATAAAGTCTTTGTTTTCGAAAACATTTACATTTGAGAATACATCTAAATAAATAAATAAATAAATAAATAAATAAATAAATAAATAAATAAATAAAAATCCCGAACCATACAGTTCAAGAAGCACGTCGTATGCGCAATATATTCTTTGTTATTGTTTACCTTAGTAACAACCGCTGACTGCTGGTTACCAAGGTAAACTGGAAATAGAAAAGGAGGGTCGTGTATTTCATTTTCAAAAAGGACCAAATTATTCTCATTTCTATTTTACAAAATTTATATGGACGTGTTCGCAATACATTTGCCAACATACTCCCGCTTGCACAGAATAAAAATAACAACTTACAAAAAAGTTATGACAATGTATTCATCAGTTTTTGTCGCTTCATTCAGTAGTTTTACTATATATTCTATACATTTAGAGGGTGCCTCCAATTATATGTAAAAAGGACCAAAAAGTTGTTGATGAAACTTCATGAAAAATACATGTGTGCATTCGTAAAAGAATGCAGAATCATGAACCGCTGGCACAGAAAAGATATTGCTATAACTATTTATTTTATAAGGAAATAATTATCAATTTCCTATATAAATCTATGTATTTACTTTAACCGACTGCGGTTACCTGGATGTCCGTTAAAGTTCGACATGGGTAAACCGCTTTAATAGAGGATCTAAGCCTGCCAAGGAAAAGCCGTGCAAGTCGGACCCTCCATGCTTATTTATAAACCCTTTTGGTTTCTTTAGGCGACAGGGCTTGAGGTGTCATTTCATCTCAATGTCGGGTAAAAGTCCCACAAAATTGGAAGCAACATCTCCAAAATGACCTATTTAGTGTTGACGGGGATGTTAAACTTCAAATCAAACAAAACAATGACATGAAAACAAGGCAGACAACTAAAACTTCCAATGATCCAGTTGTGGTAGCAGTTATTGTCCACCATACCTTTTTTTCTAGACTACTTTTCAGCAACAAATATGTCTTGAAATTGTATTATTTTGATACACGGTATTGGCACAAATTTGCTGTATACTCTACCGTGGAATATTTTTGAGCAATGACGTTCTCACACATTGTAGCATAATAACTTATGAACCTATTTATGCAATTTTATTTGGCTATATTACCATTGAGAATGTGTTTGAATGCAAATGAATTGAAGCACATAAATAGAGGTATGTTTTTCTCAATAATTCCTGAATTGCTGGAAAAATTCTAACAGAACAGGTGAATAAGTTGAAATAAATTATGGGCCAAGTAACTTTTCAAAAATCTTGACAGTTTTGCAAAATTCAATTAAACAAATTTTGAACACCACACCATTACCCCACCCACTTTTTGTACATTCGGTTAACCCTTAAATCGATTTTCTGCATGGTTATTTCTGCAAATACTCGCATTTATATTTGGAGATGCGTTTCTTTTTCGGTTCAGTATATATTTTGAGCAGAAAGAAAAAAAATTCACTATTTTTCATCTTAACATTTCTTTTTTCCGGCGATAAAATTTACAATGTATTTGTATAGGCGTGTTTACCTAATGTTTCCCTTTGATGTTTTGGATGGGCAGTGTGTTCTGATTCGTTCAGTTCATGAAGTAGATTTACTCATTTAATTTGTAATGTTTCAATTATAATGCCGTTCCCTTTTATAAGTCTTTCCTTCCCGCTGGTGTCTTGAACGGTAAGCTGGAAAGATCAAGGTAATTTTATCGATTCCTGGTCTTCTCGCTCAAGACATGATATTGTTTTTTTCATCATCTGATTATATGACGTCGCGAGAATGCAATAACATCATGCAATAAATTCGATAATCCACTAGTGGATAAAATATGCAAATTAGTAAGATACGCCCTGTAGCGTCACATGTACGACGTCCTTAATGACGTCGCGTTTACTAATGGCGGAATATTGACATTTTTATTAAATAATCATGAATAAAAAACGTTTTAGATGACATTTGATAAATAGAATCTTGCATTCGTGCTCATATATTATTGAATTTATTAAACTCGTTGGAGAAAAGGGATAAAATGATCGGCAAGCCTCGCATTTTATCCCTTTTCCTCAACTCGTTTAATACATTCAATAATACATGACCACTCATGTAAGATCCTCTATGTAGTAAAATCGCTTAGATTTTTAACATTTCTATCTGAACTCGACATTATGTTCCAGGTCGGCAGCCCTTACAGAGCAAGGGCACAGTTGTACCAGTATTGAGGGTAGAAGCACTAAGGCAGAATATCTGGGCGTATCAACTACTACGTGTAGAAGATAAAATAGTTCATTTGAAAGTAAGTCTCTTAGTGTGACCAAACAAAAGTACGTTAACGTTATTTTTAAGGAGACTAATTTCTGAAATTATCCCTAACGTTAAGTGTCAGAATCTTCTTCCAACTGTGTTTTTCTTTTTCTTCTTTTCTTTTCTTTAACCATAGAGTTTGTTGGAACAAAATGCTCTCCTCCACAATTTTCCAGGAAAGAGGATGTAGTATTAACGCGACTGCGCCTTGGCCATACTAGAGTTACTCATTCTTATTATGTCTTCCCCGAAAAAATTTTTTTCGGAGAGACATATTGTTTTTCCCCCGGGCGTCTGTCTGTCCGTCTGTCCGTCCGTCCGTCCGTCTGTCTGTCTGTCCGTCTGTCACACTTTCGTGTCCGCTCTATAACTTGAAAACCGTTAGAGCTATCTTCACGAAACTTGGTATAAATATTAATCAGCATTAGACGACGTGCAGTGCGCAAGAACTATAACTCTCGCATTTATACATTTTGAATTATCTCCCTTGGAAGTTTGTCGGTATGTATATATGTATGGGCAAATCGTGTCCGGTCAATAACTTTCTTATTTTCTGATGGATTTTAAAATTACTTGGCAGAAATATTAACAACCATAAGACGATGTGTGGTGCGCATGAGGCAGGTTGGTACCTCAAAGGTCAAGGTCATACTTAGAGGTCAAAGGTCAAAAAAGGGGCCTTTTTTCGCATTTTGTCAATAACCTTCTTATTTTGAGATGGATTTTAAAATTACTTGGCATAATTATAAACAACCATGAGACGATGTGTGGTGCGCATGAGGCAGGTCGGTACCTCAAAGATCAAGGTCATACTTAGAGGTCAAAGGTCAAAAAAGGGGCCTTTTTTCATATTTAGTGAATAACTTTCTTATTTTGAGATGGATTTTAAAACTACTTGGCATAATTATTAACAACCATGAGACGCTGTGTGGTACACATGAGGCAGGTCGGGACCTCAAAGGTCAAGGTCATTCTTAGAGGTCAAAGGTCAAAAAATGGGCCTTTTTTCGTATTTGGTCAATAACTTTCTTATTTTGAGATGGATTTTGAAATCACTTGGCAGAAATGTTAACTAATATCAGACGATGTGTTGTGTACATGACCCAGGTTGGTTCCTCAAAGGCCAAGGTCATACTTAGAGGTCAAAGGTAAAAAAGGGGCCTTTTTGGGGGGGTTTGTCAATAACTTGCTTATTTTTAGATATAACCAGTGCTTCAGCTGAAGTGCACGACCCGCCGGATGCTTTAAGCTTATGAGTGTTACCATATATGGGTACGGCGGCCATTTTGGTCATGTGACCTGGACCTAAAACGGTTCCCCCAATAAATGCGCCTTATCGTAAGGAGCAAAAATATATCTTATACTTTAGTACTGTATTCTGAATCGTTTGCAGGATAAAATGCATTCTCACTTTTCCAATACAAAAGCATATGTGTCAAAGTTTGACATAGGCACAAAGAAGGTCAAGGTCAACCCAGGGTCACCATTTTAGCAATTTATGATGGGCCTACGTCCCAGATGCTATTTATCAAGTTTCGTGGAAATCTGCCCAGTGGTTCTGGAGAGGACTATTTTTGAAGGGCTTTTACCATATATGGCTTGGCGGCCATTTTGATCATGTGACCTGGACCCCATGAACAAATTTTGGTTTCCCCCGTCCCATAGAGGCTCCATATGAAATCTGACATCAATCGGCCCAACGGTTTCCGAGGAGAAGCAGTTCGAAAATTTTCACATTTTTCGCCTCGGCGAGGCTATACTAAATGGAATGTAATATTTCGCAAATTCATTGGTTAGATCTCATTGATATCTATCAGTATGCCAAAAATTGTTTAAATATTCCAACAAAAGCATATGTGTCAAAGTTTGACCTAGGCACAAAGAAGGTCAAGGTCAACCCAGGATCACAATTTTAGCAATTTATGATGGGCCTATGTCCCAGATGCTATTTATCAAGTTTCGTGGAAATCTGCCCAGTGGTTCTGGAGAAGACTATTTTTGAAGGGTTTTTACCATATATGGCTTGGCGGCCATTTTGGTCATGTGACCTGGACCCCATGAGCAAATTTTGGTTTCCCCTATCCCATAGAGGCTCCATATGAAATTTGACTTCAATCAGCCCAATGGTTTCCGAGGAGAAGCAGTTCGAAAATTTTCACATTTTTCGCCTCGGCGAGGCTATACTAAATGGAATGTAATATTTCGCAAGTCCATTGGTTAGATCACATTGATATCTATCAGTATGCCAAAAATTGTTTAAATATTTCAAGCGGTTAAGTCACTATCACCAATTTTCACAAACGGGTTAAGGACGGACAGACAGACAGACCATATATGGCTTGGCGGCCATTTTGGTCATGTGACCTGGACCCCATGAGCAAATTTTGGTTTCCCCCATCCCATAGAGGCTCCATATGAAATTTGACTTCAATCGGCCCAACGGTTTCCGAGGAGAAGCAGTTCGAAAAGTTTCACATTTTTCGCCTCGGCGAGGCTATACTAAATGGAATGTAATATTTCGCAAGTTCATTTGTTAGATCTCATTGATATCTATCAGTATGCCAAAAATTGTTTAAATATTCCAAGCGGTTAAGTCACCACACCAATTTTCACAAATGGGTTACGGACGGACAGACAGACAGACCATATATGGCTTGGCGGCCATTTTGGTCATGTGACCTGGACCCCATGAGCAAATTTTGGTTTCCTCCATCCCATACAGGCTCCATATTAAATTTGACTTCAATCGGCCCAACGGTTTCCGAGGAGAAGCAGTTCGAAAATTTTCACATTTTTCGCCTCGGCGCGGCTATACTAAATGGAATGTAATATTTCGCAAGTTCATTGGTTAGATCTCATTGATATCTATCAGTGTGCCAAAAATTGTTTAAATATTCCAAGCGGTTAAGTCACTATCACCAATTTTCACAAACGGGTTACGGACGGACAGACAGACTGACAGACTGACAGAATGACCGATTGACCGAATGACAGAATGACACGGTGATTTTAGGGCACTCTTAGAAATCAACCGACTTCAGTCGGTCGCTTTTTCTGCGGGTCGTGCAATTTGAAGTTACTTGGCAAACATGTTAACTATCATGAGAAGATGTGTTGCATGCATGATTCAGTTTGGTACCCAAAATGCCAAGGTCATACATAGAGGTCAAAGGTAAAAAGGGGCCTTTTTTCGTGTTTGGTCTATAACTTTCTTATTTTGAGATGGATTTTGAAATTGCTAGGCAGAAGTGTTAACCACCATAAGATGATGTGTTGCACGCATGACCCAGTTTGGTACCTGAAAGGTCAAGGTCATACATAGAGGTTAAAGGTAAAAAAGGGGCCTTTTTTGTGTTCTGTCAATAACTTCTTATTTTTAGATGGATTTGAAATTACTTGGCAGAAATGTTAACCACCATGAGACGATGTGTTGTGTGCATGACTCAAGTTGGTACCTCAAATGTCAAGGGCAAAAGGTCAAAGGACAAGAAGGGGCCTTTTTTTTAGTGTTCAGTCAATAACTTTCTTCTTCCTGGATAGATTGTGAATTTACTTGGCAGAAATGTTAACCATCATGCGATGATGTGGTGCACGCTAGACCCAGGTCGGTACCTCCAAGATCAAGGTCATACTAAGAGGCCAGAGATAAATAAAGTTTGTTTTTTTTGTGTCCAGTCATTAACTTATTTATTTCTGGATGGACTTTATAAAGTAACCATGCAGAAATGTTCACCGTCATTAGACCATGAGTCATGTGCAAGACCAAGGTCCATACCTCCAATGTCAAGGTCATACCTAGAGTTCAAAGGTAAAAAAGGGACAGTCAATAACTTCCTTATTCTTTGATGGATTATGAAATTACTTTGCAGAAATGTTAACCATCATGAGTCGATGTGTTGTACCTCAAAGGTCAAGGCCATACTTAGAGGTAAAAGGTAAAAAAGTGCTTTTTTGTTTACGGCCAATAACTTTTTCATTTTTCTATGAACATTTTTACTATGCAGAAATGTTCATCTTCATTAGATGATGTGTTGCGCACAAGACCCAGCTCAATACTTCCAATGTCAAGGTTATACTTAACAGTCAAAAACGGGGGAGACATCTGTGTTTTTGTAGAAAAACAAATTCTAGTATTTTGAATGGTGATGATCAGCCTTCTTGTGTAGGATGTGATCAGTCATTCACTGTTAAACATATATTAATGAATGTGTAGACTTTTCACAGTCCCGTGACTTATACTTCAAAGCTGACACTTTGCAACAATTGTTTCAAGATGTAGCTGTTGATAATATTATTTTATTCTTAAAAGATATTGGACTTTTCCATAAGATTTAACTGTTTCAGATTTTTATACATATCATACATACTTTTTTACTTTCAGTATCCTCGTAATTCTTCATGCTATTTAACCATTAACCGCTTGACGCTTATGACCAACAAAGAGGGTTGACGCGTCGTTAAACACGAAATCATCATCATCATGACACTTTGCAACAACCGTTTCAAGATGTAACTGTTGATAACATTATTCTATTCTTGAAAGAAATTGGGACTTTTTCATAAGATCAAACTGTTTCAGATTTTTACACATTATCATTCTGACTTTTTACTTTTAATATCTTCATAATTCTTCATACCGTTTAACCATTTACCGTTAGACTCTTATGACCCACAAAGAGGGTTGACGCGTCGTTAAAACACGAAATCATCATCGTCAACATAGAGTTTGCTGATGGCTATCTAGATATTTATAACCTTTATAAAATGTGCTCTATCCTGTGCAGTTAGATTGTTTATTTGCTTTTCGGTGTAGCCCAAGCCGATCATTTGTGGTCATTTTGCTATATGCAGTAAAATTCCTATATTAAGACCACCTTTGGGACTGTTCAAAAGTGGTCTTTAAGACCACTTTTGAACATTCCCAACATGGTTTCCCACAAGACCATTCTGGATGTAGAAAACACAAAGAAAAAATGTAACTGATACATGTACCTTCTAAATATGCTTTCAAAAGCATATTTTGTCTGAATTTTAGGTGGTCTAAATAGCAGAATTTCACTGTAATTTATGCTTTGGCAAGTAGTCTTCCACACAATAAAAATCAAAACCACATACTATGGGACAGTGCTATAATTATTTCTGGCAATTTTGTTAATCGATGGTTAACCAGTTTTGTTAATCGATGGTTAACCGATCATCTTTCACTCGTCTTTATAAATCGATACTCTTGCATAAAATCCTTTGAACATAGCTGTGACTGGACCGGAAGTGGTGTTCAAGCAACAAAACCCATGTTCAAATCATGAAATCTACATGCTGTTTGAATATAGATTTTGAACTTTTGATATCACAAGATGGGCATTGCTTTGTTAACATTACGTTGAGCGGCGTGAAGTTATCGCACTGAACGTACATGCGGCAGTTTAGAATATTATGATGAGCACAGATGGTTAATGCGTAACTGGCGTCATTGTTAACAACATTCTGAACTAGCAGCCATGTTGGTTTGCCGGTCGCATTTGAAGAGTTTATATGGAGTTAATGTTGGGCTTTTGGGCGTTTTCGTCACAATTTGCCGTTGGACTCGTAAGTTATGCAAGAACAAATATCATCCATGGATGTTACCTTGCATTATCATTTTCCGGGTCCCTCGAAAGATATTTTTAACACTCGGCCGGCTGGCGGCTTCGTGTTCAAACAGCTTCTTTTTGACCCGGCAAATGTTAATACATGAAAAACCATGGGTGATCCCTATAATCGATAATCGGTGAATCTAACCTCTAACAGGGTCCCGTCACATTGACAAATGCGTGTAATCTTCACTTTATATATTGAAAAGTTGGGTTTACTGGTGGTATACATTATTTTTTTTCTTATTTTTCCTTTAAGACATAGGTTTTGGGAACTCGTTCAGTACGAAAACACGCCTTAAAATGCATTGTAAACTTTACCAACCCCCACCCCCAACCCCGCTCAAAATATAGAGTGTGGGTAAGCGTTAGAACTCTCTAACGAGTACCCATAATCGATATTTTAGAGCAGAAATATGAAAAATAAGGTTTACTCCTGTTTACCCCAGATTTAATATACGAAAGTGGGATTCAAGGGGATCAAAATTATATAGGCGTGTTTTCGTGATGAGAACCGCCGTTCTAACGAGCGACCACAACCTATATTTTGAGTAGAAACAAGACGATTATCACAAACTTTCATCCGAAAATCGCCCGATGAATGCACCATGTTGCATTCCTGCAATTGCAGATTGCTATCAATAAGGATAGAGTCCCCAAATAATGTATCGGAATACGTCATCCGTTGAAATATATCCGAGGTACAGTCGCACTTCGATGACTCGAACACTGATGCCTCGTTTACCATGGATGAGTCGAACCGTTTCACGAGTCCCTAGGGAATTTCTCCGTATATGGATTGGTAAGGCATTATTTAAGGAAATTTTGTTCTTTTACATTGCACATGTACGCTGCGTGTACTCATTAGAATCGTCTCTATGAGACAATTGTATTGAACACAAACAATATACATTTATATATCAGAAGACCAAAAAGAAACGCCAACATTAATGAGTACAAACATTATACGCAACAACAAAAAAATCTCAAAATTATTTTGGTCCCATTATGCATGGTGGCATCCCTGCTAGCATTCTACATAAATCTACAGCGGGCCGTTAGCGGCCCGTCAGCTACCCTGACGGGCCGCTAACGGCCCGCTGTAGATTTATGTAGAATGCTTTCTGGGATTGTGCTTTTTGTAACCTCGGTGGTTCGAACTACCCCTGTCTCGAACAAAGTTTCATTATTCCAAAGATGTTCGGGACATTGAAGACCAACTGTATTCATTACGAAAACACACCTATGCAAATACATTGTAGATTTGATTAAGAAATAGATCAGCTCTAGCTGTGATTTGTTGAGTAATAAATCACAGTTTGGAGGTCAGTTGTAAAGTAGACAAATCACGAGCGCGTAGCGCGCGTGATTTGTCTACTTACAACTGACCGACAAACTATGATTTATTACTCAACAAATCACAGACAAGAGCTGTTCTATTTCGATTCTAACACGCTGAAAATCGGCAATAATGTTGTTGTTTCCTTCAAAATCTCACAACCTTTCGCCATTGTTATAAGAAATCCCGCTAAAATTTTCGACTGTAACACATGCATTTATATCCTTTACTTACGTTTTAGATGCGAGAAAATGACGTTACACCGTCTAACGTCAAGGAAATCGACTAGTGGCGTCATAAATTGGGAATTTTAATGACGTCACTCGTCACGCTCTTCCGAGATGTGATTTGTTGCAGAATAAAACACAGTTATTTTCCATTGCCTATATAGGCGTGCTGTGTTAGAATCGCGGGTAAAGGAAAGTTTTACGTTGAAAAAATGTGATATTTTTCTTATTTCTGGTCAAAATATAGATTTTGGGTACTCGTTAGAACCGCCTCGATTCGTTAGAACCGCCTCATCGAGTACCCACAATCAATATTTTGGAGCAGAAATAAGAAAAATATCACAATTTTTCAAAGTAAAACTTTCTCATCGAGGCGGTTCTAACGAGTACCCACAATGTATATTTTGGAGCAGAAATAAGAAAAATAAAGGATTACCCCTGCAAACCCCAGTTTTACTATTTAAAAGTGGGTTTAAGGGGGTTAAAATGATATAGGCATGTTTTCGTGTTGTTTTCCCTAAATTTGTCTATATTTTAGGTATGCACATCACCAGATGCTATTGTTGGGAGATATAACTTATTCATAGAGACTATACATACCAATGAACATGGTGATCAGGAGAAATGCAGATACTCTCAGCCGGATGATATCTACCTTCTGTTTAATCCTTGGTGCAAAGGTAAGACTAGAGTCATATAAATGTAACGAAAGCTTCGATTGGTTCAATTCGAAAACGTTCATGGATGATCAACATATAATTTAAAACCATTGTTTGATTGGCCAATAATTGTGTATTTCCAAGCTTGCTAATATTTTTGACGCCAAAATAACTGGCGATGTTTATTTGGGCTTATATATTTTTACTCCATCGATTTCCGTTGCTTTCGTATGGCTGAGAAGGTATCCTGTATCGAAATTATTTTTATGTGACAATAACTCGAGCGAGTTCGACTTTCAGAACCCTGGGCTCAAGGTCAAAAAATGCCATCGCTCCAGCGCATACACTTATTCATGGATCTTAAATATTACTTCACACAAATCATCACGAAAACACGTCTTTATAATTTTGACCCCCTTGAACCCGACTTTTATACAGTAAAACTGGGATTAAAAGGGGTATACCTTATTTTGCTTATTTCTGCTCTAAAATATAGATTGCGGGTACTCGTTAGAACCGCCTCGATGAGGCGGTTCTAAAGAGTACCCAAAATCTATATTTTAAGCTGAAATAAGAAAAATATCACAATATGTCATCATAAAATTTTAGATTTTTCGGCGGTAAAGTTTACAATGTATTTGTATAGGCGTGTTTTCGTAATGGTTGTGTATGATAATATCTATTCCAGTTAAGTTCAAACATTAATTTTTTACATTCTTGTAGTTTTTACAGAAAACTCCTATATTCAACTACTCAGACGCAATGTCGTTCATACCCCCAGTGAATTCATTGACCCGCGCGATCCCACATAGTCATTAAGTGAAGTAAATTAACCCCTGGTTTTCTTCAGAAGGATTGAACGATTGCCACGTTATGGCGACAACGACGCTGTTCCGCTGTCAAAAACTGTGAACAGTTGCTATCTTGTTTTAATTTCTGCGTCTCAAACCAGATTTGTTTTCCGTTACATAATGGATGGAGAATAATGTAAGGTAATTTACTTAACATTCATTGAACCGATCTTGTTTATACGTCAATAAACGTCAAATAATACAGTGAATTTCCGCTATTAAGACCACCTAAAATTAAGACTAATTCTGCTTTAAAAAAGCTTATTTAGAAGAATGCAGTTATTCTTTCTTTGTGTTTTCTGCACACAATGTCCTCTGGTCAGGAACCACCTTTGGGACAGTTCAAAAGTGGTCTAAAAGACCACTTTTGAACAGTCACAAAGGTGGTCTTAATATGGGAATTTTACTGTATCTTTATGTCTTAAAGGAATTATATTTAAAAAGTGTATTTCTTTTCAGAGGACCAAGTATATATGGAAGAGGAAACCCACAGAAGAGAATATGTACTCACCGAAACTGGGAGAATCTGGCTAGGCACGGTTGGGAAATTCTGTGTTCGGCCCTGGAACTTCGGCCAGGTGTGTAGAGCTTTCCTATTGTATCTTTTTTACGTAAAAGAACTTGCATCATATCAACAAGTCAGTGTCATCACCATCCGTGTTAACCGAACTTTATATGGCGAAAACTGGCATCAACAAAGGTATACATTACATTATTTTTCTTATTTTTTGCTCCAAGGCCAAGGTTGCCATACTTATTAGTGCCACACAGGCGGTTCTAACGAGTGCAAACAATCTATCGTTGGAGTATAAATAAGAAAATATATCACCGATCTTTATCAGAAAAATAACTTTCAATTGATACAAAAGAATGCACTTTTTCACATGGACTTGTTTTATAAAAATGTGTAAATTACCCTTAAGATGCCATGAAAATACATATGAAAATGACGTACTTATTTTGGATACAGGCAACAGTGTGGACCCTGCTCATACTGCTGGTGGAGGAGCAGTCTAATCTGGGTCAATACTGTTTGCAGAAATGACTTTTAAAGTAACCAACAGACAAAAAAGCAACTGAATTTTATTGTAATTGACATCTTAAGGTTATCACCGGCATGAAGCAGTTATTTTGAATTGGCCCACATCATTAGGAAACTATTGATACCGAGGCCCCGGTTTTTGGATTTACATCTATCTTTCAGATGGGTTTGGTTCCTGCAAAACTTATGATTTTGATTGAGATTGTAATTTTTCTTTTCTTGGATGGTGATGTTCCTCATGCGTCGTCCTATGGCGTTTATATTTTGCAATTAATTCGATTTGCCAGAGTGTCTAGTCATGTTACTGACCTCAACACTCTTAACAAATTGTTAACTGCTAAACTTCTTAATCAGGGTTATCGGTATCATAAACTACGCAAAGCCTTTTCAAAACTTTATAGACGTCGTTCCGATTTAATTTCTAAATTCAATGTTGGACTTAAATCTCTTCCGCAACAAGGTCTATCGTAACGTAACCCGGATTTAATGGTGACTTAGTATATAAATTCAGAAAAATATATACTTGCAATGACTTCAGCATTCACTTCTAAAGAGCATAAGAATTATACACTTTGGTCATGTCAGAAAGTGTGTGATGCCCTAACCTTTCTACTTGACAATATTTATATTAGATTCGGTACTAAGTTATTTAGACAAATTTTGGGTATTCCGATGGGTACTAATTGCGCACCTCTTGTGGCTGATCTGTTCTTGTATTGTTATGAAAGAGACTTCATTTTGTCGCTTTCCATTGATAGCCAATCTGAAATTATTGAAGCTTTTAGCTCCACTTCTAGATATTTAGATGATTTATTAAATATTGATAATACCTATTTTGATGGATTGATCAGTCAGTTTACCCCCCAGAACTTCAATTAAATAAAGCAAATTCTTCTGATACCGAGGCCCCGTTTTTGGATTTACATCTATCTATTGTAGATGGATTTGTTTCGTGCAAAATTTATGATAAACGCGATGACTTTGATTTTGAGATTGTAAATTTTCCGTTTTTGGATGGTGATGTTCCTCGTGCGCCATCCTATGGCGTTTATATTTCGCAATTAATTCGATTTGCTAGAGTATGTAGTCGTGTAACTGACTTCAACACTCGTAATAAATTATTAACGGCTAAACTCGTAATAAATTATTAACGGCTAAACTCCTTAATCAGGGTTATCGGTACCATAAACTACGCAAAGCTTTTTCAAAATTTTATAGACGCCATTCTGATTTAATTTCAAAATTCAATATTGGACTTAAATCTCTTCTGCAACAAGGTCTATCAGAACCCGAATTTTATGGTGACTTAGTATATAAATTCAGAAAAATATATAACCGCAATGACTTCAGCGCCCAATTTCGTAAAATCATTCTTCGATATAAAAAGATTGGGTACAACATGGATGTTCTTCGACAGACTGCATGCATGGTAGTTAACCCAATCACTGTTGGCAACTTTGCTTCCCTCTTTAATTGCACGCCGGTGGGTCAGGCCTAAGATTCTATGACGGCTCCAACGTAAAGACTCATATTCTAGACATGTTTTTAATTATTTGGACCCCATTTTGATTTATATCAGTCTTTGAATCGACTGCCTATTCGAAATTCGCAAAATTGCAGTATGTTTCCTCTGGCTTTCTTTGCCGGATCATTACAGGGTCACTGATGAGGCTTTATTAGCCGAAACTACGTAGTATGACCCATCTTCTTTCTTATGAATATTTCCATTGCTCTTAAAGGGACTCATTTTTTATTTTTATTTGCCTTCACTGCAGCTGGTGTTGTGCCGTGTGGCGGCCGTAAAACGTCTCCCGTACATCAACCATAGTGCAGTTTATATTTTACTTTTGGTCCTTTGAGATCAGCGTGAATATTCGGAGAAATCGGAAATAATTATTGGTTTAGACTCATATTCTAGACATGTTTTTAATTATTTGGACCCCATTTTGATTTATATCAGTCTTTGAATCGACTGCCTATTCGAAATTCGCAAAATTGCAGTATGTTTCCTCTGGCTTTCTTTGCCGGATCATTACAGGGTCACCGATGAGGCTTTATTAGCCGAAACTACGTAGTATGACCCATCTTCTTTCTTATGAATGTTTCCATTGCTCTTAAAGGGACTCATTTTTTATTTTTATTTGCCTTCACTGCAGCTGGTGTTGTGCCGTGTGGTGGCCGTAAAACGTCTCCCCGTACATCAACCATAGTGCAGTTTATATTTTACTTTTGGTCCTTTGAGATCAGCGTGAATATTCGGAGAAATCGGAAATAATTATTGGTTTAGACTCATATTCTAGACATGTTTTTAATTATTTGGACCCCATTTTGATTTATATCAGTCTTTGAATCGACTGCCTATTCGAAATTCGCAAAATTGCAGTATGTTTCCTCTGGCTTTCTTTGCCGGATCATTACAGGGTCACTGATGAGGCTTTATTAGCCGAAACTACGTAGTATGACCCATCTTCTTTCTTATGAATGTTTCCATTGCTCTTAAAGGGACTCATTTTTTATTTTTATTATTGAGAATTAGAAAGATCTAATTAAAGGTAATGTTGGTTGGTGCCTGATGCTCTGTCTCTGGTCGGGCCTATCGGAGTCTAACTGTTGGTTTTCTTTTGCTCCAGCATTTCAGTGGTTTCTTGCTGTCGAGTCCTCACCGTTGTCTCACCTCTGTGGTTCTTTGATTTTTGTGTTCACGGAGATGTTGCACTGATGAGTTAGGAGGCCTTCATGCGGACTGAACAAATGATTTGTCTAAATCGCGACGGAAGTAAGGGCGAGGATTGTGGCCACGTAAAATCGATTTAAGCCCCCCAGTGGAAATTATTCCACTGACCGTTCCAAGGCGGTTCTTCTGTGGCGGTTTATTTATGGTGTTGTTTGTTACTTACTGTGTGTATCACTTGTGTCTTTTTATTTTGGATGGCCATATGGCCATTTTGTGGGAAAGTAACTGTCCTTATGACCTTCCTTTGTTTAGGTTTCCATTATGGTCTGGTCGCTAAATGTCTGTGTTTCTTTCCCTTTGGTGTCTTTGATGGGTGGAGTAAATTAATTGTATCGATTCCTTATCTTTGTTTTACTTCTACTTTTCAGCACCCTAGTTCGTAAAATCATTCTTTGATTCAAAAAGATTGGGTACAACATAAATGCTAAACGACCCACTGCATGCATGGTAGTTAACCCAATCAGGGTTGACAACTTTGCTTCCCTCTTTATTTGTACGCCGGTGGGTCAGGCCTCAGATTCTATGACGGTTCCAACGTAAAGGCTTACTGGGAATTAGAATAGTATTTAATTTTATGTTGGTTGGCGCCTGATGCCCCGTCAATGGCTGGGCTTATCGGAGTCTAACTGTTGTTTTTCTTTTGCTCCAGAGTGGTTTCTTGCTGTCGAGTTTTCATCGTTGTTTCATCTCTGTGGTTGTTTGAGTTTTGTGTTCTCGGAGATGTTGCACTGATGAGTTAGAAGGCCTTTTATGCAGACTGAACAAATTGTTTGTCTAAATCGCGGTGGAAGTAAGGGCGAGGATTGTGGCCGCGTAAAATCGAATTAAGCCCCCCCCCCCTCCCCCAGTGGATTTCGTTTCACTAGCCATTCCAAGGCGGTTCTTCTGTTGCGGTTTATTATGGTTTGTCTTTGTGTATGTGCATCGCTTATACATTTTTGTTTCGGATAGCCAATTGACCATTTTGTGGGACAGTAATTGTCCCTTTGGCTGTCTGCTATTGATGTTTCCATTAGGGTGTATTTATTTCATGTTTGTGTTTCTTTCCCTTTGGTGTCTCTGATGGGAGCTGTGGGTAAATTGCTTCGATTCCTGATCATTGCCTTCACTTCTCTTTTATCTTTGGGATTGCGATCAGGAATTTAAGCCCATGATACTTTGTAAATAAAGGCACTGATTTGTTTGTTTGTTTGATTTGAGGTTTAACGTCCCCGTCAACACTGTAAATGTCATTATTGGGACGTTGCTTCCAATTTTGTGGGACTTTTACCCGACATTGAGATGAAATGACATCTCAAGCCCTGCCGTCCAATGAAACCAATAGGGTTTATAAGAATGGACAGTCCGACACTCGCACCGCTTTGCCTTGGCAGGCTTAGATCCTCTAAGCAATTAACCAGTATTCGTGAGCGGGTCGGTTTCAGCTCTGCGTGGAAGCATCATGCAGCCCATCTATTTCTTCAAGCCACGATGGGCGGTGGCCGAAATATAGGCACTGAAGCATACTACAAGGCTTATCATCTATCCTCTGCTAGTTCTCTGAAACAGATAATTTTTTAAATATCATTTGTTTGTTTGTTTGATTTGAGGTTTAACGTCCCCGTCAACACTGTAAAGGTCATTTTGGAGACTTTGCTCTCAATTTTGAGGGTCTTTTACCCGACATTGAGATAAAATGACATCTCAAGCCCCGTCGCCCAATGAAACCAATAGGGTTTATTAGCATGGACGGTCCGCCTCGCACCGCGGTTCCTGGACAGGCTTAGATCCGCTAAGCGGTTTACCAGTACTAATGTGCGGGCCGGATTCTGCTCTGCGTGGAAGCATCATGCAGCCCATATATTTCTTCAAGCCCCTATGGGCGGGGGCTTTTTAAATATCATACTACACATTTTTGGGATATGACTATATTCTACTAGTTCTATTTATGACACCTGTGGTTTATTCTTTCTTCATTTAAACCAATCAGAAGTGAAATCACAGGATCAAATATTTTATTCCATGTCTTTCTGTACCATATTTTCTTATATTTAGGATAACTAACGGAGGTTTGTTTGATTTTATAAAGATGTTGTGAGTACTCATACGAATCGATTCTGCCACACGGGCGATTTTGCTGAGTACACACAACGTTCCTTTATTTCACACAAGATCGAAACGATATTTTAAGTCACCCCATTATATCTAATGACATAGCGCTGGGAATAACCCTATCCCGAACGAATATTTGAGGGTTCTAAACTATTAGAGCTATTGGAATTTGATTGCATTTGATTTTTCTGATGCATGCACAAAGTTTGGTCGCTAGCAAAGACTACATGAGCTCCTCAGTTGGGGGTTCATTACCTTGCACGTGTTTCATGTCGTTCATTCTTCGCCAAACAACAGCAAAATGCCTCAAATTATTTTTAAATATTATTTTTTTTTAGTTTGATGACGTGTGTCTGGTAGCGGCTATTGCTATTATGGAAAAATCCGAACTTGGCGATCAAGCACGTGGTAATGCTGTGCACGTGCTCCGGGCTCTCAGTCGTGTAGTAAGTATCAGTTACATACCCATTAAGACAGCCATTGACTTCATTGTTTTACTCTGAAAAAAGTAGTTCTTCCCAATTTTATTTTAACCCTTATCCCGCTGATCACACCAACCCATAATTTCCAAACAGTATAGATCCAGATCAGATGGCTTCTGAAGAAGCCATCTGATCAGGATCTGCACTGTTTGTCATTCATTTTGCGAATTTGAATGAATAAATGACATCAAATAATTATACCCCCGGCATACGAAGTATGCTATGGGGGTATATAGTTTTCGTCCTGCCGTTCGTCCGTTCGTCCGTTCGTCCGTGTTTCCGTCCTTCCGTCTGTCCGTCCGTTAACATTTTGGTTAAAGTTTTGCGTTAAAGTTTCTAAGAGATTGTATCTTCTTAATCCTTTGATAGATTTAGTTGATACTTACACTGAAGTTACATACTGGTCTAAAGATTTCATTGATGCAAGTCCCCCCACCCCACAGTGACCTTGAGGTCAAGGTCACAGACTTAGAAATTTTACATTTTGGTTAAAGTTTTGCGTTAAAGTTTCTAAGAGGTTGTATCTTCTGAACCCTTTGATAGATTTAGTTGATCCTTACACTGAAGTTACATACTGGTCTAAAGATTTCGTTGATGCATGTCCCAACCCCCACAATGACCTTGAGGTCAAGGTCACAGACTAAGAAATTTTACGTTTGGTTAAAGTTTTATGACAAAGTTTATAGATGCCTGTTTGTTCTAAACTCTTAAGACAAATTCAGTTGATACTTGCATCAATGTTGCATACCAGTCCGAAGATTTCGAGTGCATGTCCCTTCCCCACCCACAGTAACCTAGTCCTCAAGGTCATGGACTTAGAAAGTTTACATTTGGTTAAAGTTTTAGGACAAAGTTTATAGATGCCTGTTACATAATGTTCTAAACTCTAAGACAAATTCAATTGATACTTGCATCAAGGATGCATACCAGTTCAAAGATTTCATTGATGCATACCCCACCCTGCTGCTTCAGTAACATTGGTGCTCACCCTTCCTTGGTCCATTTTGAAAGATTATGTTTGGTTTAGATTTTATAAGCACATTATAGATTCTTATAGCTTCTTGACTTCTTCATTCATGTTACATAAAGCTCGAAAGTTATATCAGAGGGTGGCACTGGCCGGGGGTATACGTGACCCACTGGTCACTTTCTCTAGTTTGATTGGTTGAAATGTAAATGGGTGTGACTAAATTAATTTATGCTGCGGGATAAGGGTTAATCTTTTTTTTTTCTTATCACAATCAGGACGGTTATAAATCTCATTGATTGATTTGGTTTTTAGCTCACCGTCACGTAGTGACGAGGTGAGCTTTTGGGATCACTTTTTGTCCGTCGTCCGTCGTGCGTCCGTGCGTCCGACCGTGCGTAAACAATTTCTTCAAACGACATATCCTCCTAAACCACTGAGCGGATTTTGACCAAACTTCACAGGAATGATCCTTAGGTGGCCCCCTTTCAAAGTTGTTCAAATGGTTCCGGTCCGTTGCACATATAGGTCACAGGAGCCAAAAATAGATTTTTTTCACCGAAAACTTAAAAAATCTTCTTCTCTGAAACTGCAAGGCCCAGGTCTTTGATATTTGGTATGAAGCTTCATCTAGTGGACCCCTACCAAGATTGTTTAAATTATAGTGCTGGGGCCAAAGATGCCCCCGCCCCAGGGCCCTTTGGTTTTACATAGGCTTATATAGGGAAAATCTTTAAAAATCTTCTTCTGAAACCGCAAGGCCCAGGTCTTTGATATTTGGTATGAAGCTTCATCTAGTGGACCCCTACCAAGATTGTTCAAATTATTGTGCTGGGGCCAAAAATGCCCCTGCCCCGGGGCCCTTTGGTTTTACATGGCTTATATAGGGAAAATCTTTAAAAATCTTCTTCTCTGAAACTGCAATGCCCAGGTCTTTGATATTTGGTATGAATCTTCATCTTATGGATCCCTACCAAGATTGTTCAAATTATAATGCTGGGGCCAAAAATGCCCCCGCCCCGGGGCCCTTTGGTTTTACATAGGCTTATATAGGGAAAACCTTTAAAAATCTTCTTCTCTGAAACCGCAATGCCCAGGTCTTTGATATCTGGTATGAAGCTTCACCTAGTGAACCCCTACCAAGATTGTTCAAATTATAGTGCTGGGGCCAAAAATGCCCCCGCCCCAGGGCCCTTTGGTTTTACATGGGCTTATATTGGGAAAATCTTTAAAAAAATCTTCTTCTCTGAAACTGCAGGGCCCAGGTCTTTGCTATTTGGTATGAAGCTTCATCTAGTGGACCCCTACCAAGACTGTTAAAATTATAGTGCTGGGGCCAAAAATGCCCCCGCCCCAGGGCCCTTTGGTTTTACATATACTTATATAGGGAAAATCTTTAAAAATCTTCTTTTCTGAAACTGCAAGGCCCAGATCTTTGATATTTGGTATGAAGCTTCATCTTGTGGACCTCTATCAAGATTTTTCAAATTATAGCCCTGGGGCCAAAAATGCCCCTGCTCCTGGGCCCTTTGGTTTTTCATAGACTTATATAGGGAAAATCTTGAAAAATCTTCTACTCTGAAACCACAAGGCCTAGGTCTTTGACATTTGGTATGAAGCTTCAGCTAGTGGACCTCTACCAAGATTGTTCAAATTATAGCCCTGTGGCCACAAATGCCCCCGCCCCAGGGCCCTTTGGTTTTACATAGACTTATAATAGAGATAATCTTTGAAAATCTTCTTCTCTGAAACAACAAGGCCCAGGTCTTTGATATTTGGTGTGAAGCTTCATCTAGTGGACCTCTATCAAGATTGTTTAAATTATAGCCATGAGGCCAAAAATGCCCCTGCCCCGGGGCCATTTGGTTTTACATAGGCTTATGTAAGGAATATCTTTAAAAAAATCTTCTTCTCTGAAACCGCAATGCGCAGGTCTTTGATATTTGTTGTGTAGCTTCATCTAGTGGACCTTTGCCAAGATTGTTCAAATTATAGCCTTTGTTGATATTTGGTATGAAGCTTCACCTTTTTAGACCTCCCTCAACATCATGCACATTATGGCCCTGGGGTCAATAATGGCCCTCCCTGGGACCCACTTGTTACTCTGTGGATCAGGTGAGCGATCCAGGGCCATCATGGTCCTCTTGTTAAGGTAACTGGAGGCTAGAACACATTGGGGCTAACCCCAGTTCGACAAGTGGGATTAGTTGTTAGCTTCTCTTTTCCCATGGCTGCCAATGAGCGAACTCCTGCAATTCGGCAGTTGTCAGCCAGCCGAATGGAAGAAAAGTGATTTCTGTCGCAGAGGATTTTATTTGTTTGCTTTGAGGTTTAACGTCCCCGTCAACACTGTAAAGGTCATTTTGGAGACGCTGCTTCCAATTTTGTGGGACTTTTGCCCAACATTGAGATGAAATGACATCTCAAGCCCTGCCGCCCAATGAAACCAATAGGGCTTATAAGCATGGACGGGCCGACTCGCACCGCTTTGCCTGGGCAGGCTTAGATCCTCACTAAGCGGTTTACCAGTACTCGTGTGCGGGTCGGTTTCAGCTCTGCGTGGAAGCACCATGCAGCCAATCTATTTCTTTAAGCGCCGATGGACCGGGGCCGCGCAGAGGATTTAAAAAGTAGGTCAATCCCACTTTCCAAAACCCCTTCTCCAGATGTCATGAAGGCACAAAGCGCACCCAAGGAAACGCCTTTGTCCTGTAAAGTGAGAAGTTCATTGGCGATTTTGGAATTTAGAATGAAAAATCAGACCAAAGTCGGGCTCTGGTTTGTGTTGACACGTGGCCTATTCCGGCTGTGAAATGTGTCATAACACGACCCTATGTCTTGGCCTTAGCAAGATGCTTTTCATGCACTATCGGTTTTTGGCTTCCATTAGACTCAATCCCCCACTACATGTTAGAGCAACGCTTTCGGACACGGTGCTTTGTGAAATCTCAGGTAATCTTCCACACAGATATAATATTTACAAGCAGGAAAATAATACTCACTGCAGGAAAAATTTAACTCTCTGATGAACAAATACTTTCTGCAGAACAAAACATTACTGTCTGCAGACTTTCTGCAGAACAAAACATTACTGTCTGCAGGACATATATTACTTTGCCGGACAAATATTACTCTCTGATTAGTACTCTCTGCATGATGAATGGCTTGTTAATTGGTATTTTAATATCATTTATGATTAAATTTACTGACATGCTCAAATTAGTTGTCTTTTTACACTGGCTGTCTTTCAAAAAAATCTTTGCAACTGTCATGTGAATCTCATAACGCATCCGTGTGACACAGTGCTTTCTTTTATATCTCTTAAATGGTCTGAAAAAAGTAATAGTTTTCTTAGTAATTCTCCAAACATTGGTAATGTTTCTAACGAGTGCACAAAACCTGTCTTGGAGCTGTAAACCACAATTTTCTCTATATAAAATGGCGTTTGTGGGGATTTTCATCACATAGACATGCTGAAATCTTGTTTTAGATAAATACGAATGAAAGAGATGGTGGCGTGGTAGTTGGAAACTGGTCAGGAAAATACGACGATGGTGTTGCCCCCTACGCATGGACCGGAAGTACAGCCATATTGGAAGAATTTTTAAAGAAAAGAAAAGGTGTCAAATTTGGTCACTGCTGGACCTTTGCAGCAATTGCTACGACAGGTTAGTAAATGAGAGGTTACTGGCGGTCAGCAGTCAGCCATTGTCACCTAGATAAACAAGCTCGATGTCCGTCTAAGTGTGCCTTGATACTGCACATTACGAAAACACGCCTATACAAATACATTGTAAACTTTATCGCCGAAAAAAAAAGAAAATTCTAAGAAGAAAATAACATTTTTCTTATTTCTGCTCAAAATATAGATTGTGGATACTCGTTTGAACCGCCTCATTGAGGCGGTTCTAATGAGTACGCACAATCTATATTTTAGAACAGAAATAAGAAAGAATAAGGTTTACCCCTATAATCCCCAGTTGACTACGAGATGATAGTGGGTTCGAGGGTGTCAAATTATATAGGCGTGTTTGTGTGATGGGCTGGAACAGACTTTTTCATACTTAGAGGACTTTACAGACGGCCATGAAAACAAACATAATACTGAGGGGCAGCAGTCAGCCATTGTTACCTAGGTAAACAAGTTGGATGTCCGTATAAATGCGCCATGGTATTGCAGTTGGAACATACATTTTCATACATACTATAGGAATTTATTGATGGTCATGAAAACAAAGATATGAACTTTTAAATTTATAGTCACACTTAACTTTGCTATAATTTTAGATAAATGTATAACTTCAGACTTGAAGTGAAGGCAATGATCAGGAATCGATACAATTAACCCACAGCTCCCATCAGAGACACCAAAGGCATGAAATAAGTAGACCTTAATGGAAACATCAATAGCAGAAAGCCAAAAGGCCAGTTACTTTCCCACAAAATAGTCACTTGGCTATCCAAAACAAAAAACTTTAAGCCGGCCTCGGTAGCTCAATTGGATACATGCCTGACTCGTAATCAGGAGGACGAGGGTTCGATACCTGCCGGAGCCGGCAACATTCTTTCGTGGAGATTGATAATGAAATCTTTTCTACGGTCATTCTCTCCCCTCCTCTGATTCAAGAAGGGCAGTTGTCAGTTTCTGGCGAAATAATGTGTACTGTACTGGTTAACCGCTTACGTATAAGCCTGCCAAGGAAAAGCGTGGATAAGTAAACTGACCGGCTCAAAAATGACCTAAATAGTGTTGACTGGGCAGTTAACTCCAATACAAACAAACAAACAAAAAACTTTAAACAATAATCGTTTCTGCTGTGAATTATCCAATTCAAGCCTTGTCATTTGAACAGTTTAAGTGCACCCTTCTTTCTCTATGGTGTCTTGGACAAGGTGTTAGGTAATTCTATCGCTGCCTTTCTGTTTACAAGACTTGGAGTATAAGATGCCAGAGGAAGTCATTTTTAGGCCTGATGTATTTCAGAATGTATTTATTGGGAATGGGAACATCTTCAGGGGCGGCAACTCCTGCAAAAGTATTTTTGTCTCCCTTGTCAATAGGGGTCAACTCTTAAAGGAAAGAATTTGCTCCTCGGGAGCAAATTCTTTCCTTTAAAAGTAGACCCCTTTTCAGAGGGACAGGGCTGACAGAAAAGCGAATAGGGAGTCCCGAAAGTTGGCTCCCTTTGAAAAATGACGGATTAATCTGCCAGGTGTCCCAATTCCCCTTAAGATTAACACTATTTGCAATGATAGAGGTTGTCGTGATAAGCAGGACAAGGATTAAACGTGAATATCCTGAGATGAACTAGAAAACACATTTCTAATTTATGACTGTTTGAGAAAACTTCAAGAAGACACAACTTTGTGGAGTTTCTATGTTATGCGATAGAAGCCTCTTTGTCAGCCTTGTCAGCCTCGATAGCTCAGTGGTCAGTGATCGAAAGGTAGTGGGTTCAAATCCGGCCACCGGAGGCGAGGTGTGTCCTTGGGCAAGACACATCATGACGATGCCCCACTCGATATAGGTGTAATTGGGTAGCAGTGATGTTAAAGTTACAGCCTCTCTCTTTCGCGCGCGTGATAACATCCGGAATGAGAGTTCGAGGATGATTAAATAAACTTGAAGTTTTCGTCGCAATTAAGCCATCTCTGCCTCGCATCAATTTCGCGTGAAGGATTCCAGCTCCATAAATGTGAATGCAAAAAGAAAAGCTATATTAGCTTTATTTAACCACCGAAATTTTAACATCATATGAAAAACTATTTCAGTAGCATTATTTTGAAATATGAAACTAAATTTACCATCCAAAAGAAATATTCACATCCTATTTATATTTGAATGTGAATGTTTCAGTCTGACCTAAGTGGATTTTAACCCATTGGTGCAGTGGTTACGCTATTCGTCTTGTAAACCAGGGGTCGCAGGATCGATCCCAGGCTTCTCCAGACTTTCGGATAAGTCTTTAAACCGAGGGCCCGTCTCCGCATGACCTTAGCTGTTGGTGGGACGTAAAACTCAAACACTCACTCACTCTTAACCCATTGCATGCGGGAAACCCATAAAGGGGTACCTTGGCAAGCAGTGCAGGCCGGGAAGATCGCGGTGTCTGATGAGGGCCCACACTATTTGCTAACTGATTTTTTTGTCAAAAGTGGAAGCAAAACGACAAAAACAGGCCTGACAGCCCTGATATGACAAATGGACTTGTCCAACATAAAGCAATAGAAGAGTCCACTAGTATACAATGAGTTAAAAAGTGTGCTTGTTTAAAATTTATTCAGAATTGCTGGCTGTATTTCAGTGTTCAGAGCACTCGGTATTCCGACTAGGTGTGTGACAGGCTTCAAGGCTGCTCACGATGGAGATTATAGCTCTGCTATGGATGCTCACTGGACCACAGACGGCAAACCCAGAAAGTCTTTAGACGATGCTGTATGGTAGGCACAATCATCACGAAAACATGCCTTTATAATTTTGACCCCATTAAACCCCATTTTATAGAGTGAAACTTGGGTTTACAAGGATAAACCGTTTTTCTTCATTCTGCTCTAAAAAATAAATTGAGTGTACTCGTTAGACCCGCCTCAATTAGGGGGTTCTAACGAGTACCAAGAATCTATATTTTGAGCAGAAATAAGAAAAATATTAAAATTTTTCCTCTGAAAATTGTCGCTCTTTTTTTCGGCGCGAACATTAACAATATATTTGTACAGGAGTTATTGCGTAATGACTAACAGATTTCCTAGCTTTCTGTAAAGAGGAGTTTGCGTTTGTTATTTTGGGCGGGGCCGTATGCTTTTGTTTATAGAATAAGGTTAGCGGAGTCATTCTTTGGAGGCTCGCCCTCGATATGTAGCGTATCGTCATTTCACGCAATAACGTATACTTTCAAAGTTTATATTCAGGATAATCTTGTTTTCGAGTTATTAATAAACCACTGATATTTTGTCCTGCATTTTTTGGCTCGTTTCACTCTTGTGGATTATCTGTTCGATATTTTAGCCGAATTTATTATATGATTAGGGATAGAATCAGAATCACCAACACAAAACATGGAGGAACCACAGCAAAAGCACCGACTTCGAACGGTCTGTAAAATTACTGGTGGGTTTAAGTTAATTTTATGGGATCCCAACCCTCACCCTTACTTTCACTGTTGTTCAAACAAGTATTTGTTTGGTCCGCATCGGTCTGAAAGTCTGTCAGACTTGAAGGAGAGGAGATTATTGTATGTGGTTCGGTAAACTAGCCAGAGATATAAATCGTTATTGTAGTGCGTTAATTGTTACCATGGGCCGGCATGGCCTATTGCCATATGCATAAGAATCTGATATTCAGTGTTGCCTTTTCAGCAGGTGCTAAAGAACTATGAAGTTAAATCAGAAAGGATTTCTTTGAGTTATACATCGACCCTACATTCTATGAAATGCCATTGTTTAAAAATACTACTCGACGAATTTTTGCTTTAAGATAGCTCCATTGAATAACAAAGGCCACAAATTGAGGTACTTTAATGAATACTAATAAATATGTTAGTGGGCTGAAATGCATAAATGTCTATGAAAGGTTTACCTGACAAAGTCACTTCACTACGTTCGTCAATATTTCGTCCAGATTTTGCATCAAACTACTGGTGCTCATTTAAATTCAAGCACACGTAAATTTTCATATTAAAATATAAATTGAAAGGGCAATGCCCCAATGTCCAAATATTAATATGATACCAATTTTATACCCTATGTACTAAAACACACCGATATATAATAAACATATCATGTAGTAAATGCTACTTCTAGAGTCATGTAATGCTATAAGAATCTAACATGAGTGTAAGGGGTGAATAGAAAAATCCATTTTGAGGATCGCAGTCCGGCATCACGAGACTTGCCGGACTGTATTCCCGAGGGTTGGATTTTCTATATACCCCTCACAGCATATAAGATGCTTTTTATTGCTGAATTGTTAATAATGCAGTCACTTCAGTTGCCGACGTCCGCCATATTGCCGTCGTATGATGTTAAGTGACGTCACGGTGCATATGAGGTCGTAGTCAGCCAGTGCATACCAAACACATAATACTATTCGATTTTTTACCCTGTCCCTGGGTAAGAACACCAGGGTAAGAACCACGGATTTCCTTATCTGGTGTGCAAGAAAATATTTTCTTGCACACCAGAAAAGGAAATCCGTGATTTTACCCTGGTATAGAAATTTATGTTCTGACCCTGGTGTTCCGACCCCAAATCGAATATAACCGCGTGTTTGATAAATGCACTGGTTGATTACAACCTCATGCGCGGCGTCGTCATGCGTGACGTCACTTTACATTCCTGTCATCACAAAATGGCGGACGTCGGTTACCGAAGTGACAGCAGCATTAAAAATTTGCAATAGAAATGGAAGGTATGCAAGAAAAAGAATCCAATATGGTTGTGAGGGGTGGATAGAAAAATCCGTCCCTCGGGCTCACTGTCCGGCATCACTCGGCAAGCCTCGTGATGCCGGACAGTGTCCCTCGGGACGGATTTTTCAATCCACCCCTCACACCAATATAAGATTCTTATATCCTATCCCAGGCTAAAACCACAGATTTCCTTATCTGGTGTGCAAGAAAATATTATATCACATGGTTGTGTTATGGTACTGGTTGAATGCTTTTAAGGCCATCTAACGGAATTTCATTATACTACTCAGGGACTTCCATGTATGGAACGAGTCTTGGTGTAAACGACCAGATTTGCCTCCGGGATTTGAAGGTTGGCAAGCATATGACCCAACGCCTATGGAGTGCTTAGAAGGTATAGTATAGACAGACGAAATCAGATAGAAGTTTTGATCATGACAGAATGACCATTTCAGCCAGCGCATGACAAAACCTACAATAAGACGTGCACGAATCGAAGACTCAGATCAGCCTGTGCATCCATATGGTCTAACCAGAGACTTCTCTTGCTGCATAGAGGAGCATTGGGCCTTAAGCTATCCTTAGAGAGCAGAACGAAGACTCTGATCAGACTGATCTGAGTCTTCGTTGGGCGCACGTGACTTATTGTAGGTTTTGTCATGCGCTGGCTCAATAAGTGTTCTTTCCATTAAGTATTTGTATTCTGCTTATTCATAGGCACCACCTATCCGAGACGATTTAAATAGTTATGACAACGCTTCCTTCTTAAAATTCTACAGCGTTCAAATACGGAAAATTATTTGCGATTCTTTAATCTAATTAAATTGAATATGCTTGAACTATACAAATCCGGATGATGCAGAGCTTATTTTATTCTAGGAGTGTAACAACGCAGTCCTTAGTTTTACGTTAAAGCGTTGATGTGAAGAACATTTCAGAAATTTCATTTTTCAGAAATTTACCATTTGAAATGTAAGACATTGGTGCCTTCTTTGGATTACATTTCATCTTTTCAGTTATTTGCAAACTCAAACTAACTATTTCTAAAACTTTTAGCTGTAATACAGAAATATAGCAACACTTCAAATGTTATACATTGATGCCTTCTCTGGAATAGATTTTAGCTTTTCAGTTTGGTAGCAAACATAAAGTAATTATTTATATAACTTTGTAGCCGTAATCACAAGTCCTGTTTGTTTACTGCAGAACTTCTATTGTTGCCAGTGGTATTGTTTTCATAGAGGATCTTACATGAGTGTTCATGTAGTATTGAATTTTTTAAACAAGTTGAGAAAAAGGGATCAAATGCGAGGCTTTGTCGAGCATTTTATCTCTTTTCCTCGACGAGTTTAATAATCTTAATAATACATTAGCACGAATGCAAGACTCTGTTTATCATATGATATTTAAAGCGCATTTTATTCACGATTGCTTTACAAAAATGTCAATATTCCACCCTTTGTAAACGCGACGTCGTTACGGATGTCGTACATGTAACGTTACGGGGCGTATCGAACTAATTTGCATATTTAATCCACTAGTGGATTATCCACTTTATTACATGGCGTTATTACATTCTCAGACGCGATGCCATATGATAAAACGGTTTATTAAATCGGCCGGGTCTTTTTGATGATAACTTTCAAATTTTCAGATTTTGTAAGTTTACGAACATACAGCTTAATGTAATGCAGAATTTATCTGTTTCAGATAATAGCTTCTGAAATAGAAATTGAAGATGTATATCGACTGCAAATGTTTAACAATCGAAGAATGAAAAACACAATTCCATGTTGAGGCTGATATTAATTGAGCCTCGCCAAGCGAATTTGTGTCTTCGAGCATTCCGTCATGACAAATTTTAACTGCGCATGCCCAGACATTCAGAGGGGCCAGGGATATGGCTTTCTGTCTGAAGGTTCCTCTTGATTCACTGCTTGTATGGGCGAGCAGCAAAGGTTCTGGCGAGACTGCGCGGATGCGCAGGCTCGCCTGAACCTTCGCTGCTCGCATTGGCGATAAGTACCAAATCGCTTGACGGGGCCCAATTTACTTTGCAAAATATTTCATGCAAAGTTGTTATAAAGGCATTTATTGACACAGCGTGCTGCGAAATATTAATTCACAACACTTATTATCTTTATCTGCCCGATACCGATATGTGTTAACCAGGGTGAATCAGGATAACTGGTAGCTTAGTCAGATGCGCGTCTGACAAGTGATCAGGAGGTCGCGGATTCGATACCTGCCAGGTCGACAACAACCATTGGTGGTAATTGACCATGAAATCTCGTCTACGTTCATGCTCACCCTGCTGCTGATTCAAGGTCAGTTGTCAGTTTCTGTCCAGAATAAGTGTGGGTAACTGACTGGCTTGATATGACCTAAATAGTGTTGACTGGAACGTTAAACTCTAAGAGAGCAACCAGCTCTTTCTTTCCTGCCGAGATTACTACAATGCCGTTTAAGAAATACAAAAAACGACAGGGTATTAAACAGGGCTAAACAATAAGAAAAACATTTACAAACTGGTCTAAGACATCGAACAATACAAAAACCCCATTGCGAAAACACGCCTTTACAAATACATTGCAAACTTAATCGCCGAAAAAACGAAAATTTTAACATGAAAAATTGTGATATTTTTCTTATTTCTGCTCAAGATATAGATTGTGGGTACTCGTTAGAATCGCCTCATCGAGGCGGTTCCAACGAGTACCCACAGTCTTTATTTTAGAGCAGAAATAAGAAAATAAGGTTTACCCCTGTAAACCCCAGTTTTACAATATAAAAGTTGGGTTCAAGGGGGTAAAATTTATATAGGTTTGTTTTCCTAATGCTGCCATAATTTCTGTTTTTACAAATATAGGTGTGTTCACATGCGGGCCTGCTTCTGTGAAAGCTATACGTCAAGGTGAATTATTTTATGGATATGACACAAAATTTATGTTTGCCGAGGTTCACGGCGACCGTGTTAACTGGACTGTTGACCAAGAGGGAAACATGAACCCAGTTGTTAGAGAAAATAAAGTGATAGGGAAATGTATCAGCACCAAGGCTGTTAGCACCATATCCAGGGAGGATCTCACAAATAACTATAAATATCCAGAAGGTAAGTGGTTACTTATCGCTCTGCATGCTGTGTATTTTTAGCAGACGACATATTGAAATATTTTTATATTTTTCCCAGAAAACAGGATTTCACATCTCATGCAACTTGTCTCCTTTTTTTCCAGAAGGCAGGATTTGACATTTCATGCAAAGTGGCTCCTAGGGAGCGAGACAATTTGCATGCAATGTCAAGTCTTCTTTTCCGTTAAAAAATAGCATCAATTTTTCGTCTGCTGAATAAGCCCAGAGAGTGATAGAATTATTACCTTCATAGTGATTACATAGAGGATCTTACATGAGTGCTCATGTATTATTGAATTTATTAAACGAGTTGATGAAAAGGGATAAAATGCGAGGCTTCGCCGAGCATTTTATCCCCTTTCCTCAACTAGTTAAATAAATTCAATAATACATGAGCACGAATGCAATATTCTATTTATCATATGACTTTTATAACGCATTTTATTCACGTCTGTTTACAAAAATGTCAATATTCCACTATTAGTAAACACGACGTCGTAAAGGCCGTCGTACATAAAACGTTACGGGACGTATCTACCAAATTTACATATTTAATCCACTAGTGGATTATCGAAAATATTACATGGCTTTATTACACTCTCAGACGCGACGTCATATGATAAAACATGTAACAGCAAAAGTTGTGTGAAGCTGGCTCTGGTTTCTATGAAGGATTAAGAACCATTACCTTTTGATTATCCTCGTTAGAGGCCCTTATCTCGAGCTATGTACTTGTATGCATACTTTGATTAAGAAATAGATCAGCTCTAACTGTGATTTGTTGAGTAATAAATCACAGTTTGGAGGTCAGTTGTAAAGTAGACAAATCACGAGCGCGTAGCGCGCGTGATTTGTCTACTTACAACTGACCGACAAACTGTGATTTATTACTCCACAAATCACAGACAAGAGCTGATCTATTTCGATTCTAACACGCTGAAAATCGGCAATAATGTTGTTGTTTCCTTCAAAATCTCACAACCTTTCGCCATTGTTAGAAGAAATCCCGCTAAAATTATCGACTGAAACACATGCATTTATATCCTTTTTTATCGTTTTCGATGCGAGAAAACGAAGTTACACCGTCTAGCGTCAAGTAAATCGACTAGTGACGTCATAACTTTGCAGTTTTTAATGACGTCACTCGTCACGCTCTTCCTTGCCGTGATTTGTTGTAGAATAAAACACAGTTGTTTTCCATTGCCTATATAGGCACGCTGTGTTAGAATACTGTACGAAGATACTTCACTTAACACCCCTAGACATTGAATTAGCGTCAGTTACGTTGAAAAATCTAACAAATTCAGTGCCAAAAAAATAAAATACATTGCAGATCTTATACCAGGAGTATTTCGTATTATATGAATGAGAGAATATAGCAATACTTCAAATGTATCATAAATTTTACATGAACGTACTACACTTGTGGGCTTCTTATTATACCTAGAATTTTCTCCATAGAAAATTTGAAATGTTCTCTTATAATTATAAGTTGTCGCAAACTACAATAATGCTACGTGCAAGGTTGCTCAACGATATTACACAATGATCAGATTAATCCTCTACCTTTCTTTAGGTTCCACCGAAGAGAGTGTTACCTTAGAACTAGCGGCCAAACTCAGTTCACAACGTCACGTGACAGTTCCAGAACCAAGTGCCAAAGACATAGACTTCTCATTTGAAACTGACATGCAACGAACCGGGGACTTTAATGTATCTCTTACTATGGAAAATACGAGCGATGAATCTAGACTGGTTGACGTTCACTTATCGGCATTGTCGTGTAAATATACAGGCATACCTAATGCAGACATAAAAGAAACAAGTACAGCAACGGTGCTAGAACCAAATGCTCGTAAGTTCTTCAGAATACTTTACAACTTCTTCGTAAAATAAACATACTTGTGAACTCAAGGTTTTCAGTTCTTGATTGTAATACTTGCTTCAATTATCTAGCTTAATCACAGGTGGGGCGACCTTAAAGAGGTCTCACAGCCCTTCATCATCGTGTCTATTATATTTTCGAGACGTTTTGAACCATCGATTGTACTGCGGAATTTTGAAAATATTAAAAGGGTTACAGATGAGGCCTGCTAGCTAGTTTGGCTGTACGCTACCTGTTTTTAGCTCACCGTCACGTAGTGACGAGGTGAGCTTTTGGGATCACTTTTCGTCCGTCGTCCGTCGTGCGTCCGTGCGTGCGTGCGTCCGTCCGTAAACATTCTTTAAACGACATCTCCTCCTAAACCACTGATCGGATTTTGACCAAACTTCACAGGAATGATCCTTAGGTGGTCCCCTTTCAAAGTTGTTCAAATAATTCCGGTCCGTTGCACATCTAGGTCATAGGAGCCAAAAAGAGATTTTTTTCACCAAAAACATAAAAAATCTTCATCTCTGAAACCACAAGGCCCAGGTCTTTGATATTTGGTATGCAGCTTCATCTGGTGGTCCCCTACCAAGGTTGTTTAAATTATAGTGCTGGGGCCAAAAATGCCCCCGCTCCGGGGCCCTTTGGTTTTACATGGGCTTATATAGGGAAAATCTTTAAAAATCTTCTTCTCTGAAACCGTAAGGCCCTGGTCTTTCATATTTGGTATGAAGCTTCATCTAGTGGACCCCTACCAAGATTGTTCAAATTATAGTGCTGGGGCCAAAAATGCCCCCGCTCCGGGGCCCTTTGATTTTACATGGGCTTATATAGGGAAAATCTTTAAAAATCTTCTTCTCTTAAACCGCAAGGCCCAGGTCTTTGATATTTGGTATGATGCTTCATCTTGTGGACCCCTACCAAGATTGTTCAAATTATAGTGCTGGGGCCAAAATGCCCCCGCTCCAGGGCCCTTTGGTTTTACATGGACTTAAATATGGAAGAGTTTTAAAAATCTTCTTCTCTGAAACCGTAAGGCCCAGGTCTTTGATATTTGGTATGAAGCTTCGTCTAGGGGGCCCTACCAAGATTGTTCAAATTATAGTGCTGGGGTCAAATATGCCCCCGCTCCAGGGCCCTTTGGTTTTACATGGGCTTATATAGGGAAAATGTTTAAAAATTTTCTTCTCTGAAACCGTAAGGTCCATGTCTTTGATATTTGGTATGAAGCTTCATCTCACAAGGCCATGGTCCTTCTTCCCCCCCCCCCCCCCCACTCCGGGGCCCTTTGGTTTTAAATGGGCTTATATAGGGAAAATCTTTAAAAATCTTCTTCTCTGAAACCGCAAGGCCCAGGTCTTTGCTATTTGGTATGAAGCTTCATATAGTGGACTCCTACCAAGATTGTTCAAATTATAGTGCTTGGGCTAAAGATGCCACCGCCCCGGGGCCCTATGGTTTTACATGGGCTTATATGGGGAAAATCTTTAAAAATCTTCTTCTCGGAAACCCCAAGGGCCAGGTCTTTGCTATTTGGTATGAAGCTTCATCTAGTGGACCCCTACCAAGATTGTTCAAATTATAGTGCTACGGCCAAAACTGCCCCCGACCTGGGGCCCTTTGGTTTTACATAGACTTATATAGAGATATTCCTTAAATATCTTCTTCTGAAACAGCAAGGCCATGGTCTTTGATATTTGGTATGAAGTTTCCTCTAGTGGACCTCTATCAAGATGGTTTAAATTATAGCCCTGAGGCCAAAAATGCCCCCGCCCCGGAGCCATTTGGTTTTATATAGGCTTATGTAGGGAATATCTTTAATAAAAATCTTCTTCTCTGAAACCGCAAGGCCCAGGTCTTTGATATTTGGTATGTAGCATATCTAGTGGACCTTTGCCAAGATTGTTCAAATTATAGCCTTTGTTGATATTTGGTATGAAGCTTCACCTTTTTAGACGTCTCTGAACATTATGCACATTATAGCCCTTGGGTTAATAATGGCCCTCCTTGAGTCCCACTTGTTACTCTATGGATCAGGTGAGCGATCCAGGGCCATCATGGCCCTCTTGTTTAGTTTTGGATTGTAGTCCTAGCTTCCAAAGAATTTCCTTTTTATAGTGGTGTGTGTGTGTGTGTGTGTGTGTGTGTGTGTGTGTGTGTGTGTGTGTGTGTAAGGCCATACGAAAACAAGACTTGGTTTAAAGACTAATCCGAAAGTCTGGAGAAGCTCGACATCGAGCCCACGACCCCTGGTGAACGAGGCGAGTAGTTTAACCACTACACCACGGAAGTCTCTCATTTTTATAGAATAGTTATTAAGATATTCCTCATTTGAGCCCCGCCAAGCGAATTTGTGTCTTCGAGCATTCCGTCATGACAAATTTTAACTGCGCATGCCCAGCCATTCAGAAGGGCCAGGGATATGGCTTTCTGTCTGAAGGTTCCTTTTGATTCACTGCTTGTATGGTTATTTTTGAAAACGTGTTATATTTTTCTTATTTACACCACAACCATTATTATTTAGGCGGTATGTTGAGTACCCACAACCTATGTCTTAGAGCAGAAATAATGAAAAATAAAACAATAGTGTATACCCCGGTAAACTCCAGTTTTCTCAATATAAAGTGGGAGCGGGGAGTTAATTAGACGGACTTGTCGATAGTTTAGGTAAGAAAATTCTAAATAACTGTCGTGCTATACGAACATGCTACATAAATATTGGCGGCTAACATGAGTCAGATCAGGTTGCACATCCGCACTGACTGATCTGAGTATTCTCTGTCTACGTGAAGCGTCAGTGTAAATTACAATAACACATCTCCAAAACGCTTATGTTTCTGATGAAAGTTTGTGATATTTTATTTATATTAGTCCACATATACGTTCTTAGTGCTCGTTAGAACCGCTTCATTGAGTCGATTTTAACGGGTACCTCCAAACTATGTATTGGAGCAGGAATGAGGAAAATTATGTATACCCAGTTACCCCCAGTTTTCTTTATATAAAGTGGGGTTTAGGAGGGTGTTCATGATACGAACTTGTTAATGTGATGACACAGCGATTTCCACGGGAAAGCAGCAATGTCTTCTAGTAGAGACTGTACACACAAATACAGCCTGATCTGTGTTATAGCACTAAGGATAACATCAAGCACACGTTTTGTCGCGGCGCGACGCATGGAATGCGTTGTCAGATACAAGCTTCTTCAAGATCCGGCAAATGTTAATGCATGAAAAAACATGGATGATCAAAAAAAAATACCAACGACACAATAAAAGGCTAAAAGGTTGCCTTTGGAAACGAAAAACACATAAAAGAACGAAAATCGGAGATTCGGTTTTATTGAGTCTCTTCATACACAGCAATGTACTTTGCAAGACCTCCTAGCACCGGCTTAAGCGATATTCGATTTTCAAAGTAACCACAATGGACTCAATGATCCAAAAGGAAAAGAAAATATAATCTGCACTGTGATGAAGCACGGGGAACCTTTTACGGCCGCCACACGGCACTTAACACCAGCTGCAGTGTGGTAAAATAAAAAACTAAAAGGTTGCCTTTGGAAACAAAGAACACATAAAAGAACGTACACTCCATCTTTTTCACTTCTGTGGTGTATTCCTTGCTTCCAAAGGATAACCCTTTTATAGAACATATTAAGCGATTTTCGATTTTCAAAGTAACCAGAACAAAGTCAGTTAACGAATGAGACACTGCAAAAGAACGACCATCTTAGGAGGTCAGTCGTAAAACTACTGGGAGGCTGCAGCTACGGAGTTTGTGAAATTTCAAAGTAGAAGTAAAACAAAGATCAGGAATTGATACAATTAACTTACTCCACCCATAAAAGACACCAAAGGCAAAGAAATACTAACATTAAGCGACCAGACCATAATTGAAACCTAAACAAAGGAAGGCCATAAGGACAGTTACTTTCCCACAAAATGGCCATATGGCCATCCAAAATTAAAAGACACAAGTGATACACACAGTAAGTAACAAACAACAACATAAATAAATCGCCACAGAAGAGCCGCCTTGGAACGGTCAGTGGAAGATTTCCACTGGGGGGCTTAAATCGATTTTACGTGGCCACAATCCTCGCCCTTACTTCCGTCGCGATTTAGACAAATAATTTGTTCAGTCCGCATGAAGGCCTCGCCGGCAGTTCCAGTGCAGTATCAAACATAATAACAACAACTAGAAATGTTTGAAGAGGAAAACACTGTTCCCCCACCATAAATATATCTTAAACATCCATTTGACTTTAATAACTAGGTTCAGATCACCAAAATTGACTGTTTTTTTTTTGGTGGGGGGGGGGGGGGGCTGTGACCTTGGAAATGAGGTCAAGGCCATCATATCCTAACGACTGTTTTCCCCCATCCTAATGCTGTAACTCTGCAAGTTTGGTCAGAATCCATCTATAGGTTCAGGAGGTGTAGGGCTTCAAACAGGCCACGCCCACGCGAACGGGATTCGCACCAAAACAATATGCCCCCCCCCCCTTCCCCTCCGCTTGGGGAATAATAATTGATCCGCATGGAAGCTTTCTAGCTTTACAGTGAGTAAAATAAAATACATAGTTAAATGGGCATGTATAGATTAATGCTATCAGGATACAAGGTTGAAGTCTCAACAGCAATCCGACGTCAGAGGAGAAGAAAATCACAAATTACGGTAGGTCGAATCCAGGAAACATCAGGCTGCACCCCTCTTGAATTCAAAAGATTTTAGGATGGGGCCGTCATAGAGTCCGAAGTCCAGCCCATCGACGTGCAATCGAACAGCGAAGAAAAGCTGTACACGGTAAACAAGTGTCGACACCGAAACACGATATCAGGCGCATAACATCCATGCTACAACCTTTTTTTGGGGGGGTAATTCGCAACAATTTTCCTGATCAGAAATATTATCACTTCCTAGTATTGTTTTGAATTTATAAACTAAATCTCAATAAAATTCATGTTGTTTACACAAGTACGAATGCTAGATTCTATTCATCGACATTTCAAACGCATTTTATTCATGATTTTTTATAATTTCAATATTTCGCCATTTGTAAACGCGACGTCGCTAAGGGCGTCGTCCGTGTAACGTTAGGGGGCGTATTAAACAAATTTACATATTTCATCCTCAAGTGGATTACCGAATTTAATACATAGCGTTATTACATTCTCGGACGCGACGTCATATGTTAAAAAGAACATACACAGCGGCTAGCAAAGCAATATATAAGAGCCTCTACTGTTGCTTTACCAACGAACTTCTATGTATCTGAAATCAAAAGGTAACTAAAAAGTTGTTGTTACGTCATATTTTATGCCCTGTTCGGATGAATTTTTGTCACTTAATTATTCACTGTCTGTGTCTAAATAAAACTGGAAATAAAAAGCTAAAAGGTATCACCGAATATAGTTTTATATAACACATACATAACTGCATATATATATACGACTGTTTATGCTTATTTATAATTTCAGAGTCCGAAGTGATATTGTCTGTAAAATGCGGTGACTATATAGGCGTCGTGGATGCAGACAGTCATGTAAACGTTTATGCCTTAGCAACAGTTAAAGAAACCAACCAACGATTTGTAGCGTCTGAAGCTTGTTGGATTGAGAAACCTCATATAGAGCTAAAGGTATGACTTGCCTCATGGAATACCTATACGAATATACAGTAGAACTTCGATGGCTCGAACACCGATGGCTCGTTCACCATGGATGTGTCGAACCCATTCTTGAGCCCCTAACGAAATCCTCTACATAAGAAATAGTGAGAGATAATTAAGGAGATTTTAGTCTTTTATCTTGCAAATGTATGCTGTGTGTACTCATTAGAATCGCCTCGATGAGGCGATTCTAATGAGTACACACAGCATGCATTTTCAATATAGAACACCGAGAAGATGTCTAAAACTATCTCGTTATGCCTCCTGACAGGTACCTCAGTGGCTCGAACTACCCCTCTCTCGAACAGATTTTCGGGGTCCCAAAGGTGCCATTGAAGTTCGACTATAGTAAGAGAAAGATACTTATAAAATGCTGCAACGAAGAAACAAAGCTATCAATTAACATGTTCGTGTGCCTCATATTTTCAGTGATAGCAATTTTTCAGATGAAACGTTATGTTAGTTTTAATATTTTTCCATCCGTTTAAAACACCTGTCACAAATGTGGTCATTCATTAAATATGTTCTAGAAAGGGTTATCCTTTGGAAGCAAGGAATACACCAAAGAACTGAAAAAAATATGGAGTGTACATGTTTTCTGGGCCAGACTAGCTACTTTCGGCCATTTAAACCTCATCAGTGACCCTTAAATACTTTCAAAATTCCACAATGGAATCAATGATCCCAAAGGACAAGAAACTCTAAACTTCACTATGATGTAGGGCAGGGAGACTTTTTTCTGCCGCCACACATTCCCAGACAACAGCTGTAGTGACGATAAATATGTTCTAGAAAGGGTTATCTTTTGGAAGCAAGGAATACACCACAGAACTGGAAATTATGGAGTGTAGATGTTTTCTGGGCCAGACTAGCTAGTTTCGGCAATTTATGCTGTCAGTCACAGTTTTGTTTTATTTAAACTATCGACACCATTATGTAAATTTATTGACACTGTATCAAGCACTGTATTCTTTAATTTTTCTATTAAATCAATCGCATCATTCTGTAACTTATCGACAGTACACCAATCACAGTATTCTGTAAAGTATCTGCTCTATATCGGTCAAAGTATTCTAATCGGTTTCTACACAATGATATGTATAGAATTTGGGGATAACTGTATTCAAAATTGTCATTTGGGGAGGTAAATCGGTGGTTTTACGGTCGGAAATTGCGACTGTAAAACCAACGATTTTCCTCCCCATAATGACAATTTTCAATAAAGTTATGCCCATTCGAATGCGCTTATTCGTTTTTTTTTTTTTTTTTTTTTTTTTGTTGTTGAAAATTGTACTATTTTGCACAAAAATAGCTCTATGAGCTGCGTAAAACCAAACTTCAGCCAATGAAATAATAATTAAATAATTCTCGACCTTCTTTATAGAGAATAACACATTTAGTACTAATCTTCCATGTGGCCCTCTTTTCCTGGGTAGGAACCAGTACTAAGCAATGTGGATAAAGTCTCTTGTTCAAGGAAACAACACGTGGCGCTTTCTAGGATAATGTATTTCTTGCGAAAAGGTACGTCGGATTTCCGACAGTATATCGTGGAATATACCGTCACAAATTTGACGTTATCCAATCAGACGTCGCTTTACATACGTAAGTGCATTAGAATATGCGTTATTACTTTTTATGATTTCAGACCGAGGGTAGTGCACACATAGGCAAAACATTTGACATTCTCATCAAACTGGTCAATCCACTAGCCGTTCCTATGACCAATGGGCACATACATATAGAGGGTCCAGGGATGCAGAGAATATCATCCCTGAAAGTCAAGTAAGTTGATACATGTTTACTATCGTTGTCTTTCAGCAAACATGTAATCTTATTAACTTAGGAAACAGTATGCTATTTGGAATATTGCCATAAGTGTTTCAGGTCGCCCATAGAACCAAGGGGCAATATTTTTGACTGTACTCCAAGCTGCCTTGAAATAACTGTTTGATTACCTAAGCCATAGAATACACTGTATAAGAGATCAATGAACAAATGTTTTCAAGAGTTATGATACTTTCAGATCTAGAAAAACACCATTTTTCAATCATTATTTGTGCTTTTATTGTATATACATGTATACAGAACACATGGAGGATCTTACATGAGTGTTCATATATTATTGAATTTATTAAACGAGTTGAGGAAAAATGATAAAATGCGAGGCTTTGCCGCGCATTTTATCTTTTTTCCTCGAGATTAATAAATATTTATCATATGACATTTAAAACGCATTTTATTCACGATTGGTTACAAAAATGTCAACATTCCGCCATTAGTAAACACGACACCATTAAGGACGGCGTACGTGTAACGTTACTGGGCATATCTAACTAATTTGCATATTTAATCCACTAGTGGATTATCAAAAATATTACATGGCGTTATTACACTCTCAGACGCGACGTCATATGATAAATATAAATAACACATTGACCGTATTTTCGTTTGGTTCTTTACAACACAGTTTTAGATATAACAAGGTTCAAAGATGGATTATAAAAATGCATATATTATATAGACCACTGACCGTCCGATAGTAAAAATATTTTATGATGATATAGTTCGTCCTATAGCCAAAAAATATAAATATCACTTTGTATAGCAGACTGGTTAATTATGAAGATTGTTACATTCGGTTCTATTTCGAGCCAATTATGGTAAACAAGACATCGTGTTCGAGTTTTGAAATTTACTTTTTCTTTCTTTTCAGAAAATCAATAGCGCCTGGGGAGGAAATTCGTGAAACGGTACAGATGAAGCCAAGACGTCTGGGGAGAAAGGAGGTTATTGCCAGTTTCCATAGCAAACAAGTGTGTGACATCACAGGGGTCACAGAGGTCGATGTTACAGAAGAAAACAGAAACTGAAGCTTATATATTTTAGTTACAATTGATTCACAAGTACATACCTCAAGAAAGAAGATGTGATGTGGATAATTTAGAGATGAAAATTATTATCTCTTCTTGAACACTAATGTTGTGTATTCAAGTAAGGCATGCTTCGATTGTTCTGCGAATCAGCCACCATATTTTCTAAACGTCTATCTGGTTTACGACCCATTCAATGGTTGTTACGTACACTACTCAAAACAATTGAAGGAACAAACACATATTTACTCATAGTATAAAGTTGTTGGATAATGATGATGAAAAACGATTCAGAAAAATGAATAACTTTATCTGCAACATGTGAATAGCACACTGGCAATCAGTTCACAAATCACGGCCTGTAACCTGTTAAGGAAGAATTTGCATAAACGTTTGAGAAATCGCCATCTTTACGTCAGATTATTTCAAATGTCATAGACATGCGCAAATCAGTCACTTTCCTGTGAGTAATGTGTATGACCACACAACACACAGCACAACACTCCTGACATCGCCCAGGCATGCTACGAACCAAATTTTGAAGAGTTTGTAAAGCTAGTGTTTCCCACTCATTTTTCTTCGGGTAGTCATAACTTTTAACGGCCAGAAAAAATGGAATTTTGCTGTCTTTTTTTTGGCATATGATCAGTGAACGCCTTTTTAGAAGCCTCCGTGTATAGTATAAGCATATTGTATTGCCCCTGTACATATTACAACAGTACAAACAATGGGGTTGGGCTACAAGATCTACCAACATTAGTTTCAGCCCTTCCCCTAGAATTATATTATATTACAACCAACATGGCAGCAAATATTTACACTATTCCATCATAAGTTATGTCAATTAAATAAATAAATAAATATAAATAAATAAATACATAAATAAACAAATAAATAAATGAATAAATAAATCTGTTCAATCTCTACCAGCTCCCAAGGACCCATCCAGCCAGGGGATCATGCTGCGAACAGTCAAATGATGGTTTGTCTAACCTGAAACAAATCACAGAAAACATTATAAATTAGGAACTTAATTACTATTTAAACGTCTTGTGTCTTTTATGTATGTTTGTATGACTTCAAACAAAACTGCATTTTCATATGTAGGCAAGTTTATTCTCCCATTTAGGGCACCAGAGACACTAAGAGGGTGAAACTGGCGTGTTCTATGGAACCTATTTACTCTTGCGTGCACATATCTGTTACATCTAAAGATAAAATGTTCTATATCTTCAATCTCTTATTAACAATCACATAATGCATTGTCACGAAGATGATTATAAAACAAATCAGCATGCAGATCGCTACATCTGTTACGTAATCTACAGTGTAGAATGGAAAGTTTACGGTTTCCTTTAAAGTAATACTTCGGCATTATAACGGTAGGGTTTAATTCTTGATTAACTTTATAACTAAATGATCCTATTGTTTGACAATTACGGTACTGATCATCACGACCGGTCCCGATAGCTCAGTTGGTAGAGTGTCTGCTCCGGGGAACGGGAGGTCACGGGTTCGATCCCGGGCCGCGACATACTAAAGTCGTTAAAATGGTACTAGCTGCTCCTCACTTGGCACTCAGATTTACGGGGTAGAGCTAGGACTGCTCGACCCAGTGTCAGGATAATGTGACTGGGCGTGGTATCACGTAATGTGTCTGGGACATGATACTTCAGTGAGGCAGTACTATAAAAGCGAGCATTGAGCTCCCTGTCGCAACAAGACACCGTCGTGATCTGACTGAAAAATTGTTGAAAGCGACGTTAAACCCGAATTCACACACACACACACACACTAACACACACACACACACACACACACACACACACACAGACACTGATAATTAAGTCTGTTCGGTGCTTTAATAGACGGCGGAATACAAGAGTTTTGAAAAATTGTAGTTCTCTGCGGAAGTACATTAATATTAGTCCTGTTTCGTAAATCGTATCGAGACGTTTCACCAACTAAATGAGGTATTAAATCCACCATATAAGACGGAACCGTATCATGCGTTGCTTTGTACATAAATTTTAATTTCTGATTATTTCGTCTAAGGGCTAAAGATTCCCAATTGCATTCCTTATATAATCTTTCTAAATAAACAGATCTTGTAAGACCTCTGACGATACGTGTGGCTTCATTTTGCAATTTTTCAAGAGATCTTGCTTGCTCAACTGTACAATTATCCCAAACAATTGAAGACTACTCCATTATTGGCCTTACATATAAAATATAAATTTGATTAGGAGCATGGTAACTGAATGTGTATTTTAATTTTCTCATGACACCAATAACTTTTGATGCTGATGATAATACTTGTTCAATATGATCGTGCCATTTACCTTTTTCATTAAAAGTTATTCCTAAATGCCTATGGCTGGTAACAAACTGAAGTGGGACACCATCGAATATTAAATCTGGGGCAACACCTGTTTCCATTAAGGAAAACAATATTGCTTCTGTTTTATTAGGATTAAAATTAATCAGCCATTGTTTTGCCCATGAACAAATAAAAGCGAGATCATGATTTAGAATCCCTTCTATATCCCTAATGTTAGAAGCTGATACAAAAAGAGAACTATCGTCGGCATACAATCTAGTTAAACTCAATAGATGCTCTGCTATATCATTCACATATATGAGAAAAGGGAGTGGCCTAAGGACAGATCCTTGGGGAACGCCAGCCTTTACATCTTTAGTTTAAGAGAAAGAAGAATTAAGGACAACAATATGTTTCCTGTTAGACAAGTAGCTTGATAACCAGTCGAGCAATGGGCCATCAATTTCATTCTGCTTTAGTTTAAATAACAATCATTTGTGCCACACACGATCGAACACTTTTGAAATGCCACGGAATACCATACACGAAATATGTTTATTATCGAAAGTCTGACATATGTGTTCATCTCAGTGTCGGGTAAAAGTCCAACAAAATTGGAAGCAACGTCTCCAAAATGACCTTTACAGTGTTGACGAGGACGTTAAACCTCAAATCAAACAGACAAAACTGACACATGTGATGGTAAATATCTATAAGATGAAATGTAGTTGAGTGACCAGGAATGAAACCTGACTGACATTTATATAATAACTTATAATCTTTCAGATAATTGTACATATTTTTAAAAACTACTATTTCCATTACTTTGCCAACTGTACTTGATAGAGAAAACGGGTCTATAGTTTGCAGGATCTGACTTTTCACCTTTTTTATACAAAGATATAACGTTATTTTGCTTCCAGGGCTCTGGAAAATGTTTTTCAGAAAGTGAACGATTAAAAAGTATAGTTAGATGTTTTGATACTGCATTCGAAACAGATTTAAGCATTCTATGGTTTATCAAATCAGGGCCTGATGCCTTATTAACATTTAGAGCAGATTAGATATCATTCACTTCACTGTCAGAGATAGTAATTGATTCTAAAGTACTATAGTAATATTTTTAAAAACGGGTAACTGCACATTTTAATCACATACCTTCGATATTGACGTTAAATAGTTGTTTAAACAATCCGCCTTTTCTTTGTCAGTTGTATGCATTTAAATGTCTCCATTTTTAGCTCACCGTCACGTAGTGACGAGGTGAGCTTTTGGGATCACTTTTTGTCCGTCGTCCGTCGTCCGTGCGTGCGTCCGTCCGTGCGTCCGTGCGTCCGTCCGTAAACTTTTTCTTCAAACGACATCTCCTCCTAAACCACTGATCGGATTTTGACCAAACTTCACAGGAATGATCCTTAGGTGGTCCCCTTTCAAAGTTGTTCAAATGGTTCCGGTCCGTTGCACATATGGGTCACAGGAGCTAAAAACAGATTTTTTTCACCGAAAACTTAAAAAATCTTCTTCTCTGAAACTGCAAGGCCCAGGTCTTTGATATTTGGTATGAAGCTTAATCTAGTGGACCCCTACCAAGATTGTTCAAATTATAGTGCTGGGGCCAAAAATGCCCCCGCCCCGGGGCACTTTGGTTTTACATGGGCTTAAATAGGGAAAATCTTTAAAAATCTTCTTCTCTGAAACTGCAAGGCCCAGGTCTTTGATATTTGGTATGAATCTTTATCTGGTGGACCCCTACCAAGATTGTTCAAATTATAGTGCTGGGGCTAAAGATGCCCCCGCCCCGGGGCCTTTTGGTTTTACATGGGCTTATATAGGGAAAATCTTTAAAAATCTTCTTCTCTGAAACTGCAAGGCCCAGGTCTTTGATATTTGGTATGAATCTTTATCTGGTGGACCCCTACAAAGATTGTTCAAATTATAGTGCTGGGGCCAAAGATGCCCCCGCCCCGGGACCCTTTGGTTTTACATGGGCTTATATAGGGAAAATCTTTAAAAATCTTCTTCCCTGAAACTGCAAGGCCCAGGTCTTTGATATTTGGTATGAATCTTCATCTGGTGGACCCCTACCAAGATTGTTCAAATTATAGTGCTGGGGCCAAAGATGCCCCCGCCCCGGGGCCCTTTGGTTTTACATAGGCTTATATAGGGAAAATCTTTATAAATCTTCTTCTATGAAACCGCAAGGCCCAGGTCTTTGATATTTGGTATGAAGCTTCACCTAGTGGACCCCTACCAAGATTGTACAAATTATAGTGCTGGGGCCAAAAATGCCCCCACCCCGGGGCCCTTTGGTTTTAAATTGGCTTATATAGGGAAAATCTTTAAAAATCTTCTTCTCTGAAACTGCAAGGCCCAAGTCTTTGATATTTGGTATGAATCTTCATCTTATGGACCCCTACCAAGATTGTTCAAATTATAGTGCTGGGGCCAAAAATGCCCCCGCCCCGGGGCCCTTTGGTTTTACATAGGCTTATATAGGGAAAACCTTTATAAATCTTCTTCTATGAAACCGCAAGGCCCAGGTCTTTGATATTTGGTATGAAGCTTCATCTAGTGGACCCCTACAAAGATTGTTCAAATTATAGTGCTGGGGCCAAAAATGCCCCCGCCCCGGGGCCCTTTGGTTTTACATAGGCTTATATAGGGAAAATATTTAAAAATCTTCTTTTCTGAAACTGCAAGGCCCAGGTCTTTGATATTTGGTATGAAGTTTCATCTTGTGGACCTCTATCAAGATTGTTCAAATTATAGCCCTGAGGCCAAAATTGCCCCCGCTCCTGGGCCCTTTGGTTTTTCATAGACTTATATAGGGAAAATCTTGAAAAATCTTCTACTCTGAAACCACAAGGCCTAGGTCCTTGACATTTGGTATGAAGCTTCAGCTAGTGGACCTCTACCAAGATTGTTCAAATTATAGCCCTGGGGCCACAATGCCCCCGCCCCAGGGCCCTTTGGTTTTACATAGACTTATAATAGAGATAATCTTTGAAAAGCTTCTTCTCTGAAACCGCAAGGCCTAGGTCTTTGATATTTAGTGTGTAGCTTCATCTAGTGGACCTTTGCCAACATTGTTCAAATTATAGTCTTTTGTTGATATTTGGTATGAAGCTTCACCTTTTTAGACCTCCCTCAACATTATGCACATTATAACCCTGGGGTCAATAATGGCCCTCCCCGGGGCCCACTTGTTACTCTATGGATCAGGTGAGCGATCCAGGGCCATCATGGTCCTCTTGTGTTTTATATTAGGATCACTTTTTGTCTGTCATCCGTGCGTAAACAATTTCTTCAAACGACATCTCCTCCTAAACCACTGATCGGATTTTGACCAAACTTCACAGGAATGATCCTTACCTGGTCCCCTTTCAAAGTTGTTCAAATGGTTCCGGTCCGTTGCACATATAGGTCACAGGAGTCAAAAAAAGATTTTTTCACCGAAAACTTAAAAAATCTTCTTCTCTGAAACCACAAGGCCCAGGTCTTTGATATTTGGTATGAAGCTTCATCTAGTGGACTCCTACCAAGATTGTTAAAATTATAGTACTGGGGCCAAAAATGCCCCCGCCCCGGGGCCCTTTGGTTTTACATGGGCTTATATAGGGAAAATCTTCAAAAATCTTCTTCTCAGAAATCACAAGGCCCCGGTCTTTGATTTTTGGTATGAAGCTTCATCTAGTGGACCTCTAACAAGATTGTTCAAATTATAATGCTGGGGCCAAAAATGACCCCGCCCCGGGGCCCTTTGGTTTTACATGGGCTTATATAGGGAAAATCTGTAAAAATCTTCTTCTCTGAAACCGCAAGGCCCAGGTCTTTGATATTTGATATGAAGCTTCATCTAGTGACCACCTACCAAGATTGTTAAAATTATAGTGCTGTGGCCAAAAATGCCCCCGCCTCGGTGCCCTTTGGTTTTACATGGGCTTATATAGGGAAAATCTTGAAAAATCTTCTTCTCTGAAACCACAAGGCCTAGGTCTTTGATATTTGGTATGAAGCTTCAGCTGGTGGCCCTCTACCAAGATTGTTCAAATTATATCCCTGAGGCCAAAAATGCCCCCGCCTCGGGGCCCTTTGGTTTTACATAGACTTATATAGGGAAAATCTTTAAAAATCTTCTTCTGTGAAACCACAAGGCCTAGGTCTTTGATATTTGGTGTGAAATTTCATCTAGTGGACCTCTATCAAGATTGTTCAAATTATAGCCCTGGGGCCAAAAATGCCCCAAGCACCAAGACCCTTTGGTTTACATAGACTTATATAGGGAAATCTTTAAAAATCTTCTTCTCTGAAACTGCAATGCCCATGACTTTGATATTTGGTATGGAGCTTCATCTAGTGGACAGTTATAGCCTTTGTTGATATTTGGTATGAATTTTCACCTTTTTAGACCTCCCTCAATATTATGCACATTATAACCTTTGGGTCAATAATGGCCCTCCCTGGGGCCCACTTGTTACTCTATGGATCAGGTGAGCGATCCAGGGCCATCATGGCCCTCTTGTGTTTTATATTAGGATCACTTTTTGTCTTTCATCCGTGCGTAAACAATTTCTTCAAACGACAACTCCTCCTTAACCACTGATCGGATTTTGACCAAACTTCACAGGAGTGACCCTTAGGCGGTCCCCTTTCAAAGTTGTTCAAATGCTTCCGGTCCATTGCACATATAGGTCACAGGAGCCAAAAATAGATTTTTTTCGAAGAAAACTTAAAAAATCTTCTTCTCTGAAACCGCAAGGCCCAGGTCTTTGATATTTGGTATGAAGCTTCATCTAGTGGACCCCTACCAAGATTGTTCAAATTATAGTGCTGGGGCCAAAAATGCCCCTGCCCTGGGGCCCTTTGGTTTTACATGGGCTTATATAGGAAAATCTTCAAAAATCTTCTTCTCTGATACCACAAGACCCAGGTCTTCGATAATTGGTATGAAGCTTCATCTAGTGGACCCCTACCAAGATTGTTCAAATTATAGTGCTGGTGCCAAAAATGCCCCCACCCTGGGGCCCTTTGTTTTACATGGGCTTATATTGGGTAAATCTGTAAAAATCTTCTTCTCTGAAACCGCAAAGCCCAGGTCTTTGATATTTGGTATGAAGCTTCATCTAGTGGACCACTACCAAGATTGTTCAAATTATAGTGCTGGGGCCAAAAATGCCCCACCCTGGGGCCCTTTGGTTTGACATGGGGTTATATAGGGAAAATCTTTAAAAAACATTTTTCTCCGAAACTGCAAGGCCCAGGTCTTTGCTATTTGGTATGAAGCTTCATCTAGTGGACCCCTACCAAGATTGTTCAAATTATAGTGCTGGGGCCAAAAATGCCCCCACCCCGGGGCCCTTTGGTTTTTACATGGGGTTATATAGGGAAAATCTTTAAAAATCTTCTTCTCTGAAACTGCAAGGCCCAGGTCTTTGCTATTTGGTATGAAGCTTCTTCTAGTGGACCCCTACCAAGATTGTTCAAATTAAAGTGCTGGGGCCAAAAATGCCCCTGCCCCAGGGCCCTTTGGTTTTACATGGGCTTATATAGGGAAAATCTTTAAAAATCTTCTTCTCTGAAACTGCAAGGTCCAGGTCTTTGATATTTGGTCTGAAGCTTCATCTAGTGGACCTCCATCAAGATTGTTCAAATTATAGTGCTGGGGCCAAAAATGCCCCCGCCCCAGGGCCCTTTGGTTTTACATGGGCTTAATAGGGAAAATCTTTAAAAATCTTCTTCTCTGAAACCGCAAGGCCCAGGTCTTTGATATTTGGTATGAAGCTTCATCTAGTGAACCCCTACCAAGATTATACAAATTGTAGTGCTGGGGCCAAAAATGCCCCAGCCCCAGGGCCCTTTGGTTTTACATGGGCTTATATAGGGAAAATCTTTAAAAATCTTCTTCTCTGAAACTGCAAGGCCCAGGTCTTTGCTATTTGGTATGAAGCTTCATCTAGTGGACCTCTACCAAGATTGTTCAAATTATAGTGCTCGGGCCAAAAATGCCCCCGCCCCGGGTCCCTTTGGTTTTACATAGGCTTTTATAGGGAAAATCTTTAAAAATCTTCTTCTCTGAAACTGCAAGGCCCAGGTCTTTGATATTTGGTATGAAGCTTCATCTTGTGGGCCTCTTCCAAGATTGTTTAAATTATAGCCCTGGGGCCAAAAATGCCCCCGCTCTGGGGCCCTTTGGTTATACATAGACTTATATAGGGAAAATCTTCATCTCTGAAACCACAAGGCCTAGGTCTTTTATATTTGGTATGAAGCATTAGCTAGTGGATCTCTACCAAGATTGTTCAAATTATAGCCCTGAGACCAAAAATGCCCCCGCCTCGGGGCCCTTTGGTTTTTCATAGACTTATATAGGGAAAATCTTTAAAAATCTTCTTCTTCATATTATAGCACTGGGGCCAGAAATGCCCCCGCCCCGAGACCCTTCGGTTTTACATAGACTTACATAGGGAAATCTATAAAAATCCCGTCTTAAACTGCAAGGCCCATGTCTTTGATATTTGGTGTGGAGCTTCATCAAGTAAACCTCTACCAAGATTGTTCAAATTATAACCCTCGGGCCACAAATACCCCTGCTCCGGGGCCCTTTGGTTTTACATAGACTTATATAGAGATAATCTCTCTGAAACAGCAAGGCCCCAGTAAGGTCTTTGATATTTGGTGTGAGTGAGTGAATGTTTCAGTTTTACGTCCCACCAACAGCTATGGTCATATTGAGATGGGAGCTTGGTTTAAAGACTCAACATTATGCACATTATAGCCCTGGGGTCAATAATGGCCCTCCCCTGGGCCCACTTGTTACTCTATGGGTCAGGTGAGCGATCCAGGGCCATCATGGCCCTCTTGTCATTAGTGGAATGAAGCGGCGAAATAGATGCCGAAGCAGTATTTGATTTAATAAAATATCGAGTTAGTTTCCAAATATCCCTTTTATTTTGACTAAAGTTTTCTGTGATAGTATGTTCCAAATTATTATAAAATCATTCATTCGCAATTTTTTCATATTGTTTATTTTATTTCTAATCGTTTTATATTTCTGCTGATCTTCAGGACGTCTGCTTAAATTCGCAGTTGTTTTCAGTCTATCTCTTTTCCTAGAGAATCTACGGATTTCGTTGTCGTATCAAGGTTTATCATCGCTTCTAACCGTTACTTCTTTCGAAGGTATACATTCATGGACATAATTTAAAAATACTGTATTAAAATATTCCACAGTCTGGTCTGAAGGCACTGTATGCAAACAACTCCAATCGTGATTTTTTTTATTTTTATTTTTTTGTTTTCTAGCTCTGTATAGTTGGCATATTTGTACAACCATACTTTTCTGAAGATATGTCGTACATTATATTCAAAAGGCATCTCAATATATGTAGCATTATGATCACTTACCACAGAAGAAATCGGCAGGACACCATAATCCAGTACAGTTTGATCAAAATTAACTATTAAAGGGTCCAATAATGCCCTTCCCCTTGTTGGTTCATTGATCACGTTTTGCAACGAATTCACTAGGAGGACATTTTTTAAATTATAATTATTTGCAATGAATTAATCCTCATTTATATCCCCCAGAATGATAACGTTTTAAGTTAATTCCATGACCTTTTTGGAGATTTTTATTCAGTCTCTCAAAGCAAAATTTATCGCTTGTTCTCGGACTATAAAATAACCCTATTAAGTATAAGCTACTCTTTTGTTTAATTTTAAACCAGATACTCTTATCCCAGTAAAGTTCAAGTTCATAAATTCTCTCGTGTGCTAAATAGATTTATCTTTTCTATAGGGTGAATCATAATTCTGAATCAATAGTGCGTCGTTAGTCAGAATATTTGCATCAAGGTGAGTTTCCGTGAAACAGAGCACATGATAATCAAGAAACTCAAGAAACTCACATTCAGTGTGTTTGAACTTATTCCTGATGCTTCGAATATTAGATTGTAATACGGACAATTTGTGTTTTACGTCGATAGGTCCAGGATTTGATTCAACATCACCCGATATAATCGACAACAAATGAATCAATATGCAGTAGAAATACTCGATTTTGAACCTTGTTTTTTCATCATTAGCATAAGAAAGTATTGTATGCAAAATTTTAAATATAAAATGAAAAAGATAAAAAATTAATTGTAAAATTAATATTTACCTTGCGTAACAACGTTGACCTCTGACATCTGTGTTAGAATACACCCACTGTCATCCGCCACTGAGCTAAACTATTACCCATTCGGTAGCATGTAACCACAGAAAAACATCAGTCTGATGACAGGAGGTCTGTAACCATATTAATGGACTTGTACGCATATGCAACAACCTCCCCGGCAGATGGGCACATGGGACGAGCATAGACGGAACAGTAAGGTGTATAGCAATAAATGCATATACAATAAAGAACAGATAGCATAATGGTGACAAGCTTAGCAATTTTCCGGGAAACAAAATGCTGAAGATTTTCTATTCGGTCCGATTTACATCTTACTATTTTATTAACAAGAAAGGCCTGTGATCACCCACAATCCCAAGAGGAAAGTATGGGGCTCATTAATCTCATACGGACAGCAAAGGCTCTGATCAGACTGCGCATATGCGCATTTACATCTTACTATTTTATTAACAAGAAAGGCCCATGATCACCCAAAATACCTCCAAACAAATACGTGTGGACGTAGGAAGGGAGTCATCAGCTTCCTTTACAAAGCTAGGGCATATCCTTTAAAATATCTTAGCTAATGATATCAGACTGCAGCTTGTGTTGTGCCGTGTGGCGGCCGTAAAACGTTTCCCCGTACATCAACCATAGTGCAGTTTATATTTTACTTTTGGTCCTTTGAGATCAGCGTGAATATTCTGAGAAATCAGAAATAAATTATTGGTTTAGACTCATATTCTAGACAGGTTTTTAATTATTTGGACCCTATTTTGATTTATATCAGTCTTTGAATCGACTGCCTATTCGAAATTCGCAAAATTGCAGTATGTTTCCTCTGGCTTTCTTTGCCGAATCATTACAGGGTCACTGATGAGGCTTTATTAGCCGAAACTACGTAGTATGACCCATCTTCTTTCTTATGAATGTTTTCATTGCTCTTAAGGAACTCATTTTTGATTTTTATTCTTCAAGTGCCACATTATTTTTTATCGTTATTTGGATATTCAGATCTTGTCATGGGAAACCGACGAGCCTCATGTTATAGATTTTTAACAACCGTTTGAATACTCCGTGGCGCAGTGGTTATGCTACTCGCCTTGTAAATCAGGGGTCCGCGGATTGATCCCGGGCTTCTATGAACTTTCAAATGAGTCTTTAAACCGAGGTCCCGTGTCCGTATGACCTCAGCTGTTGGCGAGACGTTAAACTCAAACACTCACACATTCAGTAAAGGCTTTTTGTTCAGCCTCGTAAGACATGAAAATGGCTACATGTATAGGGAAATATTTTGTCATCACGAAAACACGTCTATATAAATTTGACCCCTTGTACCCAACTTTTATATAGTAAAACTGGGGTTTACAGGGGTAAACCTTATTTTTTTTCATTTCTGCTCTAAAAAATATAGATTGTAACAGCCACATGCAAAGATATTGTCTCCTCCGTCACAGTTCCCCCCCCCCCAGTATCTTACATGTTGTCATGCTGATACTGGTACAGGATCTGACCACCAACCGACATGCAATCTATGCCAAAGTCACTGACAAAGACTTTATCATATGATTTATTTGCAGTGACATATCATGGTGACGTGAACATGAATGTTCCATCCTGCTTCACACCTAGACGATTTAGCATCTTACCGTTCATATCTACGATTCGAACGGCTTCTTCTCCAGGGTTATTGTAACATGTTACGAACATTTTATACCTAGCCACAGCAATTCCATAGCATCTCTTATCCAACTGGGTGATATGTCCTGCCTTTAGGTTTGGAATAACTTGAATATGCTGAAGTTGTGGTTTTTTAGGTAAGGTAACGATAACCTTGTTGTTGTCAATGGCCGAGACAACCCATGGGCAAGAGGATAATTTCAAACTTTCTTTAATATTCCATAAGCCGTTCAACACTTTAAGCTTGTGATTATATATGTCGCACAGTACAATGTTACCGTCGCTCATTACAGTGATGCCAGTGAAAAAGGGAGATGTAGTATTATCAGAAGATCTCACAGTAACATTACTGTGTGACTGGGCAGGAAGGTACAGACACACAGTCTATTACCCATTCGGTAGCATGTAACCACAGAAAAACGTCAGTTTGATGACAGAAGGTCTGTAACCATGTTTAATGGACTGGTACGAATATGCAACAACCTCCCCGGCAAATGGGCTCATGGGACGAGCAGAGATGGAACAGTAAGGTGTATAACAATAAATACATATACAATAAAGAACAGGTAACATAATGGTGACAAGCTTAACAATTTTCCGGGAAACAAAATGCTGAAGATTTTCTTTTCGGCCAGATTTACATCTTACTGTTTTATTAACAAGAAAGGCCCATGATCACCCACAATCCCTTCAAACAAATACGTCTGGACGTAGCAAGGGTGTCATCAGCTGCCTTTACAAAGCTAGGGTATATCCATTAAAATATGTTAGATAATGATATCAGACTTCTTCAAGTGCCACATTATTTCTTATCGTTATTTTGATATTCAGGTCTTGTTATGGGAAACCGACTAGCCTCATGTTATAGTTTTTTTTTTTTTAAAAAAAACCGTCTGAATACTCCGTGATGCAGTGGTTATGCTACTCGCCTTGTAAACCAGGGGTCCGCGGATTGATCCCCGGCTTCTATGAACTTTCAACTGATTCTTTAAATCGAGGTCCCTTGTCCGTATAACCTCAGCTGTTGGTGAGACGTTAAACTCAAACACTCACACATTCAGTAAAGGCTTTTGTTCAGCCTCGTAAGACATAATAATGGCTACATGTATATGGAAATATTTTGTCATCACGGAAACACGCCTATATAAATTTGACCCCTTGTACCCAACTTTTATATAGTAATGGGGTTTAAAGGGGTAAACCTTATTTTTTTTTCATTTTTGCTCTAAAAAATATAGACTGTGAGGCAGTTCTAACGAGTACCAACAATCTATATTTTGAGCAGAAATAAGGAAAATATCACAATTGTTCATCTTAAAATTTTCGGGTTTTTTGCGGGGGGGGGGGGGGGGGGGGGGTAAAGCTTAAAATGTATTTGTATAAGTATGTTTTCGTAATGTTAAGAAGAACATTTGGCTACGTTATGTTAACGTGACGTTACAGTAGATGGCTGGCAAGACGTCTACCGTCTCCAGAGGAAAGTCTTGGGCTCATTAGTCTCATACGGACAGCAAAGGCTCTGATCAGACTGCGCATATCAGAGCCTTCTCTGGGCGTACATACATTGAAGCATTATTTCTTGTGAAGCTGCTTATATGACACTTTCTTTTGTTGTCTAGAGTCTTGTCTACTTTGTAAGTTTAAATGAAATAATGGAGTCTGACGATCCAAGACCTACGATCACCGTATCGTCCGGCTGCCTGTAGAAAATTGAATAGGGATCCTATACACCATCAGCTGAAAACAGAAGGATGCTATACTTCTTTCCCTCCGCGGTTATCACATGTACATTGTAGGAGTAACAGCCACATGCAAAGATATTGTCTCCTCCGTCACAGTACCCCCCCCCCAGTATCTTACATGTTGTCATGCTGATACTGGTACAGGATCTGACCACCAACCGACATGCAATCTATGCCAAAGTCACTGACAAAGACTTTATCATATGATTTATTTGCAGTGATATAGCATGGTGACGTGAACATGAATGTTCCATCCTGCTTCACGCCAAGACGATTTAGCATCTTTCCGTTCATATCAAAGATTCGAACGTCTTCTTCTCCAGGGTTATTGTAACATGTTACGAACATTTTATACCTAGCCACAGCAATTCCATAGCATCTCTTATCCAACTGGGTGATACGACCTGCCTGTAAGTTTGGAATAACTTGAATATGCTGAAGTTGTGGTTTTTTAGGTAAGGTAACGATAACCTTGTTGTTGTCAATGGCCGAGACAACCCATGGGCAAGAGGATAATTTCAAACTTTCTTTAATATTCCATAAGCCGTTCAACACTTTAAGCTTGTGATTATATATGTCGCACAGTACAATGTTACCGTCGCTCATTACAGTGATGCCAGTGATAAAGGAAGTTGTAGTATCATCAGAAGATCTCAGTAACATTACTGTGTGAATGTACCTTCCTGCCCAGTCACACAGTCTATTACCCATTCGGTAGCATGTAACCACAGAAAAACGTCAGTTTGATGACAGGAGGTCTGTAACCATTTTAATGGACTGGTACGCATATGTAACAACCTGCCTGGCAGACGGGCACATGGAATGAGCAGAGACGGAACAGTTAGGTGTATAACAATAAATACATATACAATAAAGCACAGATAACATATGGTGAGAAACTTAACAATTTTCCGGGAAACAAAATGCTGAAGATTTTCTACTCGGCCAGATTTACATCTTACTATTTTATTAACAAGAAAGGCCCATGATCACCTTTAATCCCTCCAAACAAATACGTCTGGAGGTAGGAAGGGTGTCATCAGCTGCCTTTATAAAGCTAGGGTATATTCTTTAAAATGTAAGATAATGATATCAGAATTCTTCAAGTGCCACAATATTTGTATCGTTATTTGGATATTCAGCTCTTGTCATGGGAAACCGACAAGCCTCTTGTTTATAGTTTTTTTTTTTAAATACCGTTTGAATACTCCCTAAGACATAAAATGGCTACATGTATGTGGAAATATTTTGTCATCACGAAAGCACGCCTTTATAAATTTGACCCCTTGTACCCAACTTTTATATAGTAAAACTGGGGTTTACAGGGGTAAACCTTATTTTTTCATTTCCGCTCTAAAATATAAATTGTGAGGCAGTTCTAACGAGTACCCACAATCTATATTTTGAGCAGAAATGAGAAAATATCACAATTGTTCATCTTAAAACTTTCGGAATTATTGCGTGGGGGGGTGTAGGGTAAAGCTTACAGTGTATTTGTATATGTATGTTTTCGTAATGTTAAGAAGAACATTTGGCTACGTCATGTTAACGTGACGTTACAGTAGATGTCTAGCAAGACGCCTATCTTCTTCAGAGGAAAGTCTAGGGCTCATTAATCTCATACGAACAGCAAAGGCTCTGATCAGACTGCGCATATGCGCAGTGTGATCAGAGCCTTCGCTGGGCGTACATACATTAAAGCATTATTTCTTGTGACACTGCTTATATGACACTTTCTTTTGTTGTTTAGAGTGTTTTTTTATTTTGTAAGTTTAAATGAAGTAATGGAATCTGACGATCCAAGACCTGCGATAACCGTATCGTCAGTCTGTCTGTAGGAAATTGAATAGGGATCCTTTATACCATCAGCTGAAGACAGAAGGGTGCTATACTTCTTTCCCTCCGCTGTTATCACCTGTACATTGTTTGAGTATTAGCCACATGCAAAGACATTGTCTCTTCCGTCACAGTACAAAGCCCCATGATCTTTCATGTTGTCATGTTGATACTGGTACAGGATCTGACCACCAACCGACATGCAAGTAATGGTATCTGTTGCAAAGTCACTGACAAAGACTTATCATATGATTTATTTGCAGTGATATAGCGTGGTGACATGAACATGAATGTTCCATCCTGCTTCACACCTAGTCAATTTAGCATCTTACCGTTCATATCTAAGGTTCGAACGTCTTCTTCTCCAGGGTTATTGTAACATGTTACGAACATTTATCCCTAGCCACAGCAATTTCATAGCATCTCTTATTCTTATCCAACTGGATGGTACGTCCTGCCTTTAAGTTTGGAATAATTTGGATATGCTGAAGTTGTTTGTTAGGTAAGGTAACGATAACGTTGTTGTTGTCAATGGCCGAGACAATCCATGGTCAAGAGGATAAATTCAGACTTTCTTTAATATTCCAGAAGCCATCAAACACTTTAAGTATAGCGTAGCTATATAACTTTGACTCGTGATCGTATAGTGTTGCCTTATTAAAATTATAACTAAAGTAGAAGTAAAACAAAGATCAGGAATTGATACAATTAACTTACTCCATCCATAAAAGACACCAAAGGGAAAGAAATACAAACATTAAGCGACCAGACCATAATGGAAACCTAAACAAAGGAAGGCCATATGGACAGTTACTTTCCCACAAAATGGCCATATGGCCATCCAAAATTAAAAGACACAAGTGATACACACAGTAAGTAACAAACAACAACATAAATAAATCGCCACGGAATAGCCTTGGAACGGTCAGTGGAAGATTTCCACTGGGGGGCTTAAATCGATTTTACGTGGCCACAATCCTCGCCATATTTCAGTTTTAACAGCTTTATTAGGCAGGCAACTCATACGAGTGCACAACTTCTAAATCAGACTAACGGGATGCGAGCTGATCAAGTAGACATCTGAAGTCTTGGTCCGAAACTCCAGTGTTTATAATCACGACAAAAATCTAACGCAATATCTCTCTCTCATTGCATCATGCTTGTTATCATATTCACTGCCGATTTATTTTCTATCTGTAAGCCATCTGTCGTGATTTTGATGAATGCACTTATAATATATTTCAAATGCAGTTTCAACAGGTTCTGAAAGTACTTCAAATCAACACCTGCTTAAATGACCTTTAACGGAAATGTCAGAGTCATATACTATTACGAAATTAAGTTGGCACACAATCAAGTTATGATTTGAATGACTGCCAGGTTACATGTAGATGCAGTTTAACTACATCTTTGCATTTTATACAATGTTATATATAGTTGATGTTTCAGTGTATTAAAATGAAGCTGTTTCATAATAAGAGTTGAAGCTTAATATTTTCATAATAGTACTGAGACAGAAGAGTATTGCCTTTTCAACACTTATTCAATCATGTCATTACTCTTACACACCTTCAACAATATGCCTATGCAAAATATCATGTTATAACATTACAATGTTATATACCTCCCATTGTGAAGTTAATTAATTAACCCCTTAATTAATTTATCTATTAATTCTTGTTCATATACTGTTTATACAACTGATGTATAATAAAACAAAATAACATCAACATATATCAGTGAACAGGATGATACATAAATAGTAACATAATATTATCAATATATAGCATTGAACAGGATCATGCATAAATAAACAGGACATCATTAACATATTGTCAATGATTACGATCAATTCACATATATAAGTGACCAGGATTATATACTACATATAGTACTCACCAGGATAAAAAACAGGATGAATAACATATCATCAATCAAGATTACTAGTTCATTATTTTCATGTATGTCTCATGTGCTTAGGCTTGTAATTAAGCTAATTTGTAATGAAGCTAATATGCGACCAGGATCTTATATAACATTTGACCAGAATTATAACTAAGTTAGACTGCATGCATGGTAGTTAACCCAATCAGGGTTGGCAACTTTGCTTCCCTCTTAAATTACCCGCCGGTGGGTCAGGCCTTGGATTCTATGACGGTTCCAACGTAAAGGCTTATTGAGAATTAAATAGATCTAATTCAATGTGATGTTGGTTGGTGCCTGATGCTCTGTCTCTGTTCGGGCCCATCTGAGTCTAACTGTTGGTTTTCTTTTGCTCCAGCATTTCAGTGGTTTCTTGCTATCGAGTCCTTACCGTTGTCTCACCTCTGTGGTTCTTCGATTATTTGTGTTCACGGAGATGTTGCACTGATGAGTTTAGAGGTCTTCATGCGGACTGAACAAATTATTTGTCTAAATCGCGACGGAAGTAAGGGCGAGGATTGTTGCTACGTAAAATCGATTTAAGCCCCCCCCCCCCCCACACACCCAGTGGAAATCTTTCCACTGACCGTTCTAAGGCGGTTCTTCTGTGGCGGTTTATTGATGTGTTGTTTGTTACTTACTGTGTGTATCATTTGTGTCTTTTTATTTTGGATGGCCATATGGCCATTTTGTGGGAAAGTAACTCTCCCTATGGCCTTCCTTTGTTTAGGTTTTCATTATGGTCTGGTCGCTTCATGTTTGTGTTTTTTTCCCTTTGGTGTCTTTGATGGTTGGAGTAAGTTAATTGTTTCGATTCCTGATCTTTGTTTTTCTTCTACTTTGCATGAACAGAGCAACAACGCCAAATTTAATTACGTTGGTCTGATAAAATGCTATCTCAGGATTGCAGAACTGAAAATGATAATTATTACACATCTGAAATGTACTTTCAGATAAAAGGGAAAACTTTGTTTTATCCTTTGACACCAGTAACATTTCGTTTTCTAAACTATACTTTTATAATACATCAGTCTGATTATTTGAGAGTAGAGGTAGTGGTAAGTTGTATATTTTAAATACTTCATATTCTACTTTAATGTTAATTAGTGAAATCTTAAGGATAATTCTAATTTCATTATTCTCAAGGTATGTTATACATGCCAATGTCTTATAAAAATAGCAAATATCCTTACGAGGATTTTAGGAAGCTCAAAGTTATTAGGTAGTTTTTTTCTACTTCAATTGATATTTCCTTCAGATCTTTAGATGAGATCATATTAGTTGACAAATGATGCATTGACCACATGTTTAGTTCAGATTTTAAGCTCTCAAGATAAAATATAGCATCTTGCGTGGTAAACCTAATTTCATCAAGTATCATTTTGAATTGTAGGTATGTATGAATAAAGTAGAAGTAAAACAAAGATCAGGAATCGATACAATTAACTTACTCCACCCATCAAAGACACCAAAGGGAAAGAAACACAAACATTAAGCGACCAGACCATAATGGAAACCTAAACAAATAAAGGCCATAAGGACAGTCACTTCCCCACAAAATGGCCATATGGCCATCCAAAATAAAAAGACACAAGTGATACACACAATATGTAACAACATAAATAAATAATAAAGTCTAACAAACTGTTGTTCGATTGTTCTTCTGAGCAATCTGATTTTACGGTCAAGCTTCTGAATAACTATGATGAGATCCATAATTGATCTCCTATTTTCTGCCACTTACATTCTTGTTAAATTAAGTACAGATAAACTCACATCAAGATCATGTATTATCTGATCTTGGTTAAGTGCCAAGGTTCTGATATTTTTATCTATGTTCTCACGGTCACTTTCTGATACAGTGCAAAAAAGAATGCTCATTAATTGTCCTATTATGTCTGGAAGTCATCAAAAAAGAAGTAGAGGCAATGATCAGGGATCGATACAATTAATCCACAGCTCCCATCAGAGACACCAAAGGGAAAGAAACACAAACATGAAGCAACAGACCCCAGCGGAAACACCAACACCGGAAAGCCGAAAGACCATTACTTTCCCACAAAATGGCCAAAAGGCTATCCAAAATAAAATAAGATAAGCGACACAAACACCAAAAGACACACCATAACAAAAATAAACCGCAACAGAAGAGCCGCCTTGGAACGGTCAAGGGAAACGAATTCCACTCGGGGGGGGGGGGGGGGGGCTTAAATCGATTTTACTTGGCCACAAGCCTCGCCCTTACTACCGTCGCGATTTTGACAAATAATTTGTTCAGTCCGCATGAAGGCCTCCTAACTCATCAGTGCAACATCTCCGTGAATACAAAAATCAAACAACCACAGAAGAGAAACAACGGTGAGGACTCGACAGCAAGATACAACAGAAATGCTGGAGCAAATGAAAACCAACAGTTAGACTTCGATAGGCCCAACCAGAGACAGAGCATCAGGTACAAACCAACATAAGCCTTTACGTTTGAACCGTCATAGAATCTGAGGCCTGACCCACCGGCGTCCAATGAAAGAGGGAAGCAAAGTTGTCAACCGTGATTTGGTTAACTACCATGTTTGCAGTCTCTCGTATAACATTTATTTTTATATCGAAGACTGATTTTACCAAATTGGGTGTTGAAGTCATTGTGATTATATTTTTTTCTAAATTTATATGCTAAGTCACCATAAAATTCGGGTTCCGATAGACCTTGTTGCAGAAGATATTTAAATCCAGTATTGAATTTTAAAATTCAATCAGAATGACGTCTATAAAATTTTGAAAAGGCTTTGCGTAGTTTATGGTACCGATAACCCTGATTAAGATGTTTAGCCGTTAACAATTTATTGTGTTGTGTTGAAGTCAGTTACATGACAACACACTCTGGCAAACCGAATTAATTATGAAATATAAACACCATAGGATGGCGCACGAGGAACATCACCATCCAAAAAGGAAAGTTTACAATCTCAATCTCAAAATCAAACTCATCGCGTTTATCATAAATTATGCAGGAAACAAACCCATCCACAATAGACAGATGTAAATCCAAAAACGGGACCTCGGTATCAGAAGAATTTGCTTTATTTAACTGAAGTTCTGGGGGGGGGGGGGTAAATTTGACTGATCAAACCATCGAAATAGGTATTCTCAATATTTAATAAATCATCCAAATATCTAGAGGTGGAGCTAAAAGCTTTCAGACTGTTATCAGCAGAAGGAGACATCATGAAGTCTCTCTCATAACAAAACAAAAACCATTCAGCCACAAGTGGTGCGCAATTTGTACGCATCGGAATACCCAGGACTTGTCTCAATAACTTAGCACCAAATCGTAAATATTGTCAAGTAGAAAAGTGAGAGCTTCACACACCTTCTGACACGACCATAAAATAGTTTTTATGCTGTTCAGAAGTAAAAACGCATTTCTTACATTACATGCAAGATAGATGGAGTCTTCCCTATGAAATGTCCACACAATTAAATCATTAGGTTTTTCGTATATAAGATTATGAGTAAATGTAGTGTAAAGGGTTAAAAAATCATAAATCATAACCCTATTAAATTTTCTAAATTTAAACCGTTGACCTCTGGAGTGGTCAACAGCCATAGGTGTTTCTTTTCTTTAGTTGTGGAATGTATGTGACATATGATCCCTAGCCCTGAGATTTTGTTCATTAGTGGCTATTGCAATTGCCCCTTGTAATGTATCTGGCTGATCTCTTTATTATGCCCCCAACTTTGAAAAAGTTGGAGGGGCATATTGCTTCTGGTTCGTTCGTCCGTTCGTCCGTTCGTCCGTCCGTTACGCTTTTGATGCATAGCATAACTAAAGAACCGTGTATGCTAGGGTTTTGAAATTTCATATATGGATTCCTCATGGAAAATTAGGTGACGCATATTTTTTTTCTCGTCCGGATTATGCCCCCTTCAAGAGTTATTGCCCTTTGAAATTTTTTTAATAAAATCTTGTCAGCAAGATTTCAAAAAAATTATTGGAGCTAGAGCCTTGAAAGTTGGTGATTATATTGGTGGTGATGAGAAGATGAACTGATTAACTTTTGACAAAATTCCGAAAAATACTCTGTGAGTTATGGCCCTTTGTCATTTTGGTAATTTGTGCCCATTGTAATGTATGCTAAAAGTGATGCATAGCATATCTTTAGAACCGTGTATGCTAGGGTTTTGAAATTTCATATATGGATTCCTCATGGAAAATTAGCTGACGCGTATTTATGCCCCCAACTTTGAAAAAGTTGGAGGGGCATATTGCTTCTGCCTCGTTCGTCCGTTCGTCCGTTCGTCTGTTCGTCCGTTCGTCCGTTCGTCCGTTCGTCCGTCCGTTACGCTTTTGATGCATAGCATAACTAAAGAACCGTGTATGCTAGGGTTTTGAAATTTCATATATGGATTCCTCATGGAAAATTAGCTGACGCGTATTTTTTTCTAGTCCGGATTATGCCCCCTTCAAGAGTTATTGCCCTTTGAAATTTTTTTAATAAAATCTTGTCAGCAAGATATCTCAAAAACTATTGGAGCTAGAGCCTTGAAAGTTGGTGATTATATTGGTGGTGATGAGTAGATGAACTGATTAACTTTTGACAAAATTCTGAAAAATACTCTGTGAGTTATGGCCCTTTGTCATTTTGGTAATTTTTGCCCATTGTAATGTATGCTAAAAGTGATGCATAGCATAACTTTAGAACCGTGTATGCTGGGGTTTTGAAATTTCATATATGGATTCCTCATGGAAAATTAGCTGACGCGTATTTTTTTTCTTGTCCGGATTATGCCCCTTTTAAGAGTTATTGCCCTTTGAAATTTTTTTAATAAAATCTTGTCAGCAAGATATCACAAAAATTGTTGGAGCTAGAGCCTTGAAAGTTGTTGAATATATTGGTGGTGATGAGTAGATGAACTGATTAACTTTTGACGAAATTCCGAAAAATACTTTGTGAGTTATGGCCCTTTGTCATTTTGGTAATTTGTGCCCATTGTAATGTATGCTAAAAGTGATGCCAAGCATATCTTTAGAACCGTGTATGCTAGGGTTTTGAAATTTCATATATGGATTCCTGATGGAAAATTAGCTGACGCGTATTTTTTTTCTCGTCCGGATTATGCCCCTTTTAAGAGTTATTGCCCTTTGAAATTTTTTTAATAAAATCTTGTCAGCAAGATATCTCAAAAACTATTGGAGCTAGAGCCTTGAAAGTTGGTGAATAGATTGGTGGTGATGAGTAGATGAACTGATTAACTTTTGACAAAATTCCGAAAAATACTTTATGAGTTATGGCCCTTTGTCATTTTGGTAATTTGTGCCCATTGTAATGTATGCTAAAAGTGATGCATAGCATAACTTTAGAACCGTGTATTCTAGGGTTTTGAAATTTCATATTTGGATTCCTCATGGAAAATTAGCTGACGCGTATTTTTTTTCTCGTCCGGATTATGCCCCCTTCAAGAGTTATTGCCCTTTGAAATTTTTTTAATAAAATTTTGTCAGCAAGATTTCTCAAAAACTATTGGAGCTAGAGCCTTGAAAGTTGTTGAATATATTGGTGGTGATGAGTAGATGAACTGATTAACTTTTGACGAAATTCCGAAAAATACCTTGTGAGTTATGGCCCTTTGTCATTTTTGTAATTTGTGCCCATTGTAATGTATGCTAAGGGTGATGCATAGCATATCTTGAGAACCGTGTATGCTAGGGTTTTGAAATTTCATATATGGATTCCTGATGGAAAATTAGCTGACGCGTATTTTTTTTCTCGTCCGGATTATGCCCCTTTTAAGAGTTATTGCCCTTTGAATTTTTTTTAATAAAATCTTGTCATCAAGATATCTCAAAAATTACTGGAGCTAGAGCCTTGAAAGTTGGTGAATAGATTGGTGGTGATGAGTAGATGAACTGATCAACTTATGACAAAATTCCGAAAAATACTTTGTGAGTTATGGCCCTTTGTCATTTTGGTAATTTGTGAAAAACTTTGTCATCGTTCTAGCGCCTACATTTCTTCACCAATTTCAATATAACTTCACACAAATGTTCCTTATAAAAAAAACTCGAGCGAGTTCGACTTTCAAGGTCATGACCTCAAGGTCAAGGTCACTGTGGCTATTTTTAGAAAAACTTTGTCATCGCTCTAGCGCCTTCATTTCTTCACCAATTTCAATGTAACTTCACACAAATGTTTCTTATGACAATATCTCAGCGAGTTCGACTTTCAAGGTCATGACCTCAAGGTCAGGGTCACTGTGGCTATTTTTAGAAAAACTGTCATCGCTCTAGGGCCTACATTTCTTCACCAATTTCAATATAACTTCACACAAATGTTTCTTATGACAATATCTCAGCGAGTTCGACTGTCAAGGTCATGACCTCAAGGTCAAGGTCAATGTGGCTATTTTAAGAAAAACTTTGTCATCACTCTAGCGCCTACATTTCTTCACTGATTTCAATATAACTTCAAACAAATGTGCCTTATGACAATATCTCAGCGAGTTCGACTTTCAAGGTCATGACCTCAAGGTCAAGGTCACTGTGGCTATTTTTAGAAAAACTTTGTCATCGCTCTAGTGCCTACATTTCTTCACCAATTTCAATATAACTTCACACAAATGTTCCTTATAAAAAAATCTCGAGTGAGTTCGACTTCAAAGTCATGACCTCAAGGTCAAGGTCACTGTGGCTATTTTTAGAAAAACTTTGTCATCGCTCTAGAGCCTACATTTCTTCACCAATTTCAATATAACTTCACACAAATGTTTCTTATGACAATATCTCAGTGAGTTCGACTGTCAAGGTCATGACCTCAAGGTCAAGGTCAATGTGGCTATTTTAAGAAAAACTTTGTCATCACTCTAGCGCCTACATTTCTTCACTGATTTCAATATAACTTCAAACAAATGTGCCTTATGACAATATCTTGAGCGAGGTCGACTTTCAAGGTCATGACCTCAAGGTCAAGGTCACTGCCGCTATTTTTAGAAAAACTTTGTCATTGCTCTAGCGCCTACATTTCTTCACTGATTTCAATATAACTTCACACAAATGTTCCTTATGACAATATCTCAAGTGTGTTCGACTTTCAGGGTCATGACCTCAAGGTCAAAGTCACTGTAGCTATTTTTAGAAAAAAATTGTCATCGCTCTAGCGCCTACATTTCTTCACCGATTTCAATATAACTTCACACAAATGTTCCTTATGACAATATCTCTAGCGAGTTCCACTTTCAAGGTCAAGGTCACTGTGGCTATTTTTAGAAAAACTTTGTCAATGCTCTAGCGCTTACATTTCTTCACCAATTTCAATATAACTTCACACAAATGTTCCTTATGACAATATCTCAAGCCATTTCAACTTTCAAGGTCAAGGTCACAATGGCTATTTTTAGAAAAACTTTGCTAACGCTCCAGCGCCTACATTTCTTCACCGATTTTAATATAACTTCTCACAAATGATCCTGATGACAATACCTCGAAAGAGTTCGACTTTCAAGGTCAAGGTCACTGTGGCTATTTTTAGAAAACCTTTTTCATTGCTCTAGCGCTTACATTTTTTCACCAATTTCAAAATCTATTCACACAAATGTTCCTTATGACAATATCTGTAGCGAGTTCCATTTTCAAGGTCAAGGTCACTGTGACTATTTTTAGAAAAACTTTGTCAATACTCTAGCGCTTACATTTCTTCACCAATTTCAATATAATTTCACACAAATGTTCCTTAAGACAATATCTCGAGCGATTTCGACTTTCAAGGTCAAGGTCACTGTGGCTATTTTTTAAAAAAAACTGTCATCGCCCTAGCGACTACATTTCTTCACTGATTTCAATATAACTTCACACAAATGTTCCTTATGATAATACCTCGAGTGAGTTTGACTTTCAAGGTCAAGGTCACTGTGGCTATTTTTAGAAAAAACTTTGACATGGCTCTAGCGCTTACATTTCTCCACCGATTTCTGTATAACTTCACACAAATGTTCCTTATGACAATATCTCGAACTATTTTGACTTTCAAGGTCAAGGTCACTGGGGCTATTTTTAGAAAATCTTTGTCATCGCTCTAGTGCCTACATTTATTGATGGATGTTAATAGAACTTCACACAAATGTTTCTTATGGTAATATCTCGAGTTGCTTGGTCATGACCTCAAGGTCAAGGTCACTATGGCTATTTTTAGAAAAACTTTGTCATTGCTCTACCGCCTACATTTATGATTTTAATCTAACTTCACACAAAATATGCTTATGATAATATCTTGAGCAAGATCTACTTCGCGGCCATGGCCTCAAGTCAAGGTCCCTATGACTATTTTTAGAGAAATATTGTCATCACTCTAGAACCTACATTTATGGATGGATTTTTAAACAAACTTTACACAAATGTTGCATATGATAATATCTCAAGCAAGTTGGACTTTTGCCATTTCAGTGTTTTCCACACACGAAGTTGTCTTGTGCGAGGGGATTTGTATCGCATGCGATGCCTTGTTTTTTTTTAATAAAATCTTGTCAGCAAGTCCATATCTTGAGAACTATTAGAGCTTCATTAATCATTCTTGGTACAAACTTGCATCCAGGCATTGCAACTTCAACGCAAGCATCCATATCTGACATTGACCTATATTTCATGGTTCACTCACTGACTTTGTGAATTATTGCGACCACCCTGACTTTCACCATTTCTCGAAAACTATCAAAGCTTTTTAAATTATAATTGGTACAAACTTGCATCTAGGAATTCCAACTGCAACGCAAGCATCCATATTTGACTTTTACCCATATTTCATGGTTCACTGACTTTGTGAATTATTGCGACCACCCTGACTTTCTATCTAATGTAAGAGTCCATTTCTCAAGATCTATTAGAGCTTCATTAATTGTATTTGGTACAAGCTTGCATTTAGGAATTGAAACTTCAATGCAAGTATACATTTCTGACCTTGACCTACATTTTATGGTTCACTGACTTTGTAAAATAGTGTGACAACCCTAACTTTGACCATGATGTAAGAGTCTGTTTTTAAGAGTTACTTGGTACATGCTTGCAACTAGGAGTGAAATTTTTATGCAGGCATCCATGTTTGACCTTGACCTAGATTGCATGGTTTGGTGACTTTGCGCCCCCACAGGCGCGACATAGCCTTCGGGGGAATTCTTGTTGTATGTTTTTGAGTCTTTAACAATATTTGTTGAATATTTTGCCAGCTAAGGTCAAGCAAAGGTTGGGGGCATTGTGTTTTACAAACATCATTTCTAGTTTTTTTCTCGTCCGGATTATGCCCCTTTTAAGAGTTATTGCCCTTTGAAATTTTTTTAATAAAATCTTGTCAGCAAGATATTTCAAAAATTATTGGAGCTAGAGCCTTGAAAGTTGGTGAATAGATTGGTGGTGATGAGTAGATGAACTGATTAACTTTTGACAAAATTCCGAAAAATACTTTGTGAGTTATGGCCCTTTCTCATTTTGGTAATTTGTGCCCATTGTAATGTATGCTAAAAGTGATGCGTAGCATAACTTTAGAACCGTGTATTCTAGGGTTTTGAAATTTCATATATGGATTCCTCATGGAAAATAAGCTGACGCGTATTTTTTTTCTTGTGCGGATTATGCCCCTTTTAAGAGTTATTGCCCTTTGAAATTTTTTTAATAAAATTTTGTCAGCAAGATATCTCAAAAACTATTGGAGCTAGAGCCTTAAAAGTTGGTGAATAGATTGGTGGTGATGAGTAGATGAACTGATTAACTTTTGACAAAATTCCGAAAAATACTTTGTGAGTTATGGCCCTTTGTCATTTTGGTAATTTGTGCCCATTGTAATGTATGCTAAAAGTGATGCATATCATATCTTTAGAACCGTGTATGCTAGGGTTTTGAAATTTCATATATGGATTCCTCATGGAAAATTAGCTGACGCGTATTTTTTTCTCGTCCGAATTATGCCCCTTTTAAGAGTTATTGCCCTTTGAAAATTTTTTAATAAAATCTTGTCAGCAAGATATCTCAAAAACTATTGGAGCTAGAGCCTTGAAAGTTGGTGAATAGATTGGTGGTGATGAGTAGATGAACTGATTAACTTATGACAAAATTCGGAAAAATACTTTGTGAGTTATGGCCCTTTGTCATTTTGGTAATTTGTGAAAAACTTTGTCATCGTTCTAGCGCCTACATTTCTTCACCAATTTCAATATAATTTCACACAAATGTTCCTTATAAAAAAATCTCGAGCGAGTTCGACTTTCAAGGTCATGACCTCAAGGTCATGGTCACTGTGGCTATTTTTAGAAAAACTTTGTCATCGCTCGAGCGCCTACATTTCTTCACCAATTTCAATATAACTTCACACAAATGACCCTTATAAAAAATCTCCAGCGAGTTCGACTTTCAATGTCATGACCTCAAGGTCAAGGTCACTGTGGCTATTTTTAGAAAAACTTTGTCATCGCTCTAGTGCCTACATTTCTTCACCAATTTCAATATGACTTCACACAAATGTTCCTTATAAAAAAATCTCGAGCGAGTTCGACTTCAAGGTCATGACCTCAAGGTCAAGGTCACTTTGGCTATTTTTAGAAAAACTTTGTCATCGCTCTAGCGCCTACATTTCTTCTCCAATTTCAATATAACTTCACACAAATGTTCCTTATAAAAAAATCTCGAGCGAGTTCGACTTCAAGGTCATGACCTCAAGGTCAAGGTCACTTTGGCTATTTTTAGAAAAACTTTGTCATCGCTCTAGCGCCTACATTTCTTCACCAATTTCAATATAACTTCACACAAATGTTTCTTATGACAATATCTCAGCGAGTTCGACTTTCAAGGTCATGACCTCAAGGTCAAGGTCACTGTGGCTATTTTAAGAAAAACTTTGTCATCACTCTAGCGCCTACATTTCTTCACTGATTTCAATATAACTTCACACAAATGTGCCTTATGACAATATCTTGAGCGAGGTCGACTTTCAAGGTCATGACATCAAGGTCAAGGTCACTGTGGCTATTTTTAGAAAAACTTTGTCATTGCTCTAGCGCCTACATTTCTTCACTGATTTCAATATAACTTCACACAAATGTTCCTTATGACAATATCTCGAGTGTGTTCGACTTTCAGGGTCATGACCTCAAGGTCAAGGTCACTGTAGCTATTTTTAGAAAAATTTTGTCATCGCTCTAGCGCCTACATTTCTTCACCGATTTCAATATAACTTCACACAAATGTTCCTTATGACAATATCTCTAGTGAGTTCCACTTTCAAAGTCAAGGTCACTGTGGCTATTTTTAGAAAAACTTTGTCAATGCTCTAGCGCTTACATTTCTTCACCGATTTCAATATAAATTCACACAAATGTTCCTTATGACAATATCTCAAGCCATTTCAACTTTCAAGGTCAAGGTCACAATGGCTATTTTTAGAAAAACTTTGTCATCGCTCCAGCGCCTACATTTCTTCACCGATTTTAATATAACTTCACACAAATGATCCTTATGACAATACCTCGAAAGAGTTCAACTTTCAAGGTCAAGATCACTGTGGCTATTTTTAGAAAAACTTTTTCATTGCTGTAGCGCTTACATTTTGTCACCAATTTCAAAATCGATTAACACAAATGTTCCTTATGACAATATCTGTAGCGAGTTCCACTTTCAAGGTCAAGGTCACTGTGGCTATTTTTAGAAAAACTTTGTCAATGCTCTAGCGCTTACATTTCTTCACCAATTTCAATATAACTTCACACAAATGTTCCTTAAGACAATATCTCGAGTGATTTTGACTTTCAAGGTCAAGGTCACTGTGGCTAATTTTAGAAAAACTTTGTCATCGCCCTAGCGACTACATTTCTTCACTGATTTCAATATAACTTCACACAAATGTTCCTTATGACAATACCTCGAGTGAGTTTGACTTTCAAGGTCAAGGTCACTGTGGCTATTTTTAGAAAAACTTTGACATGGCTCTAGCGCTTACATTTCTTCACCGATTTCAGTATAACTTCACACAAATGTTCCTTATGACAATATCTCGAACTATTTCGACTTTCAAGGTCAAGGTCACTGTGGCTATTTTAAGAAAATCTTTGTCATCGCTCTAGTGCCTACATTTATTGATGGATGTTAATAGAACTTCACACAAATGTTTCTTATGGTAATATCTCGAGTTGCTTTGACTTTCAAGGTCATGACCTCAAGGTCAAGGTCACTATGGCTATTTTTAGAAAAACTTTGTCATTGCTCTACCGCCTACATTTATGATTTTAATCTATCTTCACAAAAAAGATGCTTATGATAATATCTTGAGCAAGATCTACTTCGCGGCCATGTCCTCAAGTCAAGGTCCCTATGACTATTTTTAGAGAAATATTGTCATCACTCTAGAACCTACATTTATGGATGGATTTTTAAACAAACTTTACACAAATGTTGCATATGATAATATCTCAAGCATGTTGGACTTTTGCCATTTCAGTGTTTTCCACACACGAAGTTGTCTTGTGCGAGGGGATTTGTATCGCATCCGAAGCCTTGTTTTTTTTTAATAAAATCTTGTCAGCAAGTCCATATCTTGAGAACTATTAGAGCTTCATTAATCATTCTTGGTACAAACTTGCATCCAGGCATTGCAACTTCAACGCAAGCATTCATATCTGACCTTGACCTATATTTCATGGTTCACTGACTTCGTGAATTATTGCGACCACCCTGACATTCACCATTTCTCGAAAACTATTAAAGCTTTTTAAATTATAATTGGTACAAACTTGCATCTAGGAATTGCAACTGCAACGCAAGCATCCATGTTTGACTTTTACCCATATTTCATGGTTCACTGACTTTGTGAATTATTGCGACCACCCTTACTTTCTATCTAATGTAAGAGTCCATTTCTCAAGATCTATTAGAGCTTCATTAATTGTATTTGGTACAAGCTTGCATTTAGGAATTGAAACTTCAATGCAAGTATCCATTTCTGACCTTGACCTACATTTTATGGTTCACTGACTTTGTAAAATAGTGTGACAACCCTAACTTTCACCCTGATGTAAGAGTCTGTTTTTAAGAGTTTCATTGATGATACTTGGTACATGCTTTTAACTAGGAGTGAAATTTTTATGCAGGTATCCATGTTTGACCTTGACCTAGATTTCATGGTTTGGTGACTTTGCGCCCCCACAGGTGCGACATAGCCTTCGGGGGAATTCTTGTTGTATGTTTTTGAGTCTTTAACAATATTTGTTGAATATTTTGCCATCTAAGGACAAGCAAAGGTTGGGGGCATTGTGTTTTACAAACACCATTTCTAGTATTTTTTTTTAATTTAAAGTTATCTTGGGTCAATCCATCAACAAAGATGTCAATAAGTTGACGTTCTACAGCGTCGCCCCCTTGGTTTTGGTAGGCTTCTTCCGCTAAAGATAGAATTCTTTCAGCAAAAAGCTGTATGTTTTCCCCTTGTTTCTGCTTAATGCTGCGCAACAATTACAGCGCCATTTGTCTTTCCGTAACATCACTGAAACGGAAAGCTAATTGTTCTTTAAGCTGATGCCAATTACCGTCTGGGTTAGCCGCCGTATATCTTTGAATAAAACCGCTAACCGCTCCCCCAGAAGATTGATATGCAATCAACTTCTTCCTTGCCTCAGGTATATCGGCAAGAATGGAATACTTTTCAATGGATTCTATCCATTCCCTAAAGTTTTATAGTTGCCATCAAATTTTATCACGCTTCTGGAGGCCCCTTGAGTTGTTAATGCCTGTGACACATTGGCAAGTTCTAATTGTATGTTAACAAAAGCCTGTGCAGCACGATCAATCTGTTGTTGATGCTGAGCCTGTACTTGGGTTTTTCCTTTTTGAGCCATATTGAAATAAGTACACAAACAAATACATAAATAAGTAATAGAATCTAAAATTAATGTTGGTCTACATTTTATTTTTTTCTAAGATTAATATTTTTACATAATTTTAAATGATAATTGGTGACATAACAACAACAAACATAACCAGAAAAAGTAAAAGTCAACGTCACCTACCTTGGTGCCCATTCTTTTGTTTTCTGTCGTACTGTTCCTTTTAGATTGCAGCACGGCAACAAAGCAGGATATATAGCGTAGCTATATAACTTTAGCTATATTACTTTGACTCGTGATCGTATAGTGTTTCCTAATTATAAAATATAACTAAATTCATATTTCAGTTTTAACAGCTTTATTAGGCAGGCTCCTCATAAGAGTGCACAACTCCTAAATCAGACTAACGGGATGCGAGCTGATCAAGTAGACACTGAAGTCTTGGTCAGAAACCCCAGTATTTATAATGACTACAAAAATCTAACGCAGTATCTCTCTCTCTTTGCATCATGCTTGTTATCATATTCACTGCCAATTTCTCTTCTATCTGTAAGCTATTTGTCATGATTGTGATGAATGCACTAATAATATGATATTTTAAATGCAGTTTCATCCGGTTCTGAAAGTACTTCATATCAACACCTGCTTAAATGACCTTTAACGGAAATGTCAGAGTCATATGATGTTACGAAATTAAGTTGGCTTACAATCAAGTTATGATTTGAATGACTGCCAGGCTATATTTAGATGCAGTTTAAGTACATCTTTCCATTTTATACAAAGTTATATAATTGATGTTTCAGAGTATTAAACTGAAGCTGTTTCATAATAAGAGTTAAAGCTTAATATTTTCATAATAGTACTGGGACGGAAGCTTACTGTCTTTACAACACTTATTCAATCATGTCATTACTCTTACACACCTGCAACAATATTCCAGTCATACACACGATAACATGCCTATGCAAAATATCATGTGTATAAAATGACTAAGTTAAATAAGCTTGTGATTATATATGCCACACAGTACAAGGTTACCGTCGCTCGTTACAGTGATGCCAGTGATAAAGGGAGTTGTAGTATCATCAGAAGATCTCACAGTAACATTACTGTTTGACTGTATCTTCCTGCCCAACAACAACTTCCTGTCGCCCTGGTTCTCCCCTAAATGCACCCTGGATACTTTGTTGCCACCCTTATGTCCAAAGTCCAGACTGCCAAACTCATTACCTGACGTTGCATTTCCACAAGTTTTCTGTCTCGTTCGAATGATATAGCTGGCTTGAAGAAAACGTCTTCTATGTCAGCGAGTTTTGTTTCAAAATCCTGAAAACACTTTGACGTTTGAACTTCTGAAGCAAATATTGTTGTATTCCTACCGTCTTTCTTAGCCTCTTCTAGCAGTGTACAATCTGACTAACATCTGCATTGTTGATTTCAAAGTTGCAAGATGTTGATCAATACGACTTTGACTCTCGTTACCACGTGTGTCAAGCTCCAAGAGTATCTTTCTCTCCAGTTGATCTAGAAACATATCAATCTGCTTTCGAAAAGCCTTAATTTGTTTTTTTTTTTTGTTTGCATTCTTCTACCCAGCTCCTTGCCATTTCGATCACTGTCTTGTTGCAATTGTTCGCAAGTACCTTTAAGTGATTTTGCTTTGGACGGAGCTAAATCAACCTGTGTTGTTGAGTAATTTTTACCTTTCTCTTCAATGAAGGAGGTTTTGAATTTATAATGGTTAATATTTTAAGTATCGCAGGCGACATCATTGTGTTTTTCGCAATACAATTGAACTTGCTGTTGTTTGTTGCAGGTACAGTTGATAACAAACCGAGGTTCTCTTCTTATAGAGGCACGTGATGGTTCCTTGGTTGTCGGCACAACATGGTGTTTTTTTAGAAACAGCCAGTTTACCATGGAAGTTTTTACACGGGTAACATCGATATTCGAGGCAATCTCCACAGTAGTGTCTTGCTTCCTTCTCAGTTTTGTCATGTTTACACGGCCCACAGAGCAAGTCCTGTAATTCGTCCGAGGATGTTTGAGAGTTCTTGAATAGTCATTGGTGGATGATCGCCCTGTGAGATACGTCTGCAAAGAATGTCAAACACATGCTCTTTTGGTATTCAGTCGGGCGAACGTGCTGGCCAGTCCATTACTTCAATAGTCTCACGATTAAGGTATGCCATGCACACTCTAGCATTATGGGGGCGCGCATTATCCTGTATCAGAATGAAGTTATCACCGATTGTCCCAGCGAAAGGCCTCACAATAGAATTTAGAATTTCATCCCGAGACCGTAATGCAGTCAGTGTACCTCCGTTTATCACGTACAAGTCCGTACGGCCTTCATACGAAGTTCCATCCCATACCATCACTGACCCCCCTGCATATCTGTCTGTTTCCACAATGTTGCAGTTCTCGTATCGTTCTCCGTGTCGTCTCCAGACTCGAACACGTCGATCACATGCACTCAGGTGAAATCGGCTTTCATCCGTGAACAGAACTGTACGCCAGTCTTGCAATCGCCAGATCTGCTGTTCTTGGGCAAACACATACCGCCGTGTACGATGTTGCCTGGTGAGAATAGGCCCTCTTGCTGGATGTCTGGCCCTCCGTTCACCTTCATGTAACCTGTTACGTATTGTGTGATCGGCTATCATTTGACCAATTGCATGCTGGAAATCGATATGTAGCCTTCTGGTCGTGTTCTGCCGATTTCGTAGCGCTAGATTTCGAAGATATTGATCTTCCCTTTGTGACATCATGCGGTGTCGGCCTTGCCCTTCTCGTCTACTAAACTCGTCCGTCTCCTTGTAGGGTCTGTATGGCCTGGCAACAACACTTCTCGATACATCAAAGTGTTCAACAATGATCCTTTGGGTGTACCCACTTTCGAGCAAAACGACAGCTTGAGCGAACTCCGCTTCTTCCAAGAACCTCCTAATACAATCTGAAGTCGCACTGAAGCCAAAAATAACACTTAACCGAAGGATTGACATGTTTCTGACCGAAACTCAAATTTTGAACAGATCGCCCCATACCGAATTTCAGCTGTTTTATAGGGGTAGCCATGCTGTGGCTAATATTCTTGGTTTGCACGTGAACTTTGCTTCTTGATGTTTGCATGAACATTGTTCAGAGATGTCACTTTAAAATAGTGTATTTCCTTGAGTTTTGAAAATTGCCAAGGGGTAATGTTATACAGGCTTAAAGTTTTGCCCCTTTAATTGTTTTGAGCAGTGTATTTGATCATTCTTATATGATTTGGTTGTTGGGTAAGGTAAAGGTGACATGTAGCTTGCGTCAAGGGGCTTCCAACTGATTCGTAATGGCTACCAGTTGTCCTTGCTACAAGTAAGGGTAGAGTGGGGGTGTTGTTATTTCTTCATATTCTACAGTTCCATTCGTTTCTTCTCTCCTGTCCCTCACTTTCATCTCCTCTACTGTTTCTATCATATTCCCCCCTTTTCTAGATGACACAAAATGACCCACAAGGGTTGGCATGTCTTTCAACCCGATGGTCAATATATAATTTACTCTTATATCACGGCCCCCGTCCATCGGGGCTTGAAGAAGTAGATGGGCTGCATGATGCTTCCACGTAGAGCTGAAACCGACCACACAAGAGCACTGATAAAGCGCTTAGATGGTCTAAGCCTGCCCAGGCCAAGCGGTGCGAGTCGGACCGTCCATCTTTATAAACCATATTGGTTTCATTGGGCGACAGGGCTTGAGTTGTCATTTCATCTCAATGGCGGGTAAAAGTACGACAAAATTAGAAGCAACGTCTCCAAAATGGCCTATACAGTGTTGACGGGGACGTTAAACCTCAAATCAATAAAACAAATACTCTTATATCAGCCAAAAATTAATCTATGACTCGATAAAATGACTCTATTAGAATGACATATTGCATTCTTTTATGTCTCAAGAACGGATATTTTTCTCAAATAAAATAGTGAAGTTTTTCATATTTCAGCTCTAAACATAGACTCTAGGGGCACATTAGAACCTAAAATTTATGATACGAGCAATGAAAGTAGAAATTAGGTAAACCCCGGCTTTCTACAAAGAGCGGTTTATAAGGGAGTTAATAAAACGGACTTTCTATCGTGATGCATTGGAGAAAAATCTTTTTCCGTTCGCAGAACTTACATGCCGTAGTAACCCAAAGTATAGAAGGCCTTTTCGAACAGTGTAGACATAGATTAGACACTACAGAAATGACATCTATTCATGGGCTACACTGTTTGCCATACATAAGCAATATTCCAGGTGCATTAACTTTAGTGGAATGAGCTATGTCCAGCTTTAGGGCAGGTAGGTAAGTAGATTAGGAGCCCTGGGGTTAATACGATATATGCTATTCTAGAAAAAGAAACTGCGTGTTAACCCTATATATCTTGCTAAATAAATTAATTTAGCCAAAACCATTGCTGACTACATGTATCAACAAATCAAAGTACTTCGTTCATTTTTTCAGGAAGATTTCCTGAGGGGAATTACGCTCTTCGGGATCTTTGTGGGCAACCGTATCACGGCCGGAGCAATCTGGATATAAAGAAAACACTATCTAGACACCGTGATTCAGAGCATAGGTCTCATTTATTGAATATTAATATGTCAATTCATTTTACAAATTATTTCTACAATTGTATCATATTAGAATGTAATCCTGTGAAAATATAGTTTTAACAAATACTGTTTTGCATGTAACAAATGTACTATATTTAATAAATGTCTTGTTTTACAACTTTATTTCTTTATTTAAATATATCGTTTTTATTCAAAACATGCTTATAAATAATTATCAATCTAATAAATATTTTAACTATCTTAAGATCACTAACATTAATTTTATTCTAATTTACAGTGTTAATAAAATGGCTCACCTGGATATAAAGAAAACACTATCTAGACACCGTGATTCAGAGCATAGGTCTGAGAACACGACGGCCAGATAGTAGACTTGCCCAAGTCTGTTAATTAGGTGTCCATTGTAAAAATAATTGTTTACAAAAATAAAAAATAAATACATTGTAAATGAAATAGCAATACCGTCTTTTATGAAAATTGTGAAATTAACAGATGAAGACTAAAGAGACTTTTTACATATTTTTCGTTTAAAGGGGCTTTCATTTAAAAATAAAAAAATGTAAATGTAGGGACTTGGGCAAGTCTAGCCAGATAGGTATTCTTATGCAACCGATTCGAGCGCGCTCAACGCCTGGCTGAGATTCTTATATGGTATCAGACTGATTCACTCCACTCGTACGAAAACATAGATTCTTCGGCAATATTCGTTCCTGCCGTCCAATGTACATCAATATTTATTTTCTTTGAGTGCGTGTGAAGCTGTCTGGCACATCCAGGTTACGTGCTGTTTTTCTCGTACATAATCAGGCTAAATATATATTTAAGCTAAAAGTTATGTATACGTTTTATTTACCCTGATAAATTTCACCAACTTCATGACAGTGTAGATCCTGGTCAGAAGCCATATGATCTGGATCTACACTTTTTGCAAAGGTAGGGGCTGTTGTGTTCAGCAGGATAAAGATTAAATAGGAACCCTAAATTATCCACAATTCATCCTCTGTTCTGAGGCTATATGTAAACATTAAGCTGCTGAGTACTGAAAAAAAACATCATTTACGTACTAACAGCCATTCTATCATTGGCGAGCAGAGCACTGGGGCTATCATTTCAACACCCGTGCGACAGTGTGCATTTTTACATCTTCAAAATGGCTACCTTTATGATGAAAATTCGAATATTTTTCTTATTTATACTGCAAACATAGGTTGCGGGTGCTCCTTAAAACCCCTTATTCAGGCGGTTCTAACGCGTACCCACATCCTATGTCTTGGAGCAGAAATACGCGACATAATGTAAACCCCAGTTTTCTCTATATAAAGTCGGGTTTAGCGGGTGTTCATTTCACGGACTTGTTTACTTGGTGATAAAGCATTTTTCATTTTTCGTGCTCAGCATGGAATCTCGTTTCAGCATGGAATCTGTTATGCTTATAAATTTCATCACGAAAACACGCCTGTATAATTTTGACCCCCTTGAACCCCACTTTTATATAGTAAAACTGGGGTTTCCGGGGGTATACCTTATTTTTCTTATTTCTGCTCTAAAATATAGATTGTAGGTACCCGTTAGAACTGCCTCGATGAGGCGGTTCTAACGATTGCCCACAATCAATATTTTGAGCAGAAATATGAAAAATATCACAATTTTTCATCATAAAATTTTCATTTTTTCGGCGATAAAGGTGGCAGTGTATTGTAAAGGCGTGTTTACGTAACAGCTGTTGCCATTATAGTATTATTGAGCTGAACAAATTGTATTATTATTTTCTGCTGAATATTTGTTTGATTTGAGGGCAAACGTCCCCGTCAACACTGTAAAGGTCATTTTTGGAGACATTGCTTCCAATTTTGTGGGACTTTTACCCGACATTGAGATGAAATGAGTTAGGAGGCCTTCATGCGTACTGAACAACTTATTTGTTTAAATCGCGACGGAAGTAAGGGCGCGGAGTGGGCCACGTAAAATCGATTTAAGCCCTCCAGTGGAATTCGTTTCCGCTGACCGTTCCAAGGCGGTTCTTCTGTCGCGGTTTATTTTTGTTTATGGTTTGTCTTTGGGTGTTTTTGTCGCTTATGTTATTTTATTTTGGATAGCCTATTGTCCATTTTGTGGGAAAGTAAATGCCCTTTTGGCTTTCCGCTGTTGGTGTTTCCATTAGGGTCTGTTGTTTCATGTTTGTGTGTCTTTCCCTTTGGTGACTCTGATGGGAGCTGTGGGTTGATTGTATCGATTCCTGATCGTTGCCTCCACTTCTATTCTCAAGCCCTGCCGCCCAATGAAACCAGTAGTGTTTATAAGCATGGACGGGTCCGACTCACACCACTTTGCCTGGGCAGGCTTAGATCCTCGAAGCGGTTTACCAGTACTCGTGTCCGGGTCGGTCTCAGCTCTGCGTGGAAGCATCATGCAGCCCATCTATTTCTTCAAGCCCCGATGGGCGGGGCCGTTGTACTGAAATGATAAACTGGTACAGTTGAACTCGATTGCTCGAACCCCTTTGGGACCATGAATATTTGTTCGAGACAGCGGTAGTTCGAGCCACTGTTGCATACTTCCAGAAAACATAACGGGGGTATTTTTTGACTTCTTTTCGTGTTCTGTAACATAAATGTAGGCTGTGTGTACTCATTAGAATCGCCTCATTGGAGCGATTCCAATGAGTACACTCAGCATACATCTGCAAGATGAAAGTCGAAAATCTCCTTAATTATCCCACACTTTTTCTTATGCGGAGGAATTCCCTAGGGACTCAAAAACGAGTTCGACTCAGCCATTGTAAACGAGCAATCGGTGTTCGAGCCATCGAAGTTCGACTGTATTATTAAAAAATTATTCACCTAATGAAATTTCATGCTCTGTCGAAATTAGTAGAAAAAATGTTTTATAACATCGGACACAGTTTTGAAGTGACATTCAGTAGAACTTTAACGACTCGAACCCCGATGTCTCGTTTACCATGAATCAGTCGAATCCGTTCTTGAGCCCACATGGAATTCCTCCAAATACGATATACAGACAATGAAGGGTGGATTTCTATGTTTTCTTGCAAATGTATGCTGTGTGTACTCATTAGAATCGCGATTACGCGATTCTAATGAGTACACACATCATACATTTATAATACAGAACACCGAAAAGATAGCCAACTATTATCTACAATATGCCTCCTGGCACTAATAGTAACCCTCCGTGGCTTAAATTACCGCTGTCTGGAACAAATCTCACTGCTCCCATAGGGGTTCGAGCCATCGAAGTTCGACTGTATTTTAAATTATTGTAATTTTTTGTATCATGAGAACATACTGTGGATACATGAAAACAATACATACTGAATATGACAGTATATCTTCACTCTTTATATTGTTTTTACTGAAACAATTCTAATGTTTTTGTTGTTTTTTTCTTATTTATGCGACAGACATTGAAGGTGCTCAGTAATGTGGTTGTTGCGCAAAATATTTGTCTGGGGCGAAGTTTTAAAGAGAAGAAAAGCGTAAAAGCATCATCCAATCCACAGTCAGTTGCATTCTATGATTTTGAACCTGACTTGAATTTGAAATGTAACTCCAATAGTTTAGAAGATATGGCAAAGTCATACTTTTTGACCTTTGACATTGGGGTCAAGTTGAGGCCAAGGTCACACGAAAAATAAGCAAGTGTCATCTACATCTCATGTACTATCCATGTGCAAAGTCTCAAAAGTATAACTTTACTGATTGCAGAGGAGGTCCATACGACCGCTCCACTCTGAGACGAAAACAATATTCCCGATTTTATTCGAAAAAGCGGGTATAAAAAACATTCTTGTTGATCCAGAAAAGAAATACCATCAACAATTCAATTTGGTTTTATTGTCTAATCGGTCTGCTGAAAAGGAAGACATATGTGTATTCATCACGAAAACACGCCTATATAATTTGACCCCCTTGAGCCCCACTTTTATATAGAAAAAAATGGGGTTTACAGGGGTAAACTTATTTTTCTTATTTCTGCTCTAAAATATAAATTGTGGTTACGACGAAGCGGTTCTAACGAGTACCAACAATCTATATTTTGAGCAGAAATAAGAAAAATATTTTTCTTATTTCTGCTCTAAAATATAAATTGTGGGTACTCGTCAGAACCGCCACGACAAGGCGGTTCTAACGAGTACCAACAATCTATATTTTGAGCAGAAATAAGAAAATTATCACTATTTTTCATCTTAAAATGTTCATTTTTTCGGCGATAAAGGTTACAATGTATTTCTATAGGCGTGTTTTCTTAATGATTTTACTGCTGGGTTTCGTTGGTCTCTCCATGACAACTTTTTTATACTTTCTCAGTATTGATCTAAACTAAGGATTGTGAGCGTTTGTTACATATGTATGCTTGAGATAGTACGAACAAACATCCATGCCTCATTAGATATTATTTCAGTACAATAAATACATGTATACATGTACAAATGATTATTCTTGGGCTCCTTGTGTTGTTTTTGTTTTCAGCATAAAGTCGGGTATCTGGTTTCCGGCATTCATGACACAGTATCGTGTAAATTGTTTCATTACGCAAACACGCCTATACACATACATTGCCACATTTTATCGACGAAAAAATGAAAATTTTATGAGGAAAAATTGTGATATTTTTCTTATTTCTGCTCAAAATATAGATTGTTGGCACACGTCAGAACCGCCTCATCAAGGCGGTTCTAACGAGTACCCACAATCTATACTTTACAGCAGAAATAAGAAAAATATCACAATTTTTCCTCATAAAATTTTCATTTTTTCGTCGAATAAGGAATTCCCCCGGAAACCCCAGTTTTACTATATAAAAGTGGGGTTCGAGGGGGTCGAAATTATATAGGCGTGTTTTCGTGATGGAAACAAAGACATATCTGTTCACTAATATTTTTTGTGAGACATGTTTTAAACTTTACTAAAATTTATTCTTAATAGAAGTGAAGGCAATGATCAAGAACAATAATCGATACAATGAACCCACACCTCACATCAGAGACACCCAAGGGAATGAAACATAAACATTTAATAACTAGACCCTTATGAAAACATCAATAGCGGAGAGCCCAAAGGATAGTTACTTTCCCACAAAATGGCCAATCGGCTATCTAAAATAAAACATTATAAGCGATACACACACTCAAAGACAAATCTTAACAAAAATAAACCGCGACAGAAGAACCGCCTTGAAACGGTCAGTGAAAAGAATTTCACTGAGAGGGGTGACTTGAATCGATTTTTCGCGGCCGCAATCCTCGTCCTTGTTTTCGTCCCGATTTAGAAAAAAAATGTCAGTCCGCATGGAAGCTTTCTAAATCATGAATGCAACATCTCCGAGAAGAACACAAAAACCAAACAACCACAGAGATAAAACAACGGTGAGGACTCGACAGCAAGAAACCACTGAAATGCAGGAGCAAAAGAAAACGGACAGTAAGATGGGCCCAGCCAGAGACAGAACATCACACAGAAGTGAAGGCAATGACCAGGAATCTATACAATTAACCCGTACCTCCCATCAGAGACACCAAAGGGAAAGAAGCACAAACATTAAATTACTTGATCATAATGGAAACATCGATTATTACATAAGAAAGCCTTTACGCTTGAACCATCATAGAATCTGAGGCCTGACCCACCGGTGTGCAATAAAAGAGGAAAACAAAGTTATCAACCGTGATTTGGTTGTTGTTTTGTCTATTTTGTTTGCAACAATTAACATGTTTATCAGTTCAGATGAAATACATGGTGAATTTGGCACAGACAGTTCAGTAACTGTTCATTTCCATTTCATTAGATTCAAGCAATCAATCAAATTTATTCGCTTAACCCATTGCATACGGGAAACCCTTATAGGAGTACCTTGGCAAACAATGCAGGCAGGCCTGCACTATTTGCAAACAATTTTCTGTTACAAATAGAATAAGAACGACAAAATAGGCCTACCATCCCTAATATGACAAATGGATCTGTCCAACATATAGCAATGGAAGAGTCCACTAGTATACAAAAGTAGAACGACAGAATAGGCATGGCATCCTTTATATGATAAATGGACCTGACCAACATATAGCAATGGAAGAGTCCACTAGTATACAATGGGTCAAGCATAAACAGCTCATCGTGATACAACATATACAGTGAATATGCATTCAAACAAATAAGTGAAGAATGGCATGAAAGTGAATTACTGGATGGGTCAACATAAATATACTAAGGCAAAGTTATAACGCAACAGTGGTTCATATTGATAATACTGAGCAGAATGTATATATATTCTATGAATCGTCTCTATAATAACACTGGCCAATGTCCCAAGCATCCAGCAGCACTTTGCTGTTAACATTCTGTTTCGATCTGTTCAAGAAACAAACCAAATTCACGAGCTGGGGTGTTTGTTAAAAATGAAACACATTGTGTTTTCAAGAACGCGGCATGTGACATGCATTCGTACACTTGAAATGAAGATCGTTTTCTGAGAATATTGCTGTGAATATTTTGTGTAATGTTTAATTTTATTGTTAATCAATAGGTTTTCTTTAATTTTGATCACAAGAGACAACATGTTTTCGCTTCCAGACAAGAGATTATGGAACGATGGCATAAAGGGTCCAATTGGCAATTTCAGAATTTGTCGAGGACAGTTCTGAGCCCTGATGCAATAATTCCACAGAATTTTGTTTCCTAACGTCCAACAACAATAAAAGTGAACGGGGTTCACAAGGTTTTCATTTAAAAATCCCATTGGTTGGAATTTGACACCACTTTAATTTTCTATTGTTGTCTATGGAATGTTCAGGAAAAAACGCCAACATGTCAGTCGTTAGAACTTTCTCGTTAAAGTTTGAGACAATGTGAAAGACATTTTTAATCACATAATCTTTCCTTATTGGGGGATCGTTCAAAAAGGAATTCTTGAAAAATTGGCATTCCAGATGTCTCCGGAAGCGCATGGAATCAAATTACTGTTTTGACCAATCGGTTTCGACCTCCATAAACTATGCTCTGGAAAACGAAATCAATGAAACCAAAGCATTCACTGGTGAAAGTTCAGCAACATATGTCATCCAGACTATTCTGCACCAGAAATTACCACGAACATTTAACAATATCTGTGTTGCGTTATGTGTTGGTCTCAGTATATCATATCATCATACAAACATACAAATTCTTAAACTACACACATATGTCATATAAGATAAAGCAATAACAGGCATCCGTTGTCTAATATATTAGATTCACATTTACTTTTCAGAGTACCAAACGATGCCCATACTTTAAACAACGGTTCGGTAATTTATCTATCCTACAGATACATGTATATTTTGAAACGAGTTCTATTCTATGTTAAAAGAAATAAATTAATTGTACTTTCAGGTTTGCAAGGTAAGAATCATACGTAAATTATTTAAACGCTATTAGTTCATATTGTTTTCTACAAACTAAGGTCAGATTCATGATTTCCAAAAATATGACCACATGACTATCCAAAATAGAAGATCTTACCAGCACATATATTCAGATGTCGAAGTCACCTCTTATCAATGTTCTATAAAATGGTTATCTTTTGGAAGCAAGGAATACACCACAGAACGGGAAAATATGAAGTACATGTTTTCTGGGCCAACGCTGGACCATAAAATAAACGTGAAGGAATCTATACAATTATCCCACACCTCACATCCAAGACACAACAGAAAAAAAAATATAAATATAAAACAACTTCACCATAATAAAAACGTCACAAACGGAAAACCAAAAGGACAGTTTTTTTACCACGAAATGGCCAAACGGTTATCCAAAACAAAAGAAAATATAAGCATTGCATGATTGCAAAGACGAACAATAAAAAATAATAAACCACAATAAAAAAACCACCTTAGAAAGGCCAGATTTTTGTTTCATTTCGATTTGGTTTCAAATGACAGTGTACTAAAACTTAATCACCTCTTGTGGGGAAGAGGGAACTGTTTGCTGTGCTAATTGCGGTTCGTTTATATATGTTTTTTGTTTTCCTTATTGTTAGTTACTCTTCCTCCTTGGTAGGCTGTAATCTTTCAATGTAATTTTTCCTCGGCATCTATATCAGTTACCCCCTGTATATTTTGCATTGTAACGCATTGACCTGATAAAGATGTGCTATCTCAGGACAACTGAGCTTCCTTTGTTTAGGTTTCCATTATGGTCTGGTCGCTTAATGTTTGTGTTTCTTTCCCTTTGGTGTCTTTAATGGATGGATTAAGTTAATTGTATCGATTCCTGATCTTTGTTTTACTTCTACTTTATCACGTCAACGTGACATTGTACTTTTATGAATGAACCGGACTATTGGAAAATGACAACAATGTTATTGTAACTGGGAAATATGGCAAAATTACTTGAAAAAAAAAAATATCATAGGAAAAACATGGTCAGCTGATACTAAATATATCGGCCACCAGAATGCTTAGACGCACTGAGGACTGATCGTAAATTGCTAATCTAAGAGTGTACAAGAGTGTACAAGGGGATAAACTGATAAATAGAATACCAGATTCGTGTCATTTGCTATCAAGTTTATCAGGCTCGGCTTCGAGAACGCATGTTTATCAGGCTCGGCTTCGAGAACGCATGTTTATCAGGCTCGGCTTCGAGAACGCATGTAGAATCGCGAGGCAAGCCTCGCGATTCCACAAGCGTTCTCGAAAGCCTTGCCTGATAAACTTGATATCAAAAGACACTCACCTGGTATTCTCTATCTATATATTTTCAAATCTCTTCTGTAACATCTTTTTAATTTGCGTATCCGAAGAAAAATGCGTCAGCAATACACAAATGCAAAGACGACATACAGTTGAACTTCGATGGCTCGAACCCCTTTAGGATCATGATAATTTGTTCGAGACAGCGGTAGTTCGAGCAACTGTTGCATACTTCCAGAAAACACAACGGGGTATTTTTGGACTTCTTTTCGGTGTTCTGTAACATAAATGTATGCTGTGTGTACTCATTAGAATCGCCTCATTGAGGCGATTCTAATGAGTACACACAGCATACATCTGTAAGATAAAAGTCGAAAATCTCACACAATTTTTCTCATGCAGAGGAATTCCCTAGGGACTCAAAAACGGGTTCGACTCAGCCATGGTAAACGAGCAATCGGTGTTCGAGCCATCGAAGTTCGACTGTATAACAATAGTAAACTATGACAGAAGAGTCTCCTTGAAATGGTCAGTAAAATATAGGTGTTGTGTTTGTTTATTTGAATTGAGGTTTAACGTCCCCGTCAATACTTTTTATGTCATTTTGGAGAAAAGGGCAGTCCGTAGTGTTTTTGTTTGTTTGAATTTAGGTTTAACGTCCCCGTCAACACTATTTAGGTCATTTTGGAGACACTGCTTCCAATTTTGCAGGACTTTTTCTCGACATTGAGTTGAAATGACATCTCAAGCCCTGCAGCCCAATGAAACCAAAAGGCTTATATGCATTGGGTGGTCTGACTAACACCACTTTACATGGGCTGGCTTAGTCCTTCTAAGGCGTTTACCAGTACTCATGTGTGGTCTGCAACCCAATCTATTTCTCCAAGCCCCGATGGGCGGTGGCGACGTAGTGTTTTTATTCACTAAGAAAACTGGATAGCCTCAATGATTATCATATGACATTGCCTATTCATACAAGCCGGTGGAAAAGCAGTGCTACAATTGGACCCAAGACTGAAGTCTTCCTATTTCTTCGGGGAACTAAGTCCACTTTGAATCATTACGAAAGTGCAAAGTCACATCACGAAAACTCGCCTATACAAATACATTGTAAACTTTACCACCGAAAAAAAACGAAAATTTTTAAGATGAAAAATTGTGATATTTTTCTTATTTCTGCTCAAAATATAGATTGTGGGTACTCGTTAGAACCGCCTCATCGAGGCGGTCCTAACCAATACCTACAATCTATATTTTGGAGCAGAATTTAACTTTGCTCAAAATATAGATTGTTGGTACTCGTTAGAACCGCCTCATCGAGAAATAAGAAGAATAAGGTTTACCCTGTAAACCCCAGTTTTACTATATTAAAGTGGGGTTCAAGGGGGTCAAAATCATATAGGCGTGTTTTCGTGATGTATAACCATGTAAAGTAATGTTCATCTATAAATGAAATTAGGTCTTAATTTTTGGCAGCAATTAGTTTCTTTGAGGCTATTTTAAGCATCATTTTATAGGTAAAATGAAACAAAAAATGAAGTTAGCTAAATTATTTCTCCTTTTCCCTCAGTGTGCAGTTGAAAACGCAAGAGGTCTAGAAGGCCAGTATTTATTTATTTGACTACTGTATATCAAATCTAGAGTGACTGTCCTTTAAGAACAGTTAAAGATAAGGCAAGTGGACCATACTGGTTGTTCTCGGAAGTTATTTTGGAATGATTGTTGTACTAAATTCTAAAAACTGTCATTACTGACAATGACCAATCTTAATCACGTGCAAAAATGCTAGTGTCTGTGCGTTCTTAAGGGGAATGGGAACACCTTCAGGGGAGGTAACTCCTGCAAAAGAATTTTTGTCTACCATGTCAATAGGGGTCAACTCTTAAAGGAAAGAATTTGCTCCTAAGGAGCAAATTCTTTCCTTTAAGAGATGACCCCTTTTTCCGTGGGACAGAACTTATAGAAAAGCATACAGGAAGTCCCGAAAGTTGTCTCCCTTAGAGAAATGGCGGAAAATCTGCCAGGTGTTCCCATTCCTCTTAAATGGCTGGTGAGACCAATTCTAGCTTTGAACTTTTGCAGATCGAGCAACAGAGGCTAAAGGAAGACAGCTCTGTTGGTGGCGCCTTACCTCTAGCTTTGCGCTGTGCACGTTTCCGTTCCGTTCCGCTTCGCTGATTTGTTTTGCCTCATATTCACTAGCGAGCGCCCCTTCTGATGAGGCCTCGCCACTTTGCTCGGCTCAGTGCAATAAGTTCACAAGACTCTGTTGGTATATTGAAGTCCTTAAGGGAGGCTTAAGTGTGTCCTTGTTTCTGACCACAATGGGAGCGTTTGGCTGTCTCTAAAGGGGGTCTTTCAAGGTATAGGAAATTTGCATTGATTTCTGCCCACGCTTGGATTTTGATAAAATTATGCACAATAATTGCCTTGGGTATAACCATTATAATTACGATGCATTCACTTTTAAATTTTATTTCCGTAGTAAATTTATTACATATTTTATGAAGTCTCTTTCACAACAGAGAGTTCTCTCATATAAACTTGTCTATAGTATTCAGAGTTTCATATATCTAATGCTGCTGTGTTTTATGAATTAAAGCCATAATTGGTGAGTTAGTTGATACTATGAATGACCTCATATGTCTAGTAATAGTGGCTGGGCATTCAGTTTCCTTTGATGGTGTCCCCATATTTCAGCTCCTTTTTTGTATTCATTAAAATTTTATATGCATTTTTACCATGTTCCATTTTTTGTCAAGACACCATTTTAGCATAAAAACTACCCACATATCTTAGAAACATGTTGATGAATTTTGATGGAAATTGAGGGCCGGTAACAGTGTGTTGTAACAGACTGAATACTGATAGTCCTGATTCAGCAAAATGTGAAATTATATGATTATCATGTTTTGGTCATGATGTTTAATAATACTTTACTATTGCTTTCAATTTGGATGGCTATAGTATAGTAAGGTTTGTGTAAGTAGTTCATAGCACAATTATAAGTATTTTTTCAAAACATCCATTTCGGTAAATTTGCCCCCTATGGAACAAACTATTTTGTCTACAGAACTATACCGCAAAGGTTTTGATGACAAACATCATCAAACGCACCCATGTAATCATGTGCAAAGTTTTCTTTCTGTCTTTCTTGTCTATTTTGGTGATGGTGCTAAGGTGATGTTTAGATTTAACATTCAAATCAACAACATATACCAGTCACTTTAGATGTTGCTTCAGATTTTGTGAGATGTTTTTATCCGACTCCAGATAAATGACTCTCAAGTCAAACTGTTGTTTGTTTATTTAACCCTAACTGTCCATCTAAAAAGAAAGGTTTACTCTAGGGAAAATCAATAACACTTGAAATTACTTTTCCTGGACATTAAGTTTTCAGAATTTGTATCTGCATAGGCACTAGCCAATCTATCGTTTTTGTCTAGCCCCTATGAACGAAATCAAACAGCTTCCTGAAGCTGTATTCCAAAGCCATTTGCATTTGCTTTTAGAATTCACATGGTCGTACATTTGTCAGCGTTCCAAAACTTATGTAATCATGATTGTGTTGTATACTTAGTTTATACTAATTTATTTTTGTTCGATTGCGATGAAAGCTACAAGCTTATTGAATCGCTCTCGAACACTCATTCCGGGTGTTTTCACGCGCGCGCGAGAGAGAGGCAGTGGCTTTTTACACCACTGCTACCCATTTACACCTGGGTGGAGTGGGGCAGTGTCATTACGTGTCTTGCCCAAGAACACACCTCGATACCGGTGGCGGATTCGAACGCACAACCTTTCGATCGTAAGTCGAACGCGCTAACCACTGCGCTATCTATGCTGTTGTATACTTGTATAGGTCTTTCACTTCATTTACCTATCTCAGCAGTTGTTGCAGTAATTACAATGCACATATGTAAGATAGCAAAAAACATTTAAACTGTTGGTAATAATTATTCAGTCTGTGAGTAGTTATCGCATTACTCATAGGATTTTAAATTATTTTCAGTAAATACATTGTGATGCTTTTTTTTCTGTCCAAACACTGCAATGCTCTTTCTAAGCTGAGAGATACATTGTATAAATGTACTGGTAATTATTAATGAACAAAAAGCAAGCAAGAACAGTGCTTAAAAAAGTGAACGAAACATTCAAGAAGTGGTTGAAAGTTTTACAACCAGAAAAAAATACTAAAAGCTCGCTTCCGATAAATTAACCACTATATTGACAAAGTAAATAGAAAAAATAAGACATTATAGAACGTCAACAATTACAATACCAATGCAGAAAAGAGACATATTTATGCATGTGTACTATAAGGAAGGAAACTGTTTCTCTCCCTGTCTAATAGCAAAATTTCTCAAGGTCATGGAACAGCTTTGTTTACACCAAATATTCTGCGCCTCGTCCATCAATGATATCTTTTGCAACAGAAACTCAATATCAGTGACATTTCGATCTTTGGAAATACTAACCAATAATTACTGTAACTTTTTTGTTAGGATAATAATCAGCGTTCATAAAGACAGAGTATATCTAAGGCTTCATCTGGCCATGGTTGTATCAACAGAACTATGTTTAACTAGTAACAACAAACCACTGACTATTGCCTCTTTGCATACCAGCTTGGTATGGAAATAAAAATAATGGACCTCCTTGTCTTACACCTATTTGAGTAGCATGACTTATGCAAAGTCATTTAATAAAGTTGCACATGTTCACAATAATTTTGCTGCTAATAAAAAAGCAATATATGTTGTTAAGCCTAATTTGTTGATTAGAATACCTTTTGATTTAGTGTTTTACTATCTACTATTTTGGATAGATCATAGTGTATAAATGAAAGGAAAATATCAGAAATTCATGATATTTTAATAGTTTCTAAGCTAGATCAGCTCATTATGTATTCATTTTGATCTGTATAATCTCATTTTTATTGCGTAAGTGTTACGAATTGCCCGTTTGTAAGGTTCTTGGATGATTTCAATAAAATAGTAAATTTTGCAGAAACGACTCACTTCCATAAAAGGTGTAAAACTACAGTGTTACCGGTTTCGGATTTTCATGAAATTTGGCATAGCTAAAGAAAATACATATGGCAAGTTTTCCTAGCAGAATGAAATCTTGACAAAGACTAGAACATATTTATCTTAGGGATTGAATTTTGATAAATTTTTAAAATTTTAATTAAAAAATGAGATTTTTGATAATTATTTTATCAGAAAATGTAAACTTTAATTAATTCAAAAGGCTTTTTAGTATCAAAGGAATGCCTATGGACTTCTGCATTCAATCCAGTTCACAGATCTTGAAACTAAATAAAACATAAGATTTAAGACACACTTATTTAGAGACAGACACCAGCTCATGGAGGGATTCAGTTACAGTGGCCTCCTGAGTCCTACTTTGATTTATATAATTTATCAAATACATTTTTATAGGTTGTATATGCTGAGTTATTAATATACAAAGTTTAAAGAAAAAAAAATGCATGGGCACAAATGAAAGACCCCCTTTCCAAAAAGGAATTTCTTTGGCAACTGTTCCTCAGGCAGCATAGACACATGGCCTGTCTATCTTAACTGTGCCAGTTTTAGTAGAGTATGTTCACTCTGCATCCCTGCCCTTTTGCAGGACATCTGTGTCTGGAATCCTGTCTTGCCACTTTATCTTTAAGATTTTTCTACAACAGCTTGTATGGAAGTGGTTCAGTTATTTGGCATGCTGTTGGTAAACTGTCCATGTTTTACATGCATATAATAGTGTAGGGAGCACCGCAGCTCTGTAGACTTTCAGCTTTGTGTCAAGCCTGATTCCACTTCGATACCAAACACTACCAAATAACCGACCAAATGCTGCACTAGCTTTGGTGATCCTGGCATTGACTTCATTATCAATATGCACGGCTCTTGACAGTGTGCTCCCAAGTATGGTGAACTTATCTACCACTTACAATAGTTGACCGTGCAGTGTGATGGTGGGCTCTTTGTAAGGCTTGCCAGGTACTGGCTGGTAGACTACCTCAGTCTTTTTGATGCTGATTGTGAGGTCATGGCAGTCACAGGATACTTGATCTACACCTTCTTGCATCGCTTCATCTGTTGTACCACCCTTTGTCATGCCATCAGCATCTGTGAGCATGGTAGAGAACACCATGTTGAACAGTGTAGGGCTAGCACACATCCTTGCTCATCACGAAAACACGCCTATATAATTTTAACCCCCTTGAACCCCACTTTTATACATTACGAACTGGGGTTTCCGGGGGTATACCTTATTTTTCTTATTTCTGCTCTAAAATATAGATTATGGGTACTTGTTAGAATGAGGCGGTTCTAACGAGTACCCACAATCTATATTTCGAGCAGTTTTGGGAAATATATACCAATTTTTCAGTTTAAATTTTCCTTTTTTCGGCAGAAAAGTTTACAATGTATTTGTATAGGCGTGTCTTCGGAATCACAGCTCTGTAGACTTTCAGCTTTGTGTAAATATGTTCTATAAAAGGGTTATCCTTTGGAAGCAAGGAATACACCACAGAACTGAAAAATATGGAGTGTACAAGTTTTCTGGGCCAGACTAGCTAGTTTCGGCCAATTAGGCCTCATCAGTGACCCTCAGATATTTTTGAAATTCCACAATGGAATCAATGATCCCAAAGGACAAGAAAATATAATCTACACTATGATGTAGGGCAGGGAGACGTTTTACCGCCGCCACACATTCCCACACACCAGCTGTAGTGAAGTTAAATATGTTCTATAAAAGGGTTATCCTTTGGAAGCAAGGAATACACCACAGAACTGAAAAATATGGAGTGTGCATGTTTTCTGGGCCAGACTAGCTAGTTCCGGCCAATTAGGCCGCATCAGTGACCCTCAGATATTTTCAAAATTCCACAATGGAATCAATGATCCCAAAGGACAAGAAAATATAATCTACACTATGATGTAGGGCAGGGAGACAAGCCTGATTCCACTTAGATATCAAACACTACCCAAAAGCCGACCAAATGCTGCACTAGCTTTGGTGATCCTGGCATTGACTTCATTATCAATATGCACGGCTCTTGACAGTGTGCTCCCAAGTATGGTGAACTTATCTACCACTTACAATATTTTACCTTGCACTGTGATGGTGGGCTCTTTGTAAGGCTTGCCAGGTACTGGCTGGTAGACTACCTCAGTCTTTTTGATGCTGATTGTGAGGTCATGGCAGTCACAGGATACTTGATCTACACTTTCTTGCATCGCTTCATCTGTTGTACCACCCTTTGTCATGCCATCAGCATCTGTGAGCATGGTAGAGAACACCATGTTGAACAGTGTAGGGCTAGCACACATCCTTGCTCATCACGAAAACATGCCTATATAATTTTAACAACCTTGAACCCCACTTTTATACAGTACGAACTGGGGTTTCCGGGGGTATACCTTATTTTTCTTATTTCTGCTCTAAAATATAGATTGCCGGTACTTGTTAGAACCGCCTCGATGAAGCGGTTCTAACGAGTACCCACAATCTATATTTCGAGCAGTTTGGAAAATATATAACAATTTTTCAGTTTAAATTTTCCTTTTTTCGACAGAAAAGTTTACAATGTATTTGAATAGGCGTGTCTTCGGAATCACAGCTCTGTAGACATTCAGCTTTGTGTAAATATGTTCTATAAAAGGGTTATCCTTTGGAAGCAAGGGATTCACCACAGAACTGAAAAATATGGAGTGTACAAGTTTTCTGGGCAAGACTAGCTAGTTTCGGCCAATTAGGCCTCATCAGTGACCCTCAGATATTTTTGAAATTCCACAATGGAATCAATGACCCCAAAGGACAAGAAAATATAATCTACACTATGATGTAGGGCAGGGAGACGTTTTACCGCCGCCACACATTCCCACACACCAGCTGTAGTGAAGTTAAATATGTTCTATAAAAGGGTTATCCTTTGGAAGCAAGGAATACACCACAGAACTGAAAAATATGGAGTGTGCAAGTTTTCTGGGCCAGACTAGCTGTTTCGGCCAATTAGGCCTCATCAGTGACCCTCAGATATTTTCAAAATTCCACAATGGAATCAATGATCCCAAAGGACAAGAAAATATAATCTACACTATGATGTAGGACAGGGAGACGTTTTACCGCCGCCACACATTCCCACACACAAGCTGTAGTGAAGTTAAATATGTTCTATAAAAGGGTTATCCTTTGGAAGCGAGATAGGTCACAAAATTGGCCCAAAGATTGAACAGGACTATTTTTGTAACATATATACACATCGTTACATGTGTACATCACATAAACCTAACACTATGATATGGTGTAGCTAAGTTGGACTGATTCAGCCCGATGCACTAGGTACAGGTAGAGAAGGTGTACGATATATATATAGTAGGTGTGCGATATATATATATTTCATTTTCCTTCATTACATGCGTTACAAGCGTTACAGTGCCAAATGAATATGCACCCAATTCCTTTGGTCTCATTACTTTGGTTACACTCGCATTACAGACCATTACAACACGTTACACATAGTAGGGTATATGGATATAAGGTGTACGATATATATATATTTCATTTTCCTTCATTACATGCGTTACAAGCGTTACAGTGCAAAATGAATATGCGGTATTCCCCTTAGGTCTCAATACATCGGTTACAATCGCATTACAGACCATTACAACACGTTACACATAGTAGGGTATAGGTATATAAGGTGTACGATATATATATATTTCATTTTCCTTCATTACATGCGTTACAAGCGTTACAATCCCAAATGAATATGCACCCATCCCCTTAGGTCTCAATACATTGGTTACACTCGCATTACAGACCATTACAACACGTTACACATAGTAGGGTATAGGTATATAAGGTGTACGATATATAAATATTTCATTTTCCTTCATTACATGCGTTACAAGCGTTACAGTGCAAAATGAATATGCGCTTTTCCCCTTAGGTCTCAATACATTGGTTACAACCGCATTACAGACCATTACAACACGTTACACATAGTAGGGTATATGGATATAAGGTGTACGATATATATATATTTCATTTTCCTTCATTACATGCGTTACAAGCGTTACAGTGCAAAATGAATATGCACCCATACCCTTAGATCTCATTACATTGGTTACACTCGCATTACAGACCATTACAACACGTTACACATAGTAGGGTATATGGATATAAGGTGTACGATATATATATATTTCATTTTCCTTCATTACATGCGTTACAAGCGTTACAGTGCCAAATGAACAGGCGCTAACCCCATTAGGTCTCATTACATTGGTTACAACCGCATTACAGACCATTACAACACGTAACACATAGTAGGGTATAGGGATATAAGGTGTACGAAATATATATATTTCATTTTCATTCATTACATGCGTTACAAGCGTTACAGTGCACTCTGAATATGCACCCATCCCCTTAGGTCTCAATACATTGGTTACAATCGCATTACATACCATTACAACACGTTACACTTGTTAGGGTATAAGTATACAAGGTGTACGATATATATGTATTTCATTTTCCTTCATTACATGCGTTACAAGCGTTACAGTGCAAAATGAATATGCACCCATCCCCTTAGGTCTCATTACATTGGTGACACTCGCATTACAGACCATTACAACACGTTACACATAGTAGGGTATATGGATATAAGGTGTACGATATATATATATTTCATTTTCCTTCATTACATGCGTTACAAGCGTTACCGTGCAAAATGAATATGCACCCAATTCCTTAGGTCTCATTACATTGGTTACACTCGCATTACAGACCATTACAACACGTTACACATAGTAGGGTATAGGTATATAAGGTGTACGATAAATATATTTCATTTTCCTTCATTACATGCGTTACAAGCGTTACAGTGCAAAATTAAAGGCGCTAATCCCAATAGGTCTCAATACATTGGTTACAACCGCATTACAGACCATTACAACACGTTACACATAGTAGGGTATATGGATATAAGGTGTACGATATATATATATTTCATTTTCCTTCATTACATGCGTTACAAGCGTTACAGTGCCAAATGAATATGCACCCATCCCCTTAGGTCTCATTACATTGGTTACACTCGCATTACAGACCATTACAACACGTTACACATAGTAGGGTATATGGATATAAGGTGTACGATATATATATATATTTCATTTTCCTTCATTACATGCGTTACAAGCGTTACAGTGCAAAATGAATATGCACCCATCCCCTTAGGTCTCAATACATTGGTTACAATCGCATTACAGACCATTACAACACGTTACACATAGTAGGGTATATGGATATAAGGTGTACGATATATATATATATTTCATTTTCCTTCATTACATGCGTTACAAGCGTTACAGTGCAAAATGAATATGCACCCATCCCCTTAGGTCTCAATACATTGGTTACAATCGCATTACAGACCATTACAACACGTTACACATAGTAGGGTATAGGGATACAAGGTGTACGATATATATTTCATTTTCCTTCATTACATGCGTTACAAGCGTTACAGTGCAAATTGAATATGCGGTATTCCCCTTAGGTCTCAATACATTGGTTACAATCGCATTACAGACCATTACAACACGTTACACATAGTAGGGTATAGGTATATAAGGTGTACGATATATATATATTTCATTTTCCTTCATTACATGCGTTACAAGCGTTACAGTGCCAAATGAATATGCACCCATCCCCTTAGGTCTCATTACATTGGTTACACTCGCATTACAGACCATTACAACACGTTACACATAGTAGGGTATAGGGATATAAGGTGTACGATATATATATATATCATTTTCCTTCATTACATGCGTTACAAGCGTTACAGTGCAAAATGAATATGCACCCATCCCCTTAGGTCTCAATACATTGGTTACAATCGCATTACAGACCATTACAACACGTAACACATAGTAGGGTATAGGGATATAAGGTGTACGATATATATATATTTCATTTTCCTTCATTACATGCGTTACAAGCGTTACAGTGCTAAATGAATATGAATCCCCTCCCCTTAGGTCTCAATACATTGGTTACAATCGCATTACATACCATTACAACACGTTACACTTGGTAGGGTATAGGTATACAAGGTGTACGATATATATATATTTCATTTTCCTTCATTACATGCGTTATAAGCGTTACAGTGCAAAATGAATCATTCAAATGAATATACACCCATCCCCTTAGGTCTCAATACATTGGTTACAATCGCATTACAGACCATTACAATACGTAACACATAGTAGGGTATAGGGATATAAGGTGTACGATATATATATATATTTCATTTTCCTTCATTACATGCGTTACAAGCGTTACAGTGCTAAATGAATATGAATCCCCTCCCCTTAGGTCTCAATACATTGGTTACAATCGCATTACATACCATTACAACACGTTACACATAGTAGGGTATAAGTATACAAGGTGTACGATATATATATATTTCATTTTCCTTCATTACATGCGTTACAAGCGTTACAATCCCAAATGAATATGCACCCATCCCCTTAGGTCTCATTACATTGGTTACACTCGCATTACAGACCATTACAACACGTTACACATAGTAGGGTATAGGTATATAAGGTTTACGATATATATATATTTCATTTTCCTTCATTACATGCGTTACAAGCGTTATAGTGCAAAATTAAAGGCGCTAATCCCAATAGGTCTCAATACATTGGTTACAACCGCATTACAGACCATTACAACACGTTACACATAGTAGGGTATATGGATATAAGGTGTACGATATATATATATTTCATTTTCCTTCATTACATGCGTTACAAGCGTTACAGTGCCAAATGAATATGCACCCATCCCCTTAGGTCTCATTACATTGGTTTACACTCGCATTACAGACCATTACAACACGTTACACATAGTAGGGTATATGGATATAAGGTGTACGATATATATATATTTCATTTTCCTTCATTACATGCGTTACAAGCGTTACAGTGCAAAATGAATATGCACCAATCCCCTTAGGTCTCAATACATTGGTTACAATCGCATTACAGACCATTACAACACGTAACACATAGTTGGGTATAGGGATATAAGGTGTACGATATATATATATTTCATTTTCCTTCATTACATGCGTTACAAGCGTTACAGTGCTAAAGTAATATGAATCCCCTCCCCTTAGGTCTCAATACATTGGTTACAATCGCATTACATACCATTACAACACGTTACACTTGTTAGGGTACAGGTATACAAGGTGTACGATATATATATATTTCATTTTCCTTCATTACATGCGTTACAAGCGTTACAGTGCAAAATGAATCATTCAAATGAATATGCACCCATCCCCTTAGGTCTCATTACATTGGTTACACTCGCATTACAGACAATTACAACACGTTACACATAGTAGGGTATAAGTATACAAGGTGTACGATATATATATATTTCATTTTCCTTCATTACATGCGTTACAAGCGTTACAATCCCAAATGAATATGCACCCATCCCCTTAGGTCTCATTACATTGGTTACACTCGCATTACAGACCATTACAACACGTTACACATAGTAGGGTATAGGTATATAAGGTGTACGATATATATATATCATTTTCCTTCATTACATGCGTTACAAGCGTTACAGTGCAAAATTACAGGCGCTTTTCCCCTTAGGTCTAAATACATTGGTTACAACCGCATTACAGACCATTACAACACGTTACACATAGTAGGGTATATGGATATAAGGTGTACGATATATATATATATCATTTTCCTTCATTACATGCGTTACAAGCGTTACAGTGCTAAATGAATATGAATCCCCTCCCCTTAGGTCTCAATACATTGGTTACAATCGCATTACATACCATTACAACACGTTACACTTGGTAGGGTATAGGTATACAAGGTGTACGATATATATATATTTCATTTTCCTTCATTACATGCGTTACAAGCGTTACAGTGCAAAATGAATATGCACCCATCCCCTTAGGTCTCAATACATTGGTTACAATCGCATTACAGACCATTACAACACGTTACACATAGTAGGGTATAGGGATATAAGGTGTACGATATATATATATTTCATTTTCCTTCATTACATGCGTTACAAGCGTTACAGTGCTAAATGAATATGAATCCCCTCCCCTTAGGTCTCAATACATTGGTTACAATCGCATTACATACCATTACAACACGTTACACTTGGTAGGGTATAGGTATACAAGGTGTACGATATATATATATATTTCAGTTTCCTTCATTACATGCGTTACAAGCGTTACAGTGCAAAATGAATATGCACCCATCCCCTTAGGTCTCAATACATTGGTTACAATCGCATTACAGACCATTACAACACGTTACACATAGTAGGGTATAGGGATATAAGGTGTACGATATATATATATTTCATTTTCCTTCATTACATGCGTTACAAGCGTTACAGTGCTAAATGAATATGAATCCCCTCCCCTTAGGTCTCAATACATTGGTTACAATCGCATTACATACCATTACAACACGTTACACTTGGTAGGGTATAGGTATACAAGGTGTACGATATATATATATTTCATTTTCCTTCATTACATGCGTTACAAGCGTTACAGTGCAAAATGAATATGCACCCATCCCCTTAGGTCTCATTACATAGGTTACACTCGCATTACAGACCATTACAACACGTTACACATAGTATGGTATAGGTATATAAGGTGTACGATATCTATATATTTCATTTTCCTTCATTACATGCGTTACAAGCGTTACAGTGCAAAATGAATATGCACCCATCCCCTTAGGTCTCAATACATTGGTTACAATCGCATTACAGACCATTACAACACGTAAAACATAGTAGGGTACAGGGATATAAGGTGTACGATATATATATATTTCATTTTCCTTCATTACATGCGTTACAAGCGTTACAGTGCAAAATGAATATGCACCCATCCCCTTAGGTCTCAATACATTGGTTACAATCGCATTACAGACCATTACAACACGTTACACATAGTAGGGTATAGGGATACAAGGTGTACGATATATATATATTTCATTTTCCTTCATCACATGCGTTACAAGCGTTACAGTGCTAAATGAATATGAATCCCCTCCCATTAGGTCTCAATACATTGGTTACAATCGCATTACAGACCATTACAACACGTTACACATAGTATGGTATAGGTATATAAGGTGTACGATATATATATATTTCATTTTCCTTCATTACATGCGTTACAAGCGTTACAGTGCAAAATGAATATGCACCCATCCCCTTAGGTCTCAATACATTGGTTACAATCGCATTACAGACCATTACAACACGTAACACATAGTAGGGTACAGGGATATAAGGTGTACGATATATATATATTTCATTTTCCTTCATTACATGCGTTACAAGCGTTACAGTGCAAAATGAACAGGCGCTAATCCCAATAGGTCTCATTACATTGGTTACACTCGCATTACAGACCATTACAACACGTTACACATAGTAGGGTATATGGATATAAGGTGTACGATATATATATATATATATATATATATATATATATATATATATATATATATATATATATATATATATATATATATATATATATATATATATATATATATATATATATATAATTCATTTTCCTTCATTACATCCGTTACAAGCGTTACAGTGCAAAATGAATAGGCGCTAATCCCCTAAGGTCTCATTAATAATCCTAATTACAGTAAATTATAATTGTATTTGAAAGGTTTCCGGTTTCAGCGGTTGATCGCTTAAGATGACGTATCATTTAGCGAACGGCCTCTTGTTTTTTACTGGCTACCTATGTACCGCCCTAATTTGTTCTTAGAGAGCTGCTGAAGTCACGCTAAGATCAGCTGTTCGGTGTAAATTTTAACATGTTGAAGTTGTGCAGATTTAAAAGTGTGGACCCAACAGGTCTCCTATGGGCACGCAAAAATACGCCCAAATCTTTTACGGATGAGTTCTTAGTAACCGTCGAGTCGAGCAATTAAGTGATAGCTCAGTGGTTAGTGCAATTGCCTCTGATGCTAGAGGTCCCGGGTTCGATCCCCGGCAGCGGCGATAAAATTTCGGTGTCCGAACACGCTCCATTGGCATCATTTGCAGGGATGAATGTCATAAAGTGCACCGTCCTTCGGATCGGGACGTTAACTGGAGGCCCCCTGTGCAGGGAGAACCATCCCCTGAGCAGGTTAAAGATCCCTACCGTAATTACATGATTACTGTGTAGGCTTTCATCCTGCAAAACCTGGAGTGTATGTAATATACACCTGCGGTAATGGTCAAATGTGACCGACGCAGTATCAGAAGATAGATAGATAGACAAATATTTTTTTATATTTATTTATTTTCTGCCATCGGTGGCCAGCTCTTAATGGAAAGAATTTGCTCATGAGGAGCAAATTCTTTCCTTTAAGAGTAGATTCCTTTTTTCGTGGGACAGAGCTTATAGAAGTCCCGAAAGTTGTCCCCTTATGAAAAAAATGGTGGAAAATGCCAGGTGTTGACATTCCCCTCAAGAAACCAATATTTTTCCTTTTCTGCAAGATTCCATGTGACCAATAACACACTTTAATTACCAATATTTCTGCTTTTCTGTCAGTTTGTTTGTTTGCTTTGAGGGTTATCATTTAATTTTGTGGGAATTTTACTTGACATTTAGATACAATGACATCTCCATCCCTGCCGCCCAGTGAAACAAATAGGGTTTTTATGCGTCTCGTAGTACATACGAACCATAAAAACACACCTATATAATTTTGACCGACTACCACCCCCTCCCCAACGAAAACTTGACTCAACGTTGGAACAGCGTTTTCAATTCTTTCTTTCTACTATCGGTCGAATCAACATCGGAGCGTTTTCAATTCTAGTTTGATCGGTCACTGCGCGAGCTGAAGCTCCAGGTTTGCAGGATGAAAACATACACAGTAATTAGAGATTTTAACCTGCAGCACATAATGGGCCTCCCTGCATGTTTCCCCTCTTGCACGTGCAGGGGGTCCCCAGTTAACGTCCCGATGCGGAGGACGATGCTCTTTGTGGCCTTCACCCGGAGCATGTTCGGACACAACAGTTTTATTACCGCTGCCGGCAATCAAACCGGGAGCCTCTTGCATCATAGGCAAGTGCACTAACCATTGAGCTACCACGCTCAATTCAGTGTCGGGTGCCTGCTCGGCCACTTTAATAATTGTATATACAGGTTTTCATTCATTGTTTCTCGTTTTGGCCCCCGCCCATCGGTGCTTGAAGAAATAGATGGGCTGCTTGATGCTTCCACGCAGAGCTGAAAACGACCCGCACACGAGTACTGGTAAACCGATTAGAGGATCTAAGCCTGCCAGGAAAAGCGGTGCGAGTCGATGCTCATAAACCCTATTGGTTTCATTGGGCGGCAGGGATTGAGATGTCATTTCATCTCAATGTCGGGTAAAAGTCCCATCAAATTGGAAGCAATGTCTCCTAAATGACCTTTACAGTGTTGAGCAATGTCTCCAAAATGACCCATACAGTGTCTACGGGGACGTTAAACCTCAAATCAAACAAATCAAAAACAAATCTTTCTCGTTTCTGCACCGACATTGTGACTGCTGGTTACGCACACGGATCAGCCTCTAGGTTTTAATGAGTATCCTCAGTCTGTTTTGAGCAGAATATAGAATATATATATATATATATATATATATATATATATATATATATATATATATATATATATATATATATATATATATATATATATATATATATATATATATATATATATATATATATGTTAAACCTTCTGAAAAAAAAATAATTCTCAACTTTTTATATGATAAAGTGTGATATTTGTCTTATTTCTACTAAAAACATAGATTGTGGGTGCTCGTTAGAACCGCCACAGTGTCCACAATTATGTTTTTGAGCAGAACTAAGAAAACAATGTATACATTTTTAAACCCCTGTTTTCTATATATAAAGTGGGGTTTTCCAGGGTGTTCATTACATGGACTTGTTAAAGTGATGACGCAAAATATTCCTTTAGTAAACATCTCTTAGCCATTTGCTTTTATGTCAACCTGGGGGTCCAGTAGGTTGTGCCGGGGCCATGCCAGGCCCCCAGTACTTCATAAAATGCCTTATATCTCAGAAACCTTACAGATCCCCATCCCTAAACCTTATATATTCATGTTCCTTATGATAGGTGCATTAAGTGACACCAACCTGGGGATCCCCACGGATGTGCCGGGGACATGCTCCACCCCCTCCACTTCATAAAATGTCATTTATCTCAGAAACCATTCAGATCCCCACCCGTTAACCATATATATTCTTGTCTCTTATGATAAGACGCACCCAGTGACACCAACCTGGGGGTCCCTCGGGATGTGCCTGGGCCATGCCCCACCCCTCCATTTCACAACAGGCCCCATATTCCAGAAACCTAACAGATCCAAACCCCTAAATGAAAAATATTTTTGTTCCTTATGATAAGTTGCATTCAGTGACACCAACCTGGGGGACACCCTGGATGTGCCGGGGCATGCCCAACCCCCTCCACTTCATAAAAGGTTGGCCCCCGCCCATAGGGGCTTAAAGAAATGAATGGGCTGCACGATACTTCCACGCATAGCTGAATCCGGCCCGCACACTAGTGCTGGTAAACCGCTTAGAGGATCTAAGCCTGTCCAGGAACCGCAGTGCGAGGCAGCCCGTCCATGCTAATAAACCCTATCGGTTTCATTGGGCGGCAGGGCTTGAGATGTCATTTCATCTCAATGTCGGGTAAAAGTCCCCAAAAATTGGAAGCAATATCTCCTAAATGACCTTTACAGTGTTGACGGGGCGTACAAACTTCATAAAAGGCCAAATATTCCAAAATCTTACAAATCCCCACCCCTAAACCATATGTATTATTGTTCCTTATGTTAAGAAGCATTAAGTGACACAAACCTTGGGGTCCCCCCAGATGTGCCGGGGACATGCCCCACCCCCTCCACTTCACAAAGTGCCATTTATCTCGGAAACCATTCAGATCTCCACCCCTAAACCAAATATATTCTTGTTCCTTATGATAAAACGCACTCATCGACACCAAGCTGAGGGTCCCCCGGGATGTGGCGGGGTCATGCCCCAACCCCTCCACTTCATAGTAGGGCAAATATTCCAGAAACCTTACCAATCCCCACCCCTAAACCATATATATTCTTGTTCCTTGCGATAAGACACATTCAGTGACACAAACATAGGGCTCCCCCAGGGCTCGCCCGGGCCATGCTCCATCCTTCAACTTCACAAAAGAGCATATATCTGAGAACCTGTTCAGAGCCCTAACCTCTAAGCCATATATATTCTTGTTCCTTATGTTAAGGCACAATCAGTGACACCAGCATGGCCCCCCCCCCCCCGTGGTGCCACGGGCCATGCCCCACCCCTTTGCTTCATTAAAAGCCATATATCTCAGAAACCGGTCAGATCCCCACCCCTTAACCATATATATTCATAATAATTCCCCACTTCATAATAGGCCATATATCTCAGAAACTCTTCAAATCCCCACCACATAATCACATATATTCTTGTTCATTGTTATTAGACACATTCAGTCACCCCATCTTGTGGGGTCTGCAGGGGCCATTTCTCTCCCATCCACTTCATAAAAGGGCCTCATATCTCAGAAACTGTTCAGCATTAGGTTGCAACAATCTTGGGCTTTTCTGGAATCCACCATGCCCGAATCCCTCCACTGCTTGAAAGGCCTTACAACTCAGGAGCCATACATATCCCACCGCTAAACCATATATGTCTCTGTTCTTTTTTTATAAGACACATTTATATATAACCAGGGCTCAATTGGGTTCATGCACCACCCTCTCTACTGTATAAAACACCTAATATTTCATATACAGTCCACAAGAGTGCTCATTTGGGAATGGGGTTTGTTTGGGAGACTTTATATTTGGTAGAATAAAATCATACCATGTTAAAATACATGTCTGCCATTGGGCAGTGCCCATCTGAGCTCCTGTTTCTGAAATTTGGCTCTTTGGTTTGTTTGCTATGGCAAGTTAAGAGTTTCCATTGACTTCTAATGGGGGAAAATATAGCTCAGTTGGTTGAGTGTGACTGGGTGTGGTATCAGTTATGTGTCTGGTACATGATACTTCAGTGAGGCAGCACTATAAAAGTGAGCATAAAGCTCCTTGTCGCCACCAGACACCGTCGTGATATGACTGAAAAATTGTTGAAAGCGACGTTAAACCCGAATTCACACACACATATTGAAATTGGTGAAGAAATTTGGGCGCTAGAGCAATGACAAAATTTTTCTTAAAAAAAGCCACACGGACCTTCACCTTGAGGTCATGACCTTGAAAGTCGAACTCGCTCGAGTTTTTGTCATAAGGAACATCTGTGTGAAGTTATGTTGAAATTAGTAAAGAAATGTTGGCGCTAGAGCGCTGACAAAGTTTTTATAAAAATAGCCAGTGACATTGACCTTGAGGCCATGGCCTTGAAAGTAGAAGTCGCTCGGGATATTTTTATAAGGAATATTTGTGTGAAGTTATATTGAAATTGGTGAAGAAATGTAGGCGCTAGAGCGATGACAAAGTTTTTCTAAAAATAGCCAGTGACCTTGACCTTGAGGGTGGGGTGGTGGGGTGTGTCGGGATGGACCCAATGTCTGTATCAGTCAATGCATCTTATCATAAGGATCAATAAGATATATGGTTAAGGGGTGGGGATATGGATAGTTTCTTGAGATATAAAGACTTTAATGAAGCAAGTGGGGCGGGCATGGCCCAGGGGTGTCATCTCATAAGGAACAATAATATATATGGCTTAGGTTTTCGATTCTGAATAATTTTCAAGATAATTAGACATTTTGATAGTTTTTCATACAAATTCCTATATGACAATTGTGACCTTTATGCAATCTGACCCATGGGCCCATCCAGGGGCACGACCCTGGGTCAACTTTAACATGAACTGATAGGTCTTGGTCTGAGTAAATGTCATACCAAATTTCAACTTTGTAGCACAACAGGTATAACAATTATGCGCTCCAATGCGAGCCCGAGGTTTGAGCTCGACATTTCAGTTGACCTGTTACGCAATCTGACCCCTGGGCCCACCCAGGGGCACGACCCTGGGTCATCTTGAACATGAACTGATAGGTCTTGGTCTGAGTAAATGTCATACCAAATATCAACTTTGTAGCAAATCAGGTAAAAAAATTATTGCTCCAATGCGAGCCCGAGGTTTGAGCTCGACATTACAGCCCGAGGTGTGACATACAAACGTATGCATGTAACATCACGGTGAGACGCTATATGCCCCATTATGCCAAGGCAGGTGGGGGGGCAAAAAAAGTAGGTCAAGGTCACGAGATCAAAAATTATTGCACCACTGGAAAGGTCTTGTGATAAGGTATACACCTGTGAAATGTGAAAGCTCTATATATTACCATTCAAAAGTTATGCCCAATGTTAAGGTTTTTGTAGATAAACGGACAGACAGACAGACCAAAAACTATATGCCCCCAAATATCGAATCTGGGGGCATAAAAAAGGAAAACTTGTTGGGGAAAATATTTTCATAAAGTTTCTGCCTTCCAGAGCTTATGGTTTCCGAGATGCTTTTTAAACTTTTTTTTTTACTATGGCTCGAACAATGATGGCTCGTTTCGAACCCATTCTTGAGCCCATAGCAAAATCCTCTACATAAGAAATAGTGGGGGATAATTAAGGAGATTTTAGTATTTTATCTTGCAAATGTATGCTGTGTGTACTCAGTAGAATTGCCTCATTGAGGCGATTGTAATGAGTACACACAGCATGCATATTCATTCTAGAACACCGAAAAGATGTCAAAAAGTACCTCGTTATGCCTCCTGATAGTAACCTCAGTGGCTCGAACTACCCCTATCTCGAACAGGTTTTTGAGGTCCCAAAGGTGTTCGAGCCATTGAAGTTCGACTGTATTTTGCCATTTGGTTTCCATGGCAACCAGTAGAATTGACCAGAGGGCCTAATTCTCATTTATCTGGCAATCAGGCTTTCTAGTAGCCTAATAAAGGGGGTTTAATAACTGCACGCTATAATCGGTAGCAACCTATAACAGTTAAAATCTTTGCCTGTATTACTTTCCGAAATTTCAGCTAAATTCTATTGCACTCGTTGACGTCACATTATACTAGTGTGCGGCTATGGCACTGAATGTTTTTTAACATGCTATGATGTTTCTGTTGTCTTATTTGCTTAAATTTGCTGAATTATTGCAAAACCCCTTGACTGATTTGAATTGCCGTATAAACTAAATACAAGGTAGTTTCATTAATAAAATATAATCGGCTCGCCATGACAATTTTATAGGGGTCGCTCAAGCTTGTCCCTATAAAATTGTCTAAGGTCACCGATTATATTTTATTATTGAAGACAGTAACCATGTATAGACTATGGCAGGTAGTAGATTGTTTAAGGAACGTTTCTATGAAAGTCTTGTCAAAATATCTGCAAAGGCATGCAGTTAATCCCATTTTTCATTTTTTCCCAATTAGCAAATTTTCAATTCTTCCCATAGCAACCAAACTCATGAGCCGATTTCCCGAAAAGTCAAACTATCAATCCCCTACTACAGACAGAATTTGGGCCGAATCGGCCCAGTGGCTTCAGAGATGTCGCTTGAAAGTGCTGACGGTCGACGACGGACAACTGCTTATCCTATAAGCTTCCACTTTGGCTCTCAGTGGGCCACAGGGCTATAATTTGAAATATCTTGGTAGAGGGCCGCTAGGCGAAGCTTCATTTCCAATTTAAAGGACTTTGGTGTCTCTGATGGGAGATGTGGGTCAATTATCTGTTCCTGATCCAAGCCTTCCCTTCTAAGATTTTATAGGTTTTCCCTATAAATTCTATCGCATCAATCACCCACCAGAAGCATGTAAAGGTGGGAAATGACTGAGATTAGCCAGCAAGTCAAAGGTGTATGACAGACCGACTACTTTAAGTTCCCCTGGAGCCTTTGCCCCTGGTGAGCTTAAAACTGTATGCCTCATTTTTGGAAAGGTGTACGCTAGTTATTAGGTCATAGAAAAATACATAACAATACTAGTTTCAATATTTATTATAGCACAAGCAATAAAATTTGAAATGCATTAACTACAACTATAACGTTATGCTATTTGATATAATAAAACTGTGGCTTTACAGGTATAAATTCTTATTTCTGCTCTAAAATATAGATTTACAGTAGAACTTCGATGGCTCGAACACCGATGGCTCGTTTACCATGGTTGAGTCGAACCCGTTTTTGAGTCCCTGGGGAATTCCTCTGCATAAGAAAAAGTGTGGGATAATAAAGGAGATTTTTGACTTTTATCTTGCAAATGTATGCTGTTTGTACTCATTAGAATCGCCTCAATGAGGCGATTCTATTGAGTACACACAGTATACATTTATGTTACAGAACACCGAAAGATGTCCAAAACTACGCCCGTTATGTTGTCTGGAAGTATGCAACATTGGCTCGAACTACCGCTGTCTCGAACAAATTGCCATGGGTCCAAAGTGGTTCGAGCCACCGAAGTTCTACTGTAGTATACTAGTTTGGCGGCAGTTCAAACATATACCAACAATCTGTTTTTTGAATGAGAACACTATCACATGTTTTTGTCTTCAAATTTTTATATTTTTCTGTGGTAAAGTTTACAATGAACTTGTATAGGCATGTTTTCGTAATGAGACTCCATGCTACAATCTTGTCCCATGGGTGAGAAATGCGCAAATCAGAGATGCAAGACTAGAATTTGTCTTTTCTAAAAAAACAAAGATCTGTCCCCCATTTTCCACCTCTAAGTATTACCTCAGGTATTGAGCTGGGTCTTGTGTGCAACACATCATCTAATAAAGATGAATATTTCTGCAAAGTGACTTAAAAAAGTTCATAGAAATATAAAAGTTATTGGCCTCTAAGTATGGCCTTGACATTTGAGGTACAACACATCGTCTCATCATGGTTAACAATTCTGCCAAGTAATTTCATAATCCATCAAAGCATAAGGAAGTTATTGACTGTCCCTTTTTTTACCTTTGAGCTTGACATTGGAGGTATGAACGTTCGTCTTGCACATTACTCTAATATAATGGCGGTGAACATTTCTGCATGGTTACTTTATAAAGTCGGTCCAGAAATAAACAAGTTACTGACTGGACACAAAAAAATCTTTTTTTCACCTCTGACCTCTTAGTATGACCTTGACCTTGGCGGTAACGACCTGGGTCTAGCATGCAACAGATGGTCTCATGATGGTTAACATTTCTGCAAAGTAATTTCACAATCTATCCAGGCATAAGAAAGTTAACGACTGAACACTAAAAGCCCCTTTTTTCCCTTACTGCGACTAAGATTTGAGGTACCAACTTGGGTCATGCACACAACACATCGTCTCATGGTGGTTAACATTTCTGCCAAGCAATTTTAGAAATTGCTTCGCAGAAATGTTAACCACCATCTAAAATTAAGGAATTTATTGACCGGACATGATTTGCCCATACATACATACATATATACATAACAACAATCTTCAAAGGGAGATAATTCAAAAAGTATAAATGCGAGAGTTATATAGTTCTTGTGCACTGCACGTCGTCTAATACTGGTTAATATTTAGGCGACGGCTACTGACAACCGGTTGTCACCAGCCTGTGAGGCTACAGACAACCGGTTGTCACCAGCCTGTGAGGCTGCTGACAACTGGTTGTCACTAGCCTGTGAGGCTACAGACAATCGGTTGTCACCAGCCTGTGAGGCTGCTGACAACTGGTTGTCACTAGCCTGTGAGGCTACAGACAACTGGTTGTCACCAGCCTGTGAGGCTGCTGACAACTGGTTGTCACTAGCCTGTGAGGCTACAGACAACCGGTTGTCACCAGCCTGTGAGGCTGCTGACAACCGGTTGTCACTAGCCTGAGAGGCTGCTGACAACCAGCTGTATAAAACCTGAATTTAATAGTTTTTTTTTCCTTTTGTTCTTAATTGATATGCTATCCTGAATGACTTCATCTTTCCTATAAACCTTTTTGGGTGTGCTTCTTAGAGTCTTTATGGTTTATTTTTAATTAACTATCCTGTATTGTTCGGAGGTCATCCATATTATCAATATCATGTCAAATAAAACCTAATCATTGTAAACAAGTTTTATATCAGCTGGTTGTCAGCAGTCTCCCAGGCTGGTGACAACCGGTTGTCAGCAGCCAGTTCCTAATATTTATATGAAGTTTCGTGAAGATAGCAGACTGTAAAAGCTGTCTTTATTGCTGTCATTCTTTACTGCATCATCCATCTTTTAGTGACGTCCAGTCCGAATTTCTGTTTGTGAAAAGAACAAGAAAAGAATTAAAAACAACTCGCCTATATATATATATCGCTTAAAGAAAGATGCCTAATAAAATTGCAAACCATTCAAAGAGTGGTCAATCAGGTTAACCCTTATTTTGCTTTTCACGGCAACCCTTTTCTTTGCAAACAGTGTAAATCTGAGCCATCTGACTAGGATCTACAATATTTGACATTAAATTCACGAATTTGTAGAATAAAATTACATCAAGTAATCTGATTAGTCCTATATCAGAAATGGGCGTGGCTTATTTGAATATTCAGCAAGGTAAGGGTTAAACTAAAGACTCAAGCTTTAACTCATATGCACATCTTCAGACCTATATGAAAACACCTGTAAAGTTTCAAAAGGATTGACCTAGAACTGTAAGAGGAGTTGCGGTCACAAGGTAGCTACTCCCTATACATTTTAACATTAGTAGATCTCAAAAATTTTCTAAGTTTAAAAAGGTGAAATAAGTGAAAAAAATTATTTAAGGATAATGAAAAAAGAATATGCACATTTTCAGACCTATATGAAAACACCTGTAAAGTTTCAAAAGGATTGACCTAGAACTGTAAGAGGAGTTGCGGTGACAAGGTAGCTACTCCCTATACATTTTAACATTAGTAGATCTCAAAAATTGTCTAAGTTAAAAAAGGTGAAATAAGTGAAAAAAATTATTTAAGGATAATGAAAAAAGAATATGGACATCTTCAGACCTATATGAAAACACCTGTAAAGTTTCAAAAGGATTGACCTAGAACTGCAAGAGGAGTTGCGGTAACAAGGTACCCACTATCAAATATTACAGACAGACAGAAAGACAGACAGACAGACGGAATTCCGGACAAGCCAAATCCAATAGAGCCCCCACTTTTTCAAAGCGGGGCTATAACAAGTACCCACAATCTATGTTTAGAGCAAAAATAACAGAACTTTTAATGTGAAAATTTTTGTTTTTGGCTGGTACAATTGTCAGTGGTATTTGAATTGGCATGCTTTGTAAAATAGGCCGACTTAAAATATAATTTGGTTTTGGTTTTACGGCCCTTTCCATATTAGTTCAAGCAGATCCAGCTGATGGTCAATCATGTGGTCGAAACCCGGAGTACCGGGAGAAAAAAACCACCTGACCCTCTGTTGCATAACTTGGCGTCTCACATGACCACAGGCTCCTTTTTAGTGGGGTTTGGATATTCTCTGTCACCACCAGAGTGGGAAAGAGCTGCTGACTCGGTTAACTGTTGTCCACTTTATTTACTGTCGTCACTCCATGTTTTGACTTCTTTCAAGTGATCTGGTGGCAAGAATGTTGAATCTGATTTGAATCAGTTCCTGATCATTTTTTCAACTTACAGCAGTGAGACCTAATGATTAAGAGTTAGTGCTCTTATCCACTAAGCCACTGGGCTCATAACTTTATTATTACATTTCAGTTCAAACATATCACCAAAAATTTGCCCAAAAATATAGGAACTTCATTTAATGGCCTAAAATTTGACTTTGTAGCTCCATAGAAAAATTGTATTTGCAGACCAGGTGTTGACTTCCAAAAATGATTTTGAGAATTTGACTGAACATTCCTAACTGTGACGATGACCGAACAAAGTTGTAACTGAATCGGTGACCTAGCCAAACACAAAGTCAGAACTGAGTCACTGGTAAATGGTTATGTGACTGGAATAACTAAGTAGTGACAGGGGGAGTGTAAACTTGTAACTGAGCCTGTTACTTAGTCACCGTATAAAGTGACTGGACAAGTGATAACTACAAGTTGTGTCTATGTTTAAGTAACGTCATTACTGAGAAATAAAATTCATAACCCATTTTGTGGCTGAACAATTTTATAATCTAGTCTGTGATTAGACAAATTCTTTTCCAATTTTATAATCTAGTCTGTGATTAGACAAATTCTTTACTGAGTCCGTGGCCTAATACAACTAATTGTGCGACTACAAATCAAATGAATCAGTAAATGAACAGACATGAGCTAGTCAATGAACAAGCACCACGACTAAGCCTGACAATAGTGAGCCTGAGTGATGGAGGCAACTGATGCAGATCACCAATATCCCAATCTAATTTATAAGGTACTTTTTCAGTTAAGTCGATACTATTTTAGGTCATTATTGAGCGGGTCAGTTCACCTATCCACTCTTTTCCTGGACAGGATTGTACATAAGCTATTAACCAGTACAGTGCACATTCTTTCCCCAGAAACTGACAACTGTCCTTCTTGAATCAGCGGAATGGAATGACCTTAGAAATTTTTCATGATCAATCTCCATTAAAGAATGTTGCCAACCCCGGCTTGGAGTAAGGGAGACTTACTACTTCTTAGGCCTTTTCTTTTCTTCTGTCTATCTTTCTTCAATGGACAAGTCTTTTGATTCTCTTTGGTGTTTTCTGAAAACATCCATTACATTAAGATAACTGTCTGTGTAATGAAAAATGCACTAAACCCTATTTTATACAGAGTAAACTGGTTTCACAAGAGTGACCATTAAAATTTTTATTTCTGCTCCAAGACAAGTTGTTGGTACTCATTAGAACCATGTTTCTGTGGTCCTAACAAACATCCCAAACCAATGTTTGGAGTAAAAATAAGACCAAATAGCATCCTCCTTTTCATCAGAAAAGTTCAGAGTTATGACAGATTGCATTTGTCAAGCTTACAGGTGAACTGAAATGTTTGGTCCGTTTCTGCTCAGTGCAAAAGCATCAAGTATTTCTCCAAACCTGGATAGGGAATTATAGCGAGCTAGTAAAAAATAAAGACAGAGTGGTGAAAATCAGTCTCAACCATGTGAAACAATGCAAACAAGTGGATGTACTTGTCATAAGATACTCTAACCCCTAAAAAATAAGCAACACACGTCAAATTATGACCAGCAATAATTTTCCACGGCCAGTCTGCTTATCCCTCTAACAGTGGGAAAATTTGACTTTCTGTGCTGTGGCAAAAAGCTTCTGCAGAAAGACAGGGGTTATATCAAGTCTTAGCACTCCTGTCGACAGACCTGTTTTCATTCGACATGGCATAATTTTAAATATAATTATAGTCAATTGCACACAGTTGCAATTCCAAGCTGCAGCAAAGCATGTACAAAGTATCATTTTTCAACATTTAAAAGTATTAGACTACTAACCATCTGAATAAGCATCTCCAGCTTCTTCTTCTTCTGCTACTGCAAAAGGAAAAAAAGCGTCAACTATGATTTTCCCAAAAAATTTTAGCAAGAGAACCCTTGCACCACATATGCAGGTCTGAAGACAGTTCAAAAACAAGAGGGCCCACAGGGCCCTGGTTCGCTCACCTGAGTGTCACTGTCTCGAGTACATTCTGTTTTAGCTATGGTGGCCATCTTGTTCATCAGCAGATTGATTTTAGCTTATTTGGTAGGGAGTAACCTAGGCAACATTCCTGTGAAGTTTAAATCAAATTGGCCTCAGGGTTTAGGAGGGGTTCACATTTGAGTCAAATTTACAATATTTTTCTATTGTTAGCTCCGGTGGCCATTTTGTTCATCGGAGCGGGATTGTTTTAGCCGTTTTGGTAGACGGTCATCTAAGCAACATTACTTCGTAGTTTGAATGAAATTGGCCCAAGGGTACAGAAGGAATTGTTGTTTGAAGATTTTTTTCATTTTTAGCTCTGGCAGCCATCTTGTTCATTGGAGTGGAATGAGTTTTAACTATTTTGGTAGGGAGTCACCTAGGCAACATTCCTGTGTCTAAATTTTAAATCTAAATGGCCCAAAAGTTATGACAAAATAACCTACTGATCTACTTTTTGATTTGATAGACCCATATTCAAACTTAACTGAGATATTGTCCAGATGGTTTTTATGATGATTGTTATGATAGTGTTCAAAACGTTTTTCTATGATTTGACCTGCTGACCTACTTTTTGAACCCGACATGACCCATATGTGAACTTGACCCACATATTGTCCAGATGATCATTCTGAGCAAGTTTGATGATGATCGGACTGAAACTGGGGTCTCTGGTGTGTCCAGAAGGTTTTTCAACACTCTGACCTACTGACCTACTTACTGACCAGATATGACCCATATTCGAAATTAACTGATATATTGTCAAATGATGATCGGACGAAAACTGTGGCCTCTAGTGTGTTAAGAGGGTTTTTCTATGATTTTATCTACTGACCTACTTTTTGGACCGTCATGACCCATATTCAAACTTGACTCAGATATTGTGAAGATGATCATTCTGGGCAAGTTTTATGATGATCAGACCTAAACTGTGGTCTCTAGTGTGTTCAGAAGTTTTTTCTATGATTTGACCTACTGACCTGACATAACCAATATTCGAACGTGACCACGATATTATCAAGATGTCCAATCATCATCAAACTTGCTCAGAATGATCATCAGTTGTGGCCTCTAGTGTGTTCAGAAGGTTTTTCTAGGGTTTGACCTACTGACCTACTTTTTGACCCAACAACACCCATATTCAAACTTGACTGAGATATTGTCAAGATGATCATTCTGTGCAAGTTTGATAATGATCGGACCAAAACTGTGGCCTGTAGTGTCTTCACAAGGTTTTTTTCTGATTTGACCTACTGACCTACTTTTTGACCCGACATGACCCATATTGGAACTTGACCAAGATATTTTGTGGTGGTACAAAATGTGTGCAAGTTTAGTTAAAATCAAATCATAAATGAAACAGCTATCATGCAGACAAGACCAAAATAGGCAATTTTTGCCCTTTCAGGGGCCGTAACTCCGTAACACATGATGGATATGGCTGGTTCAAGAAAGGAACCCGGATCACATGGTGGTACAAGTTGTGTGCAAGTCTGTTGAAAATCAAATCATAAATAAAGATGCTATCGTGCTGGGCCCAAAATAGGCCTTTTTTGTCCTTTCAGGGGCCGTAACTCCCTAACACATGATGGGATATGGCTGATTCTAAAAAGAGACCTAGATCTCATGGTGGTACAAGTTGTGTGCAAGTCTGGATAAAATCAAATCATAAATGAAGATGCTATCGTGCGGACAAGACCAAAATAAGCAATTTTTGCCCTTTCAGGGGCTGTAACTCCGTAACACATGATGGGATATGGCTGGTTCAAGAAAGGAACCCAGATCTCATGGTGGTACAAGTTGTGTGCATGTCTGGTTAAAATCAAATCATAAATGAAGATGCTATCGTGCGGACAATACCAAAATAGGCAATTTTTGCCCTTTCAGGGGTCGTAACTCAGTAACACATGACAGGAATTGGCTGGTTCAAGAAAGGAACCCAGATCTCATGGCGGTACAAGTTGTGTGCAAGTCTGGTTAAAATCAAATCATAAATGAAGATGCTATCGTGCGGACAAGAAATTGTTTCTGGACGTACGGACGGACGCACTGACGACGGACAAAGTGTGATCACAAAAGCTCACCTTGTCACTACGTGACAGGTGAGCTAACAACTCGCCTGGGATATATACTCACTGGAAATAGAAACTATACACTCATTTTTAAATTGTCACTGGCAAAACATTTTAATGAAATTTGAATTCCAATTATATAAATTATCATCAGCGGCATGTCTGAATTATCGAAGAAAACGTTTAATGATAGCTGTGATCTAATGGGTGAAGCCACAAGTTCAAAGCAAGGGACCAAATCTTGCGTTTCTATTGAGTCAAACAATCTATTACTTGTGAATACTGTGAATAAAAATGAACATTTACTCCATGGTTGAAAAGTTTTCAACCTTTAAATATTGGACCAACCCATCAGAGAGAAAAAGTATGGCATTTCTGATCGCGGTTTTTGTTTTAATCAATATATAAGAAACAGCTTTAAATAAGATGCTAAAATGAGTGAAGGCACTTTTGGGTTGATTTTCGGCTTGTAACATTATTTTGGAAATTTACATGGAAAAATAGCAGTTTTTTGAGATTTCAATAAATGTTTGTTTCTCGATTTTTTTTTATTCTAGATATTTTAGATTCTATGTTATTTTTTTTTTCACTTGCTTTTAACTTATTACCTTTACGGAACAATTTTGAAGTCCAATTCGATAAATTTCGATTACCAATCGAATTTGTGAAAAATGCACTTTTTTTCATTTTCCCCAGAAACTTTTATTTAGAACACCAGATTTTCTTAAAATTGTTACAGGATTCATGTCAATAGATAGTCGAATCCTTTAATTTGTAACTGAATTATCTGCTTCTTTTGTCAGGCGAGACAATTTAAAAGTGTATAGTTTCTATTTGCGGTCAGTATATATATATGACAAGACAATTCAGACATTTATTTTGGAACATGTCAAGGAAGATTGTTTACAGGCTGAGACAGTGTGTCATGCGCAAGAACAAGAATTCTACGTACCAAAGTTATTGAGTTACCTCCCCTTCCAATAAAATTGCACAGTCTTAAATCCAATACATTTTGGGACATATTGATGTTTTTTTTGTACAGATGTACATGAAGTTATGAAGGCATGTCAGGCGCAAGAACCACAATTCAGAATGCGGTGTTTTTTTAGTCATCTCCCCTGACAGTATAATCTTTTGTGGGCCATAACTCCAATACCTTCGAGATATACTGCTGGTACTTGCCACAATTGTGTACAAGTGTTGAAAAGGCATCAAATGTGCAAGAACCACAACTATGTGCATTGGAAATCTTGGATATTCATCATGTTGAAAGCAATCCTTAGTATCATTAGTTATCATAAACATTACTAACAAAATAGAATTGAAGGCAATGATCCGAAATGAATACAATTAACCCACTGCTCCCATCAGACACTCCAAGGGAAAGAAACACCAATATGATTCAATTAGACCATAATGGAAACAGCACTAGCGGAAAGCCAAAAGGACAATTGGCTATCCAAAGCAAAATAATATACACACACTGTATATTTATAGACAAGCCATAACAAAACAAAACCATGACAGAAGAACCGCCTTGGAACGGTCATCTTGATGTTGGGTAAAAGTCCCACAAATCTCCAATTTTGTGTGACATTTTCTCGTCATTGAGATGAAATGACATATCATGCCCTGCCACCCAATGAACGCAACAAGCATGGACGGGCAGACTCGCACCGCTTTGCCTGGGCAGGCTTAGATCCTCTATGCGGTTTACCAGTACTTGTGTGCGAGTTGGTTTCAGCTCTGCTTGGAAGCATCATGCAGTCCATCTATTCTTACCTTCCACATTTAAATCAACAGCATGCTCTTCAACTCTTTCGGCCTCGGCTGTATTCAGAGTAGCTATAAAGAAAAAATAAATTGTGAAATATGTCAGAATGCGATGAAATCGGTACAGTCCAACCTGTATTAAGCAAGCAAGGGATAATATATACCCTTGTTTTCATTGGGCCACAAGGCTTTAGATGTCATTTCGTCTCAATGTCTGGTAAAAGTGAATCAAAATTTGAAGCAACGTCTCTAAAATGATATATACAGTGATGATGCGGATGTTATACCTCAAGGGCTGTGAAAGGTTTCTGAGATCAATCTCCATGAAACAGTGTTACAATCACATTCTCCTGATCACAAGTCAGACCCGCATCGGACTGAGCTACCGTGGCCGGCTTGCAATATATATGTAACCTTTGGTTGTAAACTAACTCCGATGTTGTACAGCTTATCATATTACTTACTGAAAGATCTTTTTCATAATTATACCATGGTGTGGAGCATTCCCTTTTATTTCATGGTCAATATGAACAAGGACTAGTCGAAGAGACAATATGTGGTACATCTTAATACTTACCAAGGACATATGTGATTGATTGATTGTTTTGAGTTCAATGGCATGTAAACTCTTGAGGGTCATTTTGTGTCATCTCACAGAGAAAGGAGCAGGAGAGGAAACAGAAGATGAACGGAAGTATAGAAACAGAAGGAATACCTCCTCTACCCTTACCTGCTGCAAGGACAGCAGGTCTGGCCCAAATGTAAGTCAATATCGATTGGGCACCTTTGCCACACCCAACCACCCCTCCCAGCTTCTGTATCATATCATGTAAGTGATATTTGGTGCAGTCCATTATCCACTTACCTTTCATATTTTTTGTTTTCCTGGGCTTCAACTTTGTTTTGTTCTTCTTTTTCACTCCTGCAACTGAAAAAGAGGTTAAAACAGGTTAATTATTAACCCTTTTTGTACCAAATGGAATCTTCCTCCTTATATATAGCAGGAGTCCATTTCATAATTAAGGGGTGTCAGGTTGGTTTTCATCTAAATTTATTTGGAAAATGACTAAATTTTTAGCAAACAGTGGAGGCCCTGATCAGATGCCGCATTCTGTGGCATCTGATCTGGGCCTGCACTTTTTGCTAAGGTACCCTTTAAGAGGTTTGTGGTACTGAATGGGTTAAAATCTGCCATAGTTCAAGTATGTAAACAATACATTTCCACTAACAAGACAATTTGACTGCACTTTTTTTTGGAGACCCTCCTTCTGCAACATTATGTTTGGTTAACTTGTACCTGTGATTGAAAGGGACCTTTTCCCTCTGTCCACTGAACAAAAAGGTTATGTTATTTGTTGTGCTTTTAAACTAAGGTCTAAGGAGACGGATGAGTTAGTTCACTGATCATGTTGTGGGACTGATGTCAATGTATGTATTCCAAAAGGAAATATATCATAATCCCATTTATCAACGGGATAATCACGATGGACGCTTATACAAAATGGTTCACACACACATGCACTGGCCTGATTTGGACTGAAGCCATTTACACTCCGACCACGGATCAAGACTAAAAGCTCACGGAGCCCTTAAGAATATACATACCTTCTTCATTTAGATCAACGGCAAGCTCTTCAACTGTTTCTGCTGTAACCACATTAGCTGTAAAGAGAAAAGAATTGAAATGGCAAACATGAAAAATAACAGCATTGCTGGATACCCCACCAATAACATGCAGCTCTCGCGTGCATTTGGGTGTGACATAGCATTTACCTAAAGATCAAGGACGGTTATGCCAAAATATGCACCCTTAAATGAAGTTCATTTAGTAACAGAATGAAAGTTAAAAAATATTGATGTCCAAAACTATAATAAAAAAATAAATTACAAAAGCATGCCTGATGAAATGAAAATTTTTACAATTTTACAACCCAAAACTGAAAATTTCCACCAAAAAAAAAAAAAAAAAAAAAAAATTGGGACCTTTTTTCATATATCTGTGCCATAGATAGAGAACCAGTTAGAACCGTCTTGGTGTTTGTTTTGTATGTATAATGGCCCAGTAAACACTATTTAGGTCATTGTTAAGCCTGTCGGTTTACCTATCCACTTTTCCTTGGCAGGCTTAGAAGTAAGCGGTTAACCAGTACAGTGCACATTCTTTCGCAGGTAACTGACAACTGCCCTTCTTGAATCAGTGTAAGGGAGAGAATGACTGTAGAAACGATGTCATGGTCACTCCCTCAAAAGAATTCCTGCAGGAATCAAACCCGCATTCCTTATCACCAGTCAAGATGCGCATCTGAGCTACCAAGGCTGGCAGTGGCCGCAGTGAGGTGGTTCTCAAAAGTTACCACAATATTTGCTGAGGCGGTTCTAATGAGTACCCACACTCAGAAATGTGCAGAATTTAGAAGGATATATACCCTTGTAAACTCCCGTTTCACTATATAATATAGCGGTTTAAGGGTTGAAATTTTCGTGATGAGTAATGGATTTAGTGCACGGAGAATCTGCCACACATATCCAATACCATGTGTATACGCCAAATTTGACGAAAATTCAAGGAAAAATAAACAAGTTGTCAACCAGAAAGCCCAAAAAACTCTTATTTGGAAATGACCAGGCCTTAACTCCATCAAAATATATTTATCCATTAACAGTGAGCGAGTGTTAGAGTTTTACGTCCCACCAACAGCTTAGGTCATATGGAGATGGGTTTAAAGACTCATTGGAAAGTCTGGAGAAGCCCGGGATCTATCCTGTGAACCCTGGTTTACAAGGCGAGTAGCGTAACCACTACACGGCGGAGGCTTCTTTGTCCATATGGAGATGGGACCTCGGTTTAAAGACTCATCCGAAAGTCTGGAGAAGCCCGGGATCAATCCTGCCAACCCTGGTGTACAAGGCTAGTAGTGTAACCACTACACCACGGAGGCTTCTTTGTCCATTAACAATCCCAAACCACACATATTTTTCAGAATTTGTGAAAAAAAAAAAAGAGACATCAACCGGAGATGGTGCGGGCAGATGGATAGGGTTAGGCTCTTTGTCACACTGGTGTTCTTGTGCTGAAATTTAAATACTGTTGCATGTACATACACCCTGTGGGGAAATGGGCTAACTTGGAGAAAAAAAACCTAATAGTTAAATGTAAATAGTTTGAAGATACTGCTACATATTTTCACTGAAATTTTATATTACTCAACCCCTTTGTATTAATAACATGATCTCTCAGCATGTGAGCTTACGTTTGATTTGTTTAAGGTTTAACATCCCAGTCAACACTGTAAAGGTCATTTTGGATATGTTGCTTCCAGTTGTGTGTGACTTTTACCTGACATTGAGATGAAATGACATCTCATGCCCTGCCGCCAAATGAACCCAATAAGGTTTATAAGCATTGATGGGCCGACTGTCACCGCTTTGCCTGGGTAGGCTTCGATCCTCTAAGCAGTTGTCCAGTACTTGTGTGCAGGTCAGAGTCAGTAGGGTTTATATGCATGGGTGGTCCGACTCGCACCGCTTTGCCTGGGCAGGCTTAGATCCTCTATGTGGTTTACCAGTTCGTGTGCGAGTTGGTTTCAGCTCTGCGTGAAGCATCATGCAGTTCATCTATTTCTTACCTTCTACATTTAAATCAACAGCATGCTCTTCAACTGCTTCAGCCTCGGCTGTATTCAGAGTAGCTATAAGGAAAAAAAAATTGCGAAATAAGTCAGAAAGCGATGGAATATGTACTGTCCAACCTGTATTAAGCAAGCACCTCTGGGATATTATATACCCTTTTGTTTTCATTGGGCGACAGGGCTTTAGATGTCATTTCCTCTCAATGTCTGGTAAAAGTCAATCAAAATTTGAAGCAACGTCTCCAAAATGACCTATACAGTGATGACAGGGATGTTAAACCTCAAATCAAACAAACAAACAATTAACAAATTGGTGCCCATACTGTTGCCAGAAACTGACAACTGCCCTTCTTATATTAGTAGAAAGTAGAGACTGTCTGTGAAAGGTTTCTGAGATCAATCTCCATGAAACAGTGTTACAATCACATTCTCCTGATCACAAATCAGACCCGCATCGGACTGAGCTACCGTGGCCGGCTTGCAACATATATGTAACCTTTTAAACTAACTCCGATGTTGTACAGCTTATCTGATTACTTACTGAAAGATCTTTTTCATAATTATACCATGGTGTGGAGCATTCCCTTTTATTTCATGGTCAATATGAACAAGGACTAGTCGAAGAGACAATATGTGGTACATCTTAATACTTACCAAGGACATAAGTGATTGATTGATTGTTTTGAGTTCAATGGCATGTAAACTCTTGAGGGTCATTTTGTGTCATCTCACAGAGAAAGGGATGAAGTTCAGGAGCAGGAGAGGAAACAGAAGATGAATGGAAGTATAGAAACAGAAGGAATACCTCCTCTACCCTTACCTGCTGCAAGGACAGCAGGTCTGGCCCAAATGTAAGTCAATATCGATTGGGCACCTTTGCCACACCCAACCACCCCTCCCAGCTTCTGTATCATATCATGTAAGTGATATTTGGTGCAGTCCATTATCCACTTACCTTTCATATTTTTTGTTTTCCTGGGCTTCAACTTTGTTTTGTTCTTCTTTTTCACTCCTGCAACTGAAAAAGAGGTTAAAACAGGTTAATTATTAACCCTTTTTGTACCAAATGGAATCTTCCTCCTTATATATAGCAGGAGTCCATTTCATAATTAAGGGGTGTCAGGTTGGTTTTCATCTAAATTTATTTGGAAATGACTAAATTTTTTAGCAGAAAATAACTAAATTTTTAGCAAACAGTGGAGGCCCTGATCAGATGCCGCATTCTGCGGCGTCTGATCTGGGCCTGCACTGTTTGCCATGGTACTCCTTTAGAGGTTTGTGGTACTGAATAGGTTAAAATCTGACCCAGTTCAAGTATGTAAAACAATACATTTCCACTAACAAGACAATTTGACTGCACTTTTTTCGGAGACCCTCCTTCTCCATGGAGACGGATGAGTTAGTTCACTGGTCATGTTGTGGGACTGATGTCAATGTATGTATTCCAAAAAGAAATACACCATAATCCCATTTATCAACGGGATAATCACGATGGACGCTTATACAAAATGGTTCACACACACATGCACTGGCCTGATGCATTGTTCATTCAATTGGACTGAAGACATTTACACTTTGACCATGAATCAAGACTAAAAGCTCACGGAGCCCTTAAGAACATACATACCTTCTTCATTTAGATCAACGGCAAGCTCTTCAACTGTTTCTGCTGTAACCACATTAGCTATAAAGAGAAAAGAATTGAAATGGCAAACATGAAAAATAACAGCATTGTAAACCTGTGTGCAGGATGCCTCACCAATTACATGCAGCTCTCACACGCATTTGGGTGTGACAATGGCATATACTTCAAGATCAAGAATGGTTAGGCCACAATATGCACCCTTAAGTAGTCAAAATGGAGTCTATTTAGTAACAGAATGAAAGTCCAAAACTCAAATATTAACAAAAGCATGCCTAATATAATAAAAATTTTCCCACCCAAAATGAACATTTCTAAAAAAAAAAAATTCAGACTTTTTTCATATTTCTGTGCCATAGGTTGTGAGAACCAGTTAGAACTGCCTTGGTGTTTGTTTTGTATGTAGAATGGCCCCGTAAACACTATTTAGGTCATTGTTGAGCCTGTCAGTTTACCTATCAACTTTTCCTTGGCAGGCTTAGAAGTAAGCGGTTAACCAGTACAGTGCACATTCTTTCGCAAGTAACTGACAACTGCCCTTCTTGAATCCTCGGAAGGGAGAGAATGACTGTAGTAAAGATGGCATGGTCAATCTCCTCAAAAGAATTCCTGCCGGAATTGAACCCGCGTCCTCCTTATCACCAGTCATGATGCGCATCTGAGCTAACAAGACTGGCAGTGGCCGCAGTGAGGTGGTTCTCACAAAATACCACAATATTTGCTGAGGCGGTTCTAATGAGTTCCCACACTCAGAAATGAGCAGAATTAAGAAGAATATATACCCTTGTAAACTCCCGTTTTACTATATAATATAGCGGTTTAAGGGTTGAAATTTTCGTGATGAGTAACGGATTTAGTACATGGAGAATCTGCCACACATATCCAATGCCATTTGTACATGCAAAATTTGACTACAATCCAAAGAAAGATAAACAAGTTGTCAACCAGAAAGCCCGAAAAACCCTTATTTGGAAATGTCAAGGCCTTAACTCAATCAAAATATATTTATCCATTAACAGTGAGCAAGTGTTAGAGTTTTACGTCCCACCAACAGCTTAAGTTTAGATGGGAAGTCAGTTTAAAGACTGATCCGAAAGTCTGGAGAAGCCCGGGATCACTCTTGCGACCCCTGGTTTACAAGGTGAGTAGCGTAACCACTACACCACTGAGGCTTCTTGGTCCATTAACAATCCCAAACCACACATATTCAGTGTAAATTGTGTATTATTTTTTCGAAAAAAAGAGACGTCAGTCGGAGGTGGTGTGGACAGGCGGATAGGGTTAGGCTCTTTGTCATTTTGGAGATGTTGCTTCCAATTGTGTGTGTTTTTTTACTCGACATTGAGATGAGATGACAGACATTTCTTACCTTCTGCATTTAAATCAACAGCATGCTCTTCAACTGTTTCGGCCTCGGCTTTATCCAGAGTAGCTATAAAGAAAAAATAAATTGGAAATATGTCAGAAAGCGATGAAATAGGTACAGTCCAACCTGTATTAAGCAAGCACCTCTGTGATATTCAATAAGTGCTTGCTTAAGGCAGGTGCTTGCTTAACACATGCGAACTTTAATGCAATTTCTTTTTTCGGGAAATGAATGCCTGCTTGGTTAAGACAGGTTGCGTGCTAAATAGAGGTGGCCACTAAGACAGGTTTGACTGTATTAATACAATTAAAGAGCAATCAAGACAGAACACAGGCTAACAAATACCTAACACTAGATACATTCATCATCATCAATGGATTTTTGATTAACGTGCAGGTACAGGGGCAACGTCCACATAAGTGGGCCCCCTTCCAGACAGCTGGCTTGCTGCACGCATGACAGTTCTTACACCAGATCGCTAGGCATACATTATATCAGGTATGATGTGCTAATCTGACATTAACTTTTGAACCATTAAGAGATAGAAACTAGAAATGCGTCCATAGGACACGGATGCCCGCCTGAAAATATGTCTATGTTCGTATTCATCCATAGAAAGTTATTTACCGTGTTTTAAGTTTTGGACTCTTTTTTCACGTTTGACCTCTAAGTATGACCTAGACCTTGTAAGTACGGACCTTGGTTTTGTGTGAGGCAGATTGTCTCATGATGGTCAACATTTCTGCCAACTAATTTTAAAATCAATCCAGAAATAAGTAAGTTATTGACTGCGTTTAAGTTTCGGACCCTTTTTTTACCTTTGACCTCTAAGTATGACCTTGACCTTGGAGGTACGGATCTGTGGCTTGCACGTGACACATCGTCTCATGATGGTTAACATTTCTTCAAAGTAATTTCAAAATCCATTCAGAAATAAGTAAGTCATTGACTGAGTTTAAGTTTCGGACCCCTTTTTTACCTTTGACCTCTAAGTATGACCCTGAACTTGGAGGTACGGACCTGGTTTTGGCCCATTACACATCGTCTCATGATGGTTAACCTTTTTACAAAGTAATTTCAAAAGCCATCCAGGAAATAAGAAAGTTATTGACTGCTATGTGCCTTTTCCACCAATCTTCGAATGGCGGGGGCATAAAAAGAATTGAATGCAGTGATCAGGATTCAATACAACTAGACAAAAGTGCCCAGTGGGGCACGTATACCCCCGGCCAGTGCCGAACTACAAAGGGAAATAAGGCCTTGGCCCTTATTTTCTCTCCCACAATACAAGTAGTCATACTGATCATGTGTGCAAAATTTCAAGTTTCTATGTGAAGCAGTTCCTGAGATATCTTTGACACAAAATAATTGTTTATGGACAGACAGACAGACGGAAAAGACAAAAACTATATACCCCCATTGCATACGAATATGCCGGGGGTATAGTTAACACCCAGCTACCATCAGAGACACCAAGGGAAAGAAACACAAACATGAAACAACTAGACCCTAATGGAGACATCACTAGGGGAAAGCCAAAAGGACAGCTTCTTTACCGCAAAATGGCCAACTGGCTAAGCAAAGCAAAATAATATAAGCGATACACACCTGCAGTTGGGCCAGGCCTGCTGTCCTTGCGAGGCAAGCCATAACAAAAATAAACCATGACAGTAGAACCACCTTAGAACGGTCAGTGAAATGAATTCCACTGGGGATGGGGGTGGGGGGGGGGTGCTTAAATCGATTTTTACGTGATTACAATCCTTGCCCTTACTTCCTTAGTGCTTTAGACAAATTATTTGTTCAATCCACAAGAAGGAATCCTAACTCATCAGTGGGACACACAAATTATTCGACCACAGAGATGAAACAACAGTAAGGTGGGTTTGGTTGATTTGAGGTTTAACGTCCCCGTCAACACTGTAAAGGTCATTTTGGAGACGTTGCTTCCAAGTTTGTGTGACTTTTACCCGACATTGAGATGAGATGACTTCTCAAGCCCTGACACCCAATGAAACCAATAGGGCTTATTAGCATGGACTGTCCGCCTCGCACCACTGCTCCTGGATAGGCTTAGATCCTCTAAGTGGTTTACCAGTACTAGTGTGCGGGCCGGATTCAGCTCTGCGTGGAAGTCATTTCTGTCCATCTTTACTAATCATGTAGTTTTTAAATTATTATCGTGTAGTTAATTAAGACTACTTTCTTTAAACCATACCTTCTTTCAGCCATGCAACCAGTGCTTCATCTACTTGTCTTTCCAGTAAAATTACTGCTCTCTCGACTTTTCCAAACATCCTTGCGGATACAGCACTTTTTCCACCCCCTTCCTTGATTTTTCTCATAATGTAGCTGCTGGGACGTACCACATCATTCAGCCATGATTTTCTAATGATGATTTTCTGGTTTTTTATCATACAATTACGACCAACCTGCCAAAATAAACAAATTCATAGCAGAACAGGAAATGTTAAATACCCACAAGGGCATGGGGGTCTGGCAATTTCATTCCAGGCTCTTAACACAGTGGTTCTCTTCATTCAAAGCCTTGAGTTTGTGCCAAACTATGGCATTACACAGATGTTGTCATGTATGGCACTCCAACAATGTCCCTCATATAGAGATAAAACCTTGAATTAATTAAAACTCTGGAGAAGCGTAACTCAAAATTACATTCATAGCTCCAGATAAAGATGATTGTGATAATTTCTTGTTTGACAGTGTGGGTTTTTGTTACAACTGCCTCATCGTGGCAATGCTAATAAGTATCCAAAACATATTTTTATGGAGAATTCAGTAAAGAAATCTTAAATAATCTGCACTACTACTTACCTCAAACTAGGAAGATCAGGTATATAGTAATCATGTAATTAAGGTAGGGATTGTAAACATGCACATTGGAAGACTCACAGGGGGCATCCAGTTCACTTTTGAAACCAGTGCTCCGTTATACATGTCAAGTAACCTGGCCATTGCTAGCTGAGAATAATTTAGTATCAAGAGAATTGTGATTTCCCCATTCCTGTAACATGCGCTAACACACGAGTTCCTAACGGGAGTTAAAAGAATCCCCACTGACAAGTCTTGTTATGCTAATGTTATGCTAATGTCTGTCATTATTCAGCATGCAATTTTTTTTTTTTGCGGGGGTGGGGGGGGGGGTGGGGGGGGGTGGGGGGTGGGAGGGGGTTTACGGTTTTACGGTTTTTTTTTTTAAAGATTATTTCACTCATATCGAGCCGATCGTTAATCAAGAGGTGGGTGAAAACCGGAGTACCCAGAGAAAAACCACCTGACCTTCCGTTGCAGAACTTGGCGTCTCAGATGTGACCCAAGTGAGGCTCGAATCACAGCGGTGAGAGACCTAATGATTAAGAGTCAGCGCTCTTAACCACTAGGCCACTGAGGCCTGTTTAGCATGCAAGATATGATAATGAATTCTTGGTTTGCTTGTATTCGGCATACTTACTTCCTCTTGGTCAATGTCCTTGAGCTTTGTCAGACAATCCGAAATCGATAGCAAGTCTTCCATGGTGCCCAAATTCCTCTCGTAGTAGGGAATCAGCTCCTCGTTCATATATTCTTCAACATCAGTGAAAAATCTCTCCAACTTTGTCATATGCAAAATCTGAAAAAAAAAAACAACCTTGCATCTTTTGACAACTAAAATTTTTGCTCATATTAGTCTCCTACAGGTACCCTTTTTACTTGCAGACCAGGGTACACCCAGTAAAGCAATCAAGAACCATATTTTAATAAATGCCCGGCAAATGACAACGTGTGCAAATACTTAAAGGCTGCAGGCCATGGATCCCCAATGTTTTAAAACTGTCAGTATGTGGTGAATATGTATTTAACATAAATGTTCATCACAATGTTTTTAAAACCCGTTTCAACAGACTAAATTTATATATGTCTGGAAAAAATAAGTCATACATGTACAGGACCTTGGTATAATATGATCCTCTTCATGTCATGTGAACAATGATGGGAAGATTTCATTAAAATCCACTGAAAACTGCAAGAGTTGCAGAGATATGACTACTGCTGATAAAATGGATAAAACTGACAAAGGGCCCCAACATGAGTATGACGCTGTTAAAAATAAAAATCTTGGAACAATAACAGGGGCATAAAAACGCTTTCGAAATGTAGGAGTAGCATGAATAATACCTTCTATTGATAAAATGTAAAAAACTGACAAAGGGCCATAACTCTGATAAAAATTCCCTTGATAAACTCATCACCTGATAATTTTATAATCTAGGTCTTTTGAACATTAAATGTTAAGTTTCATCCAAATCCTTGGAATAAAGGAGTTATGGAGACCAGACCTTGATAAAATCAAAACCTGATAATTTTATCATATGAAGGTCTTTTGAACAATAAATGGTCAATTTTCAAAATTAGGACCATGAAATGTATGTTAAGTGAAATATTAATGTGTGTTTGGTTGAAGTGTTTGTTAGTTGGTATTTGCCTTTAATGGCCCAGTGAGCATTATTTAGGTCATTTTTAGCTAATCAGTTTACCTATCCGAACTTTTTATGGGAATGCTTACACATACTCGGTTAATCAGTACAATATACCTTCTGTAAAAGTCCCACAAAATTGGAAGCATCTTCTCCAAAATGACCTGTTGACGGGGACGTTAAATCTCAAATCAAATAAACAAACAATTTACCTTCTTGAAAGAAACTGACAACTGCCCTTCTTGAATCAGCGAAAGGGAGAGAATGGCCTTAGGAAATAATTCATTATCAACCACGAAAGAATGTTGCCGACCCCTGCAGGTATCGAATCGTGTCCTCATTATCACCAGTCAGATGTGCATCCGACTAGCTACCGAGGCCAGCTCTTGTATTGTTGAAGTTTAAACCCAATTTTAGGCTCATCCTATGTATATATTGGTGCCATTCTATCTATATAAGTGTAGAGAAACTAGAAATTCCATAAAGCAAGTGAATGCTCTTCATGTATGTGTAAGGGGTATGTGTAATATGGTGTTCTCTATGAACATTGGCAGTAATAAGGGGTGTATTGCTAAAGTGGAAAATCAATTTACCTTTTTAACCACAAGCAGAGGTAATGAAAGTCCCTCAATAACCCTGATGTCAGCATTCATCACTTCCAAGAGGCTAGCAGTTACATCATGAAAGTCCTTTAGGTCTAGAGTTGACATCATCTGTAAAATGAGTGGCAATGCAGCTGATGCTTTGACAGCCATTGATTCCAACTGCTTGGCTTCCTCAATGTCTTTCCTCCCTGGCCTGGACATTTTGAAAATCGCCAGTCTGCTATAGTGCCTTAAAACAAAGTACAATATGGTTCCTTCAATAAGTACTGTCAGACAAGAATTGTAGACATTTCCTTAGAAATGGACTTGAAGATCTGGGTCAATGTAAATGATGATCAGTGGCCAAACATTCTACATTTTGAACATCTATTACCATACCAAGCTTAAAGCAGTGTGTGTGTGTGTGTGTGTGTGTGTGTGATGCATCCATGCAGATTTGAAACTAAATACTCATGACTGGTAAACCACTTAGACTGTCTAATATAGTATAGAAAGGGTTATCCTTTGGAAGCAAGGAATACACCACAGAAATGGGAACTAGAGCTGTCAGTGAAACTGACTAGGGCCCCGGCAGCGCTATCAGAGGAGTAGGAAAATGTTGATGTTAAAAAAGACGTTTTTTTTTTCCTTTCACCTCTAAGTATGACCTTGACCTTTGAGGTACGGACCTGGGTCTTGCGCGTGACACACTGTCACATTATGGTTAATATTTCTGCTAAGTAATATTTAAATCCATCCAGGTATAAGAAAGTTATAGATTGGACACAATAAAAAAGACGCTTTTTTGACCTTTTATCTCTAAGTATGACCTTGACCTTTGAGGTACGGCTGTGGGTCTTGCGTGTGACACTTCGTCACATTATGGTTAACATTTCTGCCAAGTAATATTTCCAGGAATAATAACAAAGTTATTAATTGGACACAGGAAAGACCCTTTTTTGACCTTTAACCTCTAAGTATGACCTTGACCTTTGAGGTACGGACCTGAGTCTTGCGCGCAACACTCCATCACATTATGGTTAACATTTCTGCCAAGTAATATTTAAATCCATCCAGGAATAAGAAAGTTATGGAGGATAAAAAAATTTGTTGACGGACAGACGGACAGACAGACAGACGGACGGACAGAATGATGCCAAGTAATATTTAAATCCATCCAGGAATAATAAAAAGTTATGGAGGATAAAAAAATTTGTGGACGGACAGACGGACGGACAGACAGACGGACGGACAGAGTGATTACTATAGGGCACCCACACTTTCAGTGCGGAGCCCTAAATATGGATTGTACAGGTTTTCTGGGCCAGACTAGCTAGTTTCTGCCAATTAGGCCTTATCAGTGACCCTCAAATATTTTCAAAATTCCACACTGGAATCAATGGTCCCAAAGGACAAGAAAATATAAACTACACTATGAGGTAGGTCAGGGAGACTTTTTACGACCGCCACACATTCCCAGACACCAGCGGTAGTGACGTCAAATATGTTCTAGAAAGGGTTATCCTTTGGAAGCAAGGAATACACCACAGAACTGGAAAATATGGAGTGTACAGGTTTTCAGGGCCAGACTAGCTAGTTTCGGCCAATCAGGCCTCATCAGTGACCCTCAAATATTTTCTAACAACAAGAGGCCCATGTGCCACAATGCTCACCAGAGCTCACGGGGGCCACTGCCCACTGGCAGCAATGTATTTTAATTACCCATGGAAGCCCTGTGCCCAAGGATGCTAAAGATAAAATTTGGACCCAATCAGCCTAGTGGCTTCAGATTCCGTTGTTGCTTGATTGTGTTGATGCAGGACAACAGATGACAATTGACAATTTCCCATCTATGGCAACAAATAGACCAAAAAGAACATTATTAAAGGAACATTTATATGAAAGTGTGACAAAATCTCTTGAAAGGTTTAGGGGTGGGGATCTCAATGGTTTCTGAAATAAATAGCATTTTATGATGTGGATGGGGTGGGGGATTGTCCCCGGCACATCCCGGGGGACCAAAAGGTTGGTGTCACCTAATGTCATAAGGAACAAGAATATATATGGTTTAGGGATGGGGATCTGAATGGTTTCTGAGATAAATGGCCTTTAATGAAGTGGAGTGGTTGGGGCATGTCCCAGCACATCCCGGAGGACCCCCATGTTGGTGTCACTTAATGCATCTTATCACAAGAAACAAGAATATATATAGTTTAGGGGTGGGGATCTGTAAGGTTTCTGAGAAATGCGAGTGTAACCAATGTAATGAGACCTAAGGGGATAAGCGCATATTCATTTTGCAATGTAACGCTTGTAACGCATGTAATGAAGGAAAATGAAACATATATATATCGTACACCTTATATACCTATACCCTACCATGTGTAACGTGTTGTAATGGTCTGTAATATGAGTGTAACCTATGTAATGAGACCTAAGGGGATGGGTGCATATTCATTTTGCACTGTAACGCTTGTAACGCATGTAATGAAGGAAAATGAAATATATATATATCGTACACCTTGTATACCTATACCCTACCAAGTGTAACGTGTTGTAATGGTCTGTAATGCGATTGTAACCAATGTATTGAGACCTAAGGGGATGGGTGCATATTCATTTTGCACTGTAACGCTTGTAACGCATGTAATGAAGGAAAATGAAATATATATATATATCGTACACCCTATATCCATATACCCTACTATGTGCAACGTGTTGTAATGGTCTGTAATGCGAGTGTAACCAATGTAATGAGACCTAAGGGGATGGGTGCATATTCATTTGGCACTGTAACGCTTGTAACGCATGTAATGAAGGAAAATGAAATATATATATATCGTACACCTTGTATACCTATACCCTACCAAGTGTAACGTGTTGTAATGGTATGTAATGCGATTGTAACCAATGTATTGAGACCTAAGGGGAGGGGATTCATATTCATTTAGCACTGTAACGCCTGTAACGCATGTAATGAAGGAAAATGAAATATATATATATCGTACACCTTGTATCCCTATACCCTACTATGTGTAACGTGTTGTAATGGTCTGTAATGCGATTGTAACCAATGTATTGAGACCTAAGGGGATGGGTGCATATTCATTTTGCACTGTAACGCTTGTAACGCATGTAATGAAGGAAAATGAAATATATATATATCGTACACCTTCTATACCTATACCCTACTATGTGTAACGTGTTGTAATGGTCTGTAATGCGAGTGTAACCAATGTAATGAGACCTAAGAGGATGGGTGCATATTCATTTTGCACTGTAACGCTTGTTACGCATGTAATGAAGGAAAATGAAATATATATATATCGTACACCTTATATCCCTATACCCTACTATGTGTAACGTGTTGTAATGGTCTGTAATGCGGTTGTAACCAATGTAATGAGACCTATTGGGATTAGCGCCTGTAATTTTGCACTGTAACGCTTGTAACGCATGTAACGAAGGAAAATGAAATATATATATATCGTACACCTTATATACCTATACCCTACTATGTGTAACGTGTTGTAATGGGCTGTAATGCGTTTGTAACCAATGTATTGAGACCTAAGGGGATAAGCGCATTTTCATTTTGCATTGTAACGCTTGTAACGCATGTAATAGAGGAAAATGAAATATATACATATCGTACACCTTATATACCTATAGCCTGCTATGTGTAACGTGTAGTAATGCTCTGTAATGCGAGTGTAACCAATGTAATGAGACCTAAGGGGATGGGTGCATATTCATTTTGCACTGTAACGCTTGTTACGCATGTAATGAAGGAAAATGAAATATATATATATCGTACACCTTATATCCCTATACCCTACTATGTGTAACGTGTTGTAATGGTCTGTAATGCGGTTGTAACCAATGTAATGAGACCTATTGGGATTAGCGCCTGTAATTTTGCACTGTAACGCTTGTAACGCATGTAACGAAGGAAAATGAAATATATATATATCGTACACCTTATATACCTATACCCTACTATGTGTAACGTGTTGTAATGGGCTGTAATGCGTTTGTAACCAATGTATTGAGACCTAAGGGGATAAGCGCATTTTCATTTTGCATTGTAACGCTTGTAACGCATGTAATAGAGGAAAATGAAATATATACATATCGTACACCTTATATACCTATAGCCTGCTATGTGTAACGTGTAGTAATGCTCTGTAATGCGAGTGTAACCAATGTAATGAGACCTAAGGGGATAAGCGCATATTCATTTTGCAATGTAACGCTTGTAACGCATGTAATGAAGGAAAATGAAACATATATATATCGTACACCTTATATACCTATACCCTACCATGTGTAACGTGTTGTAATGGTCTGTAATGCGAGTGTAACCTATGTAATGAGACCTAAGGGGATGGGTGCATATTCATTTTGCACTGTAACGCTTGTAACGCATGTAATGAAGGAAAATGAAATATATATATATCGTACACCTTGTATACCTATACCCTACCAAGTGTAACGTGTTGTAATGGTCTGTAATGCGATTGTAACCAATGTATTGAGACCTAAGGGGATGGGTGCATATTCATTTTGCACTGTAACGCTTGTAACGCATGTAATGAAGGAAAATGAAATATATATATATCGTACACCCTATATCCATATACCCTACTATGTGTAACGTGTTGTAATGGTCTGTAATGCGAGTGTAACCAATGTAATGAGACCTAAGGGGATGGGTGCATATTCATTTGGCACTGTAACGCTTGTAACGCATGTAATGAAGGAAAATGAAATATATATATATATCGTACACCTTATATCCATATACCCTACTATGTGTAACGTGTTGTAATGGTCTGTAATGCGGTTGTAACCAATGTATTGAGACCTATTGGGATTAGCGCCTGTAATTTTGCACTGTAACGCTTGTAACGCATGTAATGAAGGAAAATGAAATATATATATATCGTACACCTTCTATACCTATACCCTACTATGTGTAACGTGTTGTAATGGTCTGTAATGCGAGTGTAACCAATGTAATGAGACCTAAGGGGATGGGTGCATATTCATTTGGGATTGTAACGCTTGTAACGCATGTAATGAAGGAAAATGAAATATATATATATCGTACACCTTGTATACTTATACCCTACTATGTGTAACGTGTTGTAATGGTCTGTAATGCGAGTGTAACCAATGTAATGAGACCTAAGGGGATGGGTGCATATTCATTTGAATGATTCATTTTGCACTGTAACGCTTGTAACGCATGTAATGAAGGAAAATGAAATATATATATATCGTACACCTTGTATACCTATACCCTACCAAGTGTAACGTGTTGTAATGGTATGTAATGCGATTGTAACCAATGTATTGAGACCTAAGGGGAGGGGATTCATATTCATTAAGCACTGTAACGCTTGTAACGCATGTAATGAAGGAAAATGAAATATATATATATATCGTACACCTTATATCCCTATACCCTACTATGTGTTACGTGTTGTAATGGTCTGTAATGCGATTGTAACCAATGTATTGAGACCTAAGGGGATGTGTGCATATTCAATTTGCACTGTAACGCTTGTAACGCATGTAATGAAGGAAAATAAAATATATATATATCGTACACCTTATATCCATATACCCTACTATGTGTAACGTGTTGTAATGGTCTGTAATGCGATTGTAACCCATGAAATGAGACCTAAGGGGATTAGCGCATATTCATTTTGCATTGTAACGCTTGTAACGGATGTAATGAAGTAAAATGAAATAAATATATATCGCACTCCTTATATACCTTGACCCTCCTATGTGTAACGTGTTGTAATGAGCTGTAATGCGATTGTAACCCATGTAATGAGACCTAAATGGATTAGCGCATATTCATTTTGCACTGTAACGCTTGTAACGCATGTAATGAAGGAAATTGAAATATATGTATATCGTACACCTTATATACCTATACCCTACTGTGTGTAACGTGTTGTAATGGGCTGTAATGCGGTTGTAATGTTCTGTAATGCGTTTGTAACTAATGTTTTGAGACCTCAAAGGATGACCGCCTATTCATTTGGACCAATATGTATAACGTGTTGTAATGGTCTGTAATGGTCTGTAATGCGTTTGTAACCAATGAAGAAAACTTAAATATATATATATCGTACACCTCAGATATCTATATCCTAATATGTGTTATGGTTTGTGATGGTCTGTGTAGCTGCTTGTCTAGACGGGAGTGTAATGATGTGTATATATGTTACAAAAATAGTCCTGTTTAATTTTTGGACCAATTTTGTGCGCTAGGAGATAGGTCACAAAATTGGCCCAAAGATTGAACAGGACTATTTTTGTAACATATATACACATCGTTACATGTGTACATCACATAAACCTAACACTATGATATGGTGTAGCTAAGTTGGACTGATTCAGCCCGATGCACTAGGTACAGGTAGAGAAGGTGTACGATATATATATAGTAGGTGTGCGATATATATATATTTCATTTTCCTTCATTACATGCGTTACAAGCGTTACAGTGCCAAATGAATATGCACCCAATTCCTTTGGTCTCATTACTTTGGTTACACTCGCATTACAGACCATTACAACACGTTACACATAGTAGGGTATATGGATATAAGGTGTACGATATATATATATTTCATTTTCCTTCATTACATGCGTTACAAGCGTTACAGTGCAAAATGAATATGCGGTATTCCCCTTAGGTCTCAATACATCGGTTACAATCGCATTACAGACCATTACAACACGTTACACATAGTAGGGTATAGGTATATAAGGTGTACGATATATATATATTTCATTTTCCTTCATTACATGCGTTACAAGCGTTACAATCCCAAATGAATATGCACCCATCCCCTTAGGTCTCAATACATTGGTTACACTCGCATTACAGACCATTACAACACGTTACACATAGTAGGGTATAGGTATATAAGGTGTACGATATATAAATATTTCATTTTCCTTCATTACATGCGTTACAAGCGTTACAGTGCAAAATGAATATGCGCTTTTCCCCTTAGGTCTCAATACATTGGTTACAACCGCATTACAGACCATTACAACACGTTACACACAGTAGGGTATATGGATATAAGGTGTACGATATATATATATTTCATTTTCCTTCATTACATGCGTTACAAGCGTTACAGTGCAAAATGAATATGCACCCATACCCTTAGATCTCATTACATTGGTTACACTCGCATTACAGACCATTACAACACGTTACACATAGTAGGGTATATGGATATAAGGTGTACGATATATATATATTTCATTTTCCTTCATTACATGCGTTACAAGCGTTACAGTGCCAAATGAACAGGCGCTAACCCCATTAGGTCTCATTACATTGGTTACAACCGCATTACAGACCATTACAACACGTAACACATAGTAGGGTATAGGGATATAAGGTGTACGAAATATATATATTTCATTTTCATTCATTACATGCGTTACAAGCGTTACAGTGCATTCTGAATATGCACCCATCCCCTTAGGTCTCAATACATTGGTTACAATCGCATTACATACCATTACAACACGTTACACTTGTTAGGGTATAAGTATACAAGGTGTACGATATATATGTATTTCATTTTCCTTCATTACATGCGTTACAAGCGTTACAGTGCAAAATGAATATGCACCCATCCCCTTAGGTCTCATTACATTGGTGACACTCGCATTACAGACCATTACAACACGTTACACATAGTAGGGTATATGGATATAAGGTGTACGATATATATATATTTCATTTTCCTTCATTACATGCGTTACAAGCGTTACCGTGCAAAATGAATATGCACCCAATTCCTTAGGTCTCATTACATTGGTTACACTCGCATTACAGACCATTACAACACGTTACACATAGTAGGGTATAGGTATATAAGGTGTACGATAAATATATTTCATTTTCCTTCATTACATGCGTTACAAGCGTTACAGTGCAAAATTAAAGGCGCTAATCCCAATAGGTCTCAATACATTGGTTACAACCGCATTACAGACCATTACAACACGTTACACATAGTAGGGTATATGGATATAAGGTGTACGATATATATATATTTCATTTTCCTTCATTACATGCGTTACAAGCGTTACAGTGCCAAATGAATATGCACCCATCCCCTTAGGTCTCATTACATTGGTTACACTCGCATTACAGACCATTACAACACGTTACACATAGTAGGGTATATGGATATAAGGTGTACGATATATATATATATTTCATTTTCCTTCATTACATGCGTTACAAGCGTTACAGTGCAAAATGAATATGCACCCATCCCCTTAGGTCTCAATACATTGGTTACAATCGCATTACAGACCATTACAACACGTTACACATAGTAAGGTATATGGATATAAGGTGTACGATATATATATATATTTCATTTTCCTTCATTACATGCGTTACAAGCGTTACAGTGCAAAATGAATATGCACCCATCCCCTTAGGTCTCAATACATTGGTTACAATCGCATTACAGACCATTACAACACGTTACACATAGTAGGGTATAGGGATACAAGGTGTACGATATATATTTCATTTTCCTTCATTACATGCGTTACAAGCGTTACAGTGCAAATTGAATATGCGGTATTCCCCTTAGGTCTCAATACATTGGTTACAATCGCATTACAGACCATTACAACACGTTACACATAGTAGGGTATAGGTATATAAGGTGTACGATATATATATATTTCATTTTCCTTCATTACATGCGTTACAAGCGTTACAGTGCCAAATGAATATGCACCCATCCCCTTAGGTCTCATTACATTGGTTACACTCGCATTACAGACCATTACAACACGTTACACATAGTAGGGTATAGGGATATAAGGTGTACGATATATATATATATCATTTTCCTTCATTACATGCGTTACAAGCGTTACAGTGCAAAATGAATATGCACCCATCCCCTTAGGTCTCAATACATTGGTTACAATCGCATTACAGACCATTACAACACGTAACACATAGTAGGGTATAGGGATATAAGGTGTACGATATATATATATTTCATTTTCCTTCATTACATGCGTTACAAGCGTTACAGTGCTAAATGAATATGAATCCCCTCCCCTTAGGTCTCAATACATTGGTTACAATCGCATTACATACCATTACAACACGTTACACTTGGTAGGGTATAGGTATACAAGGTGTACGATATATATATATTTCATTTTCCTTCATTACATGCGTTACAAGCGTTACAGTGCAAAATGAATCATTCAAATGAATATACACCCATCCCCTTAGGTCTCAATACATTGGTTACAATCGCATTACAGACCATTACAATACGTAAGACATAGTAGGGTATAGGGATATAAGGTGTACGATATATATATATATTTCATTTTCCTTCATTACATGCGTTACAAGCGTTACAGTGCTAAATGAATATGAATCCCCTCCCCTTAGGTCTCAATACATTGGTTACAATCGCATTACATACCATTACAACACGTTACACATAGTAGGGTATAAGTATACAAGGTGTACGATATATATATATTTCATTTTCCTTCATTACATGCGTTACAAGCGTTACAATCCCAAATGAATATGCACCCATCCCCTTAGGTCTCATTACATTGGTTACACTCGCATTACAGACCATTACAACACGTTACACATAGTAGGGTATAGGTATATAAGGTTTACGATATATATATATTTCATTTTCCTTTATTACATGCGTTACAAGCGTTATAGTGCAAAATTAAAGGCGCTAATCCCAATAGGTCTCAATACATTGGTTACAACCGCATTACAGACCATTACAACACGTTACACATAGTAGGGTATATGGATATAAGGTGTACGATATATATATATTTCATTTTCCTTCATTACATGCGTTACAAGCGTTACAGTGCCAAATGAATATGCACCCATCCCCTTAGGTCTCATTACATTGGTTTACACTCGCATTACAGACCATTACAACACGTTACACATAGTAGGGTATATGGATATAAGGTGTACGATATATATATATTTCATTTTCCTTCATTACATGCGTTACAAGCGTTACAGTGCAAAATGAATATGCACCAATCCCCTTAGGTCTCAATACATTGGTTACAATCGCATTACAGACCATTACAACACGTAACACATAGTTGGGTATAGGGATATAAGGTGTACGATATATATATATTTCATTTTCCTTCATTACATGCGTTACAAGCGTTACAGTGCTAAAGTAATATGAATCCCCTCCCCTTAGGTCTCAATACATTGGTTACAATCGCATTACATACCATTACAACACGTTACACTTGTTAGGGTACAGGTATACAAGGTGTACGATATATATATATTTCATTTTCCTTCATTACATGCGTTACAAGCGTTACAGTGCAAAATGAATCATTCAAATGAATATGCACCCATCCCCTTAGGTCTCATTACATTGGTTACACTCGCATTACAGACAATTACAACACGTTACACATAGTAGGGTATAAGTATACAAGGTGTACGATATATATATATTTCATTTTCCTTCATTACATGCGTTACAAGCGTTACAATCCCAAATGAATATGCACCCATCCCCTTAGGTCTCATTACATTGGTTACACTCGCATTACAGACCATTACAACACGTTACACATAGTAGGGTATAGGTATATAAGGTGTACGATATATATATATCATTTTCCTTCATTACATGCGTTACAAGCGTTACAGTGCAAAATTACAGGCGCTTTTCCCCTTAGGTCTAAATACATTGGTTACAACCGCATTACAGACCATTACAACACGTTACACATAGTAGGGTATATGGATATAAGGTGTACGATATATATATATATCATTTTCCTTCATTACATGCGTTACAAGCGTTACAGTGCTAAATGAATATGAATCCCCTCCCCTTAGGTCTCAATACATTGGTTACAATCGCATTACATACCATTACAACACGTTACACTTGGTAGGGTATAGGTATACAAGGTGTACGATATATATATATTTCATTTTCCTTCATTACATGCGTTACAAGCGTTACAGTGCAAAATGAATATGCACCCATCCCCTTAGGTCTCAATACATTGGTTACAATCGCATTACAGACCATTACAACACGTTACACATAGTAGGGTATAGGGATATAAGGTGTACGATATATATATATTTCATTTTCCTTCATTACATGCGTTACAAGCGTTACAGTGCTAAATGAATATGAATCCCCTCCCCTTAGGTCTCAATACATTGGTTACAATCGCATTACATACCATTACAACACGTTACACTTGGTAGGGTATAGGTATACAAGGTGTACGATATATATATATATTTCAGTTTCCTTCATTACATGCGTTACAAGCGTTACAGTGCAAAATGAATATGCACCCATCCCCTTAGGTCTCAATACATTGGTTACAATCGCATTACAGACCATTACAACACGTTACACATAGTAGGGTATAGGGATATAAGGTGTACGATATATATATATTTCATTTTCCTTCATTACATGCGTTACAAGCGTTACAGTGCTAAATGAATATGAATCCCCTCCCCTTAGGTCTCAATACATTGGTTACAATCGCATTACATACCATTACAACACGTTACACTTGGTAGGGTATAGGTATACAAGGTGTACGATATATATATATTTCATTTTCCTTCATTACATGCGTTACAAGCGTTACAGTGCAAAATGAATATGCACCCATCCCCTTAGGTCTCATTACATAGGTTACACTCGCATTACAGACCATTACAACACGTTACACATAGTATGGTATAGGTATATAAGGTGTACGATATCTATATATTTCATTTTCCTTCATTACATGCGTTACAAGCGTTACAGTGCAAAATGAATATGCACCCATCCCCTTAGGTCTCAATACATTGGTTACAATCGCATTACAGACCATTACAACACGTAAAACATAGTAGGGTACAGGGATATAAGGTGTACGATATATATATATTTCATTTTCCTTCATTACATGCGTTACAAGCGTTACAGTGCAAAATGAATATGCACCCATCCCCTTAGGTCTCAATACATTGGTTACAATCGCATTACAGACCATTACAACACGTTACACATAGTAGGGTATAGGGATACAAGGTGTACGATATATATATATTTCATTTTCCTTCATCACATGCGTTACAAGCGTTACAGTGCTAAATGAATATGAATCCCCTCCCATTAGGTCTCAATACATTGGTTACAATCGCATTACAGACCATTACAACACGTTACACATAGTATGGTATAGGTATATAAGGTGTACGATATATATATATTTCATTTTCCTTCATTACATGCGTTACAAGCGTTACAGTGCAAAATGAATATGCACCCATCCCCTTAGGTCTCAATACATTGGTTACAATCGCATTACAGACCATTACAACACGTAACACATAGTAGGGTACAGGGATATAAGGTGTACGATATATATATATTTCATTTTCCTTCATTACATGCGTTACAAGCGTTACAGTGCAAAATGAACAGGCGCTAATCCCAATAGGTCTCATTACATTGGTTACACTCGCATTACAGACCATTACAACACGTTACACATAGTAGGGTATATGGATATAAGGTGTACGATATATATATATATATATATATATATATATATATATATATATATATATATATATATATATATATATATATATATATATATATATATATATATATATATATAATTCATTTTCCTTCATTACATCCGTTACAAGCGTTACAGTGCAAAATGAATAGGCGCTAATCCCCTAAGGTCTCATTAATAATCCTAATTACAGTAAATTATAATTGTATTTGAAAGGTTTCCGGTTTCAGCGGTTGATCGCTTAAGATGACGTATCATTTAGCGAACGGCCTCTTGTTTTTTACTGGCTACCTATGTACCGCCCTAATTTGTTCTTAGAGAGCTGCTGAAGTCACGCTAAGATCAGCTGTTCGGTGTAAATTTTAACATGTTGAAGTTGTGCAGATTTAAAAGTGTGGACCCAACAGGTCTCCTATGGGCACGCAAAAATACGCCCAAATCTTTTACGGATGAGTTCTTAGTAACCGTCGAGTCGAGCAATTAAGTGATAGCTCAGTGGTTAGTGCAATTGCCTCTGATGCTAGAGGTCCCGGGTTCGATCCCCGGCAGCGGCGATAAAATTTCGGTGTCCGAACACGCTCCATTGGCATCATTTGCAGGGATGAATGTCATAAAGTGCACCGTCCTTCGGATCGGGACGTTAACTGGAGGCCCCCTGTGCAGGGAGAACCATCCCCTGAGCAGGTTAAAGATCCCTACCGTAATTACATGATTACTGTGTAGGCTTTCATCCTGCAAAACCTGGAGTGTATGTAATATACACCTGCGGTAATGGTCAAATGTGACCGACGCAGTATCAGAAGATAGATAGATAGACAAATATTTTTTTATATTTATTTATTTTCTGCCATCGGTGGCCAGCTCTTAATGGAAAGAATTTGCTCATGAGGAGCAAATTCTTTCCTTTAAGAGTAGATTCCTTTTTTCGTGGGACAGAGCTTATAGAAGTCCCGAAAGTTGTCCCCTTATGAAAAAAATGGTGGAAAATGCCAGGTGTTGACATTCCCCTCAAGAAACCAATATTTTTCCTTTTCTGCAAGATTCCATGTGACCAATAACACACTTTAATTACCAATATTTCTGCTTTTCTGTCAGTTTGTTTGTTTGCTTTGAGGGTTATCATTTAATTTTGTGGGAATTTTACTTGACATTTAGATACAATGACATCTCCATCCCTGCCGCCCAGTGAAACAAATAGGGTTTTTATGCGTCTCGTAGTACATACGAACCATAAAAACACACCTATATAATTTTGACCGACTACCACCCCCTCCCCAACGAAAACTTGACTCAACGTTGGAACAGCGTTTTCAATTCTTTCTTTCTACTATCGGTCGAATCAACATCGGAGCGTTTTCAATTCTAGTTTGATCGGTCACTGCGCGAGCTGAAGCTCCAGGTTTGCAGGATGAAAACATACACAGTAATTAGAGATTTTAACCTGCAGCACATAATGGGCCTCCCTGCATGTTTCCCCTCTTGCACGTGCAGGGGGTCCCCAGTTAACGTCCCGATGCGGAGGACGATGCTCTTTGTGGCCTTCACCCGGAGCATGTTCGGACACAACAGTTTTATTACCGCTGCCGGCAATCAAACCGGGAGCCTCTTGCATCATAGGCAAGTGCACTAACCATTGAGCTACCACGCTCAATTCAGTGTCGGGTGCCTGCTCGGCCACTTTAATAATTGTATATACAGGTTTTCATTCATTGTTTCTCGTTTTGGCCCCCGCCCATCGGTGCTTGAAGAAATAGATGGGCTGCTTGATGCTTCCACGCAGAGCTGAAAACGACCCGCACACGAGTACTGGTAAACCGATTAGAGGATCTAAGCCTGCCAGGAAAAGCGGTGCGAGTCGATGCTCATAAACCCTATTGGTTTCATTGGGCGGCAGGGATTGAGATGTCATTTCATCTCAATGTCGGGTAAAAGTCCCATCAAATTGGAAGCAATGTCTCCTAAATGACCTTTACAGTGTTGAGCAATGTCTCCAAAATGACCCATACAGTGTCTACGGGGACGTTAAACCTCAAATCAAACAAATCAAAAACAAATCTTTCTCGTTTCTGCACCGACATTGTGACTGCTGGTTACGCACACGGATCAGCCTCTAGGTTTTAATGAGTATCCTCAGTCTGTTTTGAGCAGAATATAGAATATATATATATATATATATATATATATATATATATATATATATATATATATATATATATATATATATATATATATATATATATATATATATATGTTAAACCTTCTGAAAAAAAAATAATTCTCAACTTTTTATATGATAAAGTGTGATATTTGTCTTATTTCTACTAAAAACATAGATTGTGGGTGCTCGTTAGAACCGCCACAGTGTCCACAATTATGTTTTTGAGCAGAACTAAGAAAACAATGTATACATTTTTAAACCCCTGTTTTCTATATATAAAGTGGGGTTTTCCAGGGTGTTCATTACATGGACTTGTTAAAGTGATGACGCAAAATATTCCTTTAGTAAACATCTCTTAGCCATTTGCTTTTATGTCAACCTGGGGGTCCAGTAGGTTGTGCCGGGGCCATGCCAGGCCCCCAGTACTTCATAAAATGCCTTATATCTCAGAAACCTTACAGATCCCCATCCCTAAACCTTATATATTCATGTTCCTTATGATAGGTGCATTAAGTGACACCAACCTGGGGATCCCCACGGATGTGCCGGGGACATGCTCCACCCCCTCCACTTCATAAAATGTCATTTATCTCAGAAACCATTCAGATCCCCACCCGTTAACCATATATATTCTTGTCTCTTATGATAAGACGCACCCAGTGACACCAACCTGGGGGTCCCTCGGGATGTGCCTGGGCCATGCCCCACCCCTCCATTTCACAACAGGCCCCATATTCCAGAAACCTAACAGATCCAAACCCCTAAATGAAAAATATTTTTGTTCCTTATGATAAGTTGCATTCAGTGACACCAACCTGGGGGACACCCTGGATGTGCCGGGGCATGCCCAACCCCCTCCACTTCATAAAAGGTTGGCCCCCGCCCATAGGGGCTTAAAGAAATGAATGGGCTGCACGATACTTCCACGCATAGCTGAATCCGGCCCGCACACTAGTGCTGGTAAACCGCTTAGAGGATCTAAGCCTGTCCAGGAACCGCAGTGCGAGGCAGCCCGTCCATGCTAATAAACCCTATCGGTTTCATTGGGCGGCAGGGCTTGAGATGTCATTTCATCTCAATGTCGGGTAAAAGTCCCCAAAAATTGGAAGCAATATCTCCTAAATGACCTTTACAGTGTTGACGGGGCGTACAAACTTCATAAAAGGCCAAATATTCCAAAATCTTACAAATCCCCACCCCTAAACCATATGTATTATTGTTCCTTATGTTAAGAAGCATTAAGTGACACAAACCTTGGGGTCCCCCCAGATGTGCCGGGGACATGCCCCACCCCCTCCACTTCACAAAGTGCCATTTATCTCGGAAACCATTCAGATCTCCACCCCTAAACCAAATATATTCTTGTTCCTTATGATAAAACGCACTCATCGACACCAAGCTGAGGGTCCCCCGGGATGTGGCGGGGTCATGCCCCAACCCCTCCACTTCATAGTAGGGCAAATATTCCAGAAACCTTACCAATCCCCACCCCTAAACCATATATATTCTTGTTCCTTGCGATAAGACACATTCAGTGACACAAACATAGGGCTCCCCCAGGGCTCGCCCGGGCCATGCTCCATCCTTCAACTTCACAAAAGAGCATATATCTGAGAACCTGTTCAGAGCCCTAACCTCTAAGCCATATATATTCTTGTTCCTTATGTTAAGGCACAATCAGTGACACCAGCATGGGCCCCCCCCCGTGGTGCCACGGGCCATGCCCCACCCCTTTGCTTCATTAAAAGCCATATATCTCAGAAACCGGTCAGATCCCCACCCCTTAACCATATATATTCATAATAATTCCCCACTTCATAATAGGCCATATATCTCAGAAACTCTTCAAATCCCCACCACATAATCACATATATTCTTGTTCATTGTTATTAGACACATTCAGTCACCCCATCTTGTGGGGTCTGCAGGGGCCATTTCTCTCCCATCCACTTCATAAAAGGGCCTCATATCTCAGAAACTGTTCAGCATTAGGTTGCAACAATCTTGGGCTTTTCTGGAATCCACCATGCCCGAATCCCTCCACTGCTTGAAAGGCCTTACAACTCAGGAGCCATACATATCCCACCGCTAAACCATATATGTCTCTGTTCTTTTTTTATAAGACACATTTATATATAACCAGGGCTCAATTGGGTTCATGCACCACCCTCTCTACTGTATAAAACACCTAATATTTCATATACAGTCCACAAGAGTGCTCATTTGGGAATGGGGTTTGTTTGGGAGACTTTATATTTGGTAGAATAAAATCATACCATGTTAAAATACATGTCTGCCATTGGGCAGTGCCCATCTGAGCTCCTGTTTCTGAAATTTGGCTCTTTGGTTTGTTTGCTATGGCAAGTTAAGAGTTTCCATTGACTTCTAATGGGGGAAAATATAGCTCAGTTGGTTGAGTGTGACTGGGTGTGGTATCAGTTATGTGTCTGGTACATGATACTTCAGTGAGGCAGCACTATAAAAGTGAGCATAAAGCTCCTTGTCGCCACCAGACACCGTCGTGATATGACTGAAAAATTGTTGAAAGCGACGTTAAACCCGAATTCACACACACATATTGAAATTGGTGAAGAAATTTGGGCGCTAGAGCAATGACAAAATTTTTCTTAAAAAAAGCCACACGGACCTTCACCTTGAGGTCATGACCTTGAAAGTCGAACTCGCTCGAGTTTTTGTCATAAGGAACATCTGTGTGAAGTTATGTTGAAATTAGTAAAGAAATGTTGGCGCTAGAGCGCTGACAAAGTTTTTATAAAAATAGCCAGTGACATTGACCTTGAGGCCATGGCCTTGAAAGTAGAAGTCGCTCGGGATATTTTTATAAGGAATATTTGTGTGAAGTTATATTGAAATTGGTGAAGAAATGTAGGCGCTAGAGCGATGACAAAGTTTTTCTAAAAATAGCCAGTGACCTTGACCTTGAGGGTGGGGTGGTGGGGTGTGTCGGGATGGACCCAATGTCTGTATCAGTCAATGCATCTTATCATAAGGATCAATAAGATATATGGTTAAGGGGTGGGGATATGGATAGTTTCTTGAGATATAAAGACTTTAATGAAGCAAGTGGGGCGGGCATGGCCCAGGGGTGTCATCTCATAAGGAACAATAATATATATGGCTTAGGTTTTCGATTCTGAATAATTTTCAAGATAATTAGACATTTTGATAGTTTTTCATACAAATTCCTATATGACAATTGTGACCTTTATGCAATCTGACCCATGGGCCCATCCAGGGGCACGACCCTGGGTCAACTTTAACATGAACTGATAGGTCTTGGTCTGAGTAAATGTCATACCAAATTTCAACTTTGTAGCACAACAGGTATAACAATTATGCGCTCCAATGCGAGCCCGAGGTTTGAGCTCGACATTTCAGTTGACCTGTTACGCAATCTGACCCCTGGGCCCACCCAGGGGCACGACCCTGGGTCATCTTGAACATGAACTGATAGGTCTTGGTCTGAGTAAATGTCATACCAAATATCAACTTTGTAGCAAATCAGGTAAAAAAATTATTGCTCCAATGCGAGCCCGAGGTTTGAGCTCGACATTACAGCCCGAGGTGTGACATACAAACGTATGCATGTAACATCACGGTGAGACGCTATATGCCCCATTATGCCAAGGCAGGTGGGGGGGCAAAAAAAGTAGGTCAAGGTCACGAGATCAAAAATTATTGCACCACTGGAAAGGTCTTGTGATAAGGTATACACCTGTGAAATGTGAAAGCTCTATATATTACCATTCAAAAGTTATGCCCAATGTTAAGGTTTTTGTAGATAAACGGACAGACAGACAGACCAAAAACTATATGCCCCCAAATATCGAATCTGGGGGCATAAAAAAGGAAAACTTGTTGGGGAAAATATTTTCATAAAGTTTCTGCCTTCCAGAGCTTATGGTTTCCGAGATGCTTTTTAAACTTTTTTTTTTACTATGGCTCGAACAATGATGGCTCGTTTCGAACCCATTCTTGAGCCCATAGCAAAATCCTCTACATAAGAAATAGTGGGGGATAATTAAGGAGATTTTAGTATTTTATCTTGCAAATGTATGCTGTGTGTACTCAGTAGAATTGCCTCATTGAGGCGATTGTAATGAGTACACACAGCATGCATATTCATTCTAGAACACCGAAAAGATGTCAAAAAGTACCTCGTTATGCCTCCTGATAGTAACCTCAGTGGCTCGAACTACCCCTATCTCGAACAGGTTTTTGAGGTCCCAAAGGTGTTCGAGCCATTGAAGTTCGACTGTATTTTGCCATTTGGTTTCCATGGCAACCAGTAGAATTGACCAGAGGGCCTAATTCTCATTTATCTGGCAATCAGGCTTTCTAGTAGCCTAATAAAGGGGGTTTAATAACTGCACGCTATAATCGGTAGCAACCTATAACAGTTAAAATCTTTGCCTGTATTACTTTCCGAAATTTCAGCTAAATTCTATTGCACTCGTTGACGTCACATTATACTAGTGTGCGGCTATGGCACTGAATGTTTTTTAACATGCTATGATGTTTCTGTTGTCTTATTTGCTTAAATTTGCTGAATTATTGCAAAACCCCTTGACTGATTTGAATTGCCGTATAAACTAAATACAAGGTAGTTTCATTAATAAAATATAATCGGCTCGCCATGACAATTTTATAGGGGTCGCTCAAGCTTGTCCCTATAAAATTGTCTAAGGTCACCGATTATATTTTATTATTGAAGACAGTAACCATGTATAGACTATGGCAGGTAGTAGATTGTTTAAGGAACGTTTCTATGAAAGTCTTGTCAAAATATCTGCAAAGGCATGCAGTTAATCCCATTTTTCATTTTTTCCCAATTAGCAAATTTTCAATTCTTCCCATAGCAACCAAACTCATGAGCCGATTTCCCGAAAAGTCAAACTATCAATCCCCTACTACAGACAGAATTTGGGCCGAATCGGCCCAGTGGCTTCAGAGATGTCGCTTGAAAGTGCTGACGGTCGACGACGGACAACTGCTTATCCTATAAGCTTCCACTTTGGCTCTCAGTGGGCCACAGGGCTATAATTTGAAATATCTTGGTAGAGGGCCGCTAGGCGAAGCTTCATTTCCAATTTAAAGGACTTTGGTGTCTCTGATGGGAGATGTGGGTCAATTATCTGTTCCTGATCCAAGCCTTCCCTTCTAAGATTTTATAGGTTTTCCCTATAAATTCTATCGCATCAATCACCCACCAGAAGCATGTAAAGGTGGGAAATGACTGAGATTAGCCAGCAAGTCAAAGGTGTATGACAGACCGACTACTTTAAGTTCCCCTGGAGCCTTTGCCCCTGGTGAGCTTAAAACTGTATGCCTCATTTTTGGAAAGGTGTACGCTAGTTATTAGGTCATAGAAAAATACATAACAATACTAGTTTCAATATTTATTATAGCACAAGCAATAAAATTTGAAATGCATTAACTACAACTATAACGTTATGCTATTTGATATAATAAAACTGTGGCTTTACAGGTATAAATTCTTATTTCTGCTCTAAAATATAGATTTACAGTAGAACTTCGATGGCTCGAACACCGATGGCTCGTTTACCATGGTTGAGTCGAACCCGTTTTTGAGTCCCTGGGGAATTCCTCTGCATAAGAAAAAGTGTGGGATAATAAAGGAGATTTTTGACTTTTATCTTGCAAATGTATGCTGTTTGTACTCATTAGAATCGCCTCAATGAGGCGATTCTATTGAGTACACACAGTATACATTTATGTTACAGAACACCGAAAGATGTCCAAAACTACGCCCGTTATGTTGTCTGGAAGTATGCAACATTGGCTCGAACTACCGCTGTCTCGAACAAATTGCCATGGGTCCAAAGTGGTTCGAGCCACCGAAGTTCTACTGTAGTATACTAGTTTGGCGGCAGTTCAAACATATACCAACAATCTGTTTTTTGAATGAGAACACTATCACATGTTTTTGTCTTCAAATTTTTATATTTTTCTGTGGTAAAGTTTACAATGAACTTGTATAGGCATGTTTTCGTAATGAGACTCCATGCTACAATCTTGTCCCATGGGTGAGAAATGCGCAAATCAGAGATGCAAGACTAGAATTTGTCTTTTCTAAAAAAACAAAGATCTGTCCCCCATTTTCCACCTCTAAGTATTACCTCAGGTATTGAGCTGGGTCTTGTGTGCAACACATCATCTAATAAAGATGAATATTTCTGCAAAGTGACTTAAAAAAGTTCATAGAAATATAAAAGTTATTGGCCTCTAAGTATGGCCTTGACATTTGAGGTACAACACATCGTCTCATCATGGTTAACAATTCTGCCAAGTAATTTCATAATCCATCAAAGCATAAGGAAGTTATTGACTGTCCCTTTTTTTACCTTTGAGCTTGACATTGGAGGTATGAACGTTCGTCTTGCACATTACTCTAATATAATGGCGGTGAACATTTCTGCATGGTTACTTTATAAAGTCGGTCCAGAAATAAACAAGTTACTGACTGGACACAAAAAAATCTTTTTTTCACCTCTGACCTCTTAGTATGACCTTGACCTTGGCGGTAACGACCTGGGTCTAGCATGCAACAGATGGTCTCATGATGGTTAACATTTCTGCAAAGTAATTTCACAATCTATCCAGGCATAAGAAAGTTAACGACTGAACACTAAAAGCCCCTTTTTTCCCTTACTGCGACTAAGATTTGAGGTACCAACTTGGGTCATGCACACAACACATCGTCTCATGGTGGTTAACATTTCTGCCAAGCAATTTTAGAAATTGCTTCGCAGAAATGTTAACCACCATCTAAAATTAAGGAATTTATTGACCGGACATGATTTGCCCATACATACATACATATATACATAACAACAATCTTCAAAGGGAGATAATTCAAAAAGTATAAATGCGAGAGTTATATAGTTCTTGTGCACTGCACGTCGTCTAATACTGGTTAATATTTAGGCGACGGCTACTGACAACCGGTTGTCACCAGCCTGTGAGGCTACAGACAACCGGTTGTCACCAGCCTGTGAGGCTGCTGACAACTGGTTGTCACTAGCCTGTGAGGCTACAGACAATCGGTTGTCACCAGCCTGTGAGGCTGCTGACAACTGGTTGTCACTAGCCTGTGAGGCTACAGACAACTGGTTGTCACCAGCCTGTGAGGCTGCTGACAACTGGTTGTCACTAGCCTGTGAGGCTACAGACAACCGGTTGTCACCAGCCTGTGAGGCTGCTGACAACCGGTTGTCACTAGCCTGAGAGGCTGCTGACAACCAGCTGTATAAAACCTGAATTTAATAGTTTTTTTTTCCTTTTGTTCTTAATTGATATGCTATCCTGAATGACTTCATCTTTCCTATAAACCTTTTTGGGTGTGCTTCTTAGAGTCTTTATGGTTTATTTTTAATTAACTATCCTGTATTGTTCGGAGGTCATCCATATTATCAATATCATGTCAAATAAAACCTAATCATTGTAAACAAGTTTTATATCAGCTGGTTGTCAGCAGTCTCCCAGGCTGGTGACAACCGGTTGTCAGCAGCCAGTTCCTAATATTTATATGAAGTTTCGTGAAGATAGCAGACTGTAAAAGCTGTCTTTATTGCTGTCATTCTTTACTGCATCATCCATCTTTTAGTGACGTCCAGTCCGAATTTCTGTTTGTGAAAAGAACAAGAAAAGAATTAAAAACAACTCGCCTATATATATATATCGCTTAAAGAAAGATGCCTAATAAAATTGCAAACCATTCAAAGAGTGGTCAATCAGGTTAACCCTTATTTTGCTTTTCACGGCAACCCTTTTCTTTGCAAACAGTGTAAATCTGAGCCATCTGACTAGGATCTACAATATTTGACATTAAATTCACGAATTTGTAGAATAAAATTACATCAAGTAATCTGATTAGTCCTATATCAGAAATGGGCGTGGCTTATTTGAATATTCAGCAAGGTAAGGGTTAAACTAAAGACTCAAGCTTTAACTCATATGCACATCTTCAGACCTATATGAAAACACCTGTAAAGTTTCAAAAGGATTGACCTAGAACTGTAAGAGGAGTTGCGGTCACAAGGTAGCTACTCCCTATACATTTTAACATTAGTAGATCTCAAAAATTTTCTAAGTTTAAAAAGGTGAAATAAGTGAAAAAAATTATTTAAGGATAATGAAAAAAGAATATGCACATTTTCAGACCTATATGAAAACACCTGTAAAGTTTCAAAAGGATTGACCTAGAACTGTAAGAGGAGTTGCGGTGACAAGGTAGCTACTCCCTATACATTTTAACATTAGTAGATCTCAAAAATTGTCTAAGTTAAAAAAGGTGAAATAAGTGAAAAAAATTATTTAAGGATAATGAAAAAAGAATATGGACATCTTCAGACCTATATGAAAACACCTGTAAAGTTTCAAAAGGATTGACCTAGAACTGCAAGAGGAGTTGCGGTAACAAGGTACCCACTATCAAATATTACAGACAGACAGAAAGACAGACAGACAGACGGAATTCCGGACAAGCCAAATCCAATAGAGCCCCCACTTTTTCAAAGCGGGGCTATAACAAGTACCCACAATCTATGTTTAGAGCAAAAATAACAGAACTTTTAATGTGAAAATTTTTGTTTTTGGCTGGTACAATTGTCAGTGGTATTTGAATTGGCATGCTTTGTAAAATAGGCCGACTTAAAATATAATTTGGTTTTGGTTTTACGGCCCTTTCCATATTAGTTCAAGCAGATCCAGCTGATGGTCAATCATGTGGTCGAAACCCGGAGTACCGGGAGAAAAAAACCACCTGACCCTCTGTTGCATAACTTGGCGTCTCACATGACCACAGGCTCCTTTTTAGTGGGGTTTGGATATTCTCTGTCACCACCAGAGTGGGAAAGAGCTGCTGACTCGGTTAACTGTTGTCCACTTTATTTACTGTCGTCACTCCATGTTTTGACTTCTTTCAAGTGATCTGGTGGCAAGAATGTTGAATCTGATTTGAATCAGTTCCTGATCATTTTTTCAACTTACAGCAGTGAGACCTAATGATTAAGAGTTAGTGCTCTTATCCACTAAGCCACTGGGCTCATAACTTTATTATTACATTTCAGTTCAAACATATCACCAAAAATTTGCCCAAAAATATAGGAACTTCATTTAATGGCCTAAAATTTGACTTTGTAGCTCCATAGAAAAATTGTATTTGCAGACCAGGTGTTGACTTCCAAAAATGATTTTGAGAATTTGACTGAACATTCCTAACTGTGACGATGACCGAACAAAGTTGTAACTGAATCGGTGACCTAGCCAAACACAAAGTCAGAACTGAGTCACTGGTAAATGGTTATGTGACTGGAATAACTAAGTAGTGACAGGGGGAGTGTAAACTTGTAACTGAGCCTGTTACTTAGTCACCGTATAAAGTGACTGGACAAGTGATAACTACAAGTTGTGTCTATGTTTAAGTAACGTCATTACTGAGAAATAAAATTCATAACCCATTTTGTGGCTGAACAATTTTATAATCTAGTCTGTGATTAGACAAATTCTTTTCCAATTTTATAATCTAGTCTGTGATTAGACAAATTCTTTACTGAGTCCGTGGCCTAATACAACTAATTGTGCGACTACAAATCAAATGAATCAGTAAATGAACAGACATGAGCTAGTCAATGAACAAGCACCACGACTAAGCCTGACAATAGTGAGCCTGAGTGATGGAGGCAACTGATGCAGATCACCAATATCCCAATCTAATTTATAAGGTACTTTTTCAGTTAAGTCGATACTATTTTAGGTCATTATTGAGCGGGTCAGTTCACCTATCCACTCTTTTCCTGGACAGGATTGTACATAAGCTATTAACCAGTACAGTGCACATTCTTTCCCCAGAAACTGACAACTGTCCTTCTTGAATCAGCGGAATGGAATGACCTTAGAAATTTTTCATGATCAATCTCCATTAAAGAATGTTGCCAACCCCGGCTTGGAGTAAGGGAGACTTACTACTTCTTAGGCCTTTTCTTTTCTTCTGTCTATCTTTCTTCAATGGACAAGTCTTTTGATTCTCTTTGGTGTTTTCTGAAAACATCCATTACATTAAGATAACTGTCTGTGTAATGAAAAATGCACTAAACCCTATTTTATACAGAGTAAACTGGTTTCACAAGAGTGACCATTAAAATTTTTATTTCTGCTCCAAGACAAGTTGTTGGTACTCATTAGAACCATGTTTCTGTGGTCCTAACAAACATCCCAAACCAATGTTTGGAGTAAAAATAAGACCAAATAGCATCCTCCTTTTCATCAGAAAAGTTCAGAGTTATGACAGATTGCATTTGTCAAGCTTACAGGTGAACTGAAATGTTTGGTCCGTTTCTGCTCAGTGCAAAAGCATCAAGTATTTCTCCAAACCTGGATAGGGAATTATAGCGAGCTAGTAAAAAATAAAGACAGAGTGGTGAAAATCAGTCTCAACCATGTGAAACAATGCAAACAAGTGGATGTACTTGTCATAAGATACTCTAACCCCTAAAAAATAAGCAACACACGTCAAATTATGACCAGCAATAATTTTCCACGGCCAGTCTGCTTATCCCTCTAACAGTGGGAAAATTTGACTTTCTGTGCTGTGGCAAAAAGCTTCTGCAGAAAGACAGGGGTTATATCAAGTCTTAGCACTCCTGTCGACAGACCTGTTTTCATTCGACATGGCATAATTTTAAATATAATTATAGTCAATTGCACACAGTTGCAATTCCAAGCTGCAGCAAAGCATGTACAAAGTATCATTTTTCAACATTTAAAAGTATTAGACTACTAACCATCTGAATAAGCATCTCCAGCTTCTTCTTCTTCTGCTACTGCAAAAGGAAAAAAAGCGTCAACTATGATTTTCCCAAAAAATTTTAGCAAGAGAACCCTTGCACCACATATGCAGGTCTGAAGACAGTTCAAAAACAAGAGGGCCCACAGGGCCCTGGTTCGCTCACCTGAGTGTCACTGTCTCGAGTACATTCTGTTTTAGCTATGGTGGCCATCTTGTTCATCAGCAGATTGATTTTAGCTTATTTGGTAGGGAGTAACCTAGGCAACATTCCTGTGAAGTTTAAATCAAATTGGCCTCAGGGTTTAGGAGGGGTTCACATTTGAGTCAAATTTACAATATTTTTCTATTGTTAGCTCCGGTGGCCATTTTGTTCATCGGAGCGGGATTGTTTTAGCCGTTTTGGTAGACGGTCATCTAAGCAACATTACTTCGTAGTTTGAATGAAATTGGCCCAAGGGTACAGAAGGAATTGTTGTTTGAAGATTTTTTTCATTTTTAGCTCTGGCAGCCATCTTGTTCATTGGAGTGGAATGAGTTTTAACTATTTTGGTAGGGAGTCACCTAGGCAACATTCCTGTGTCTAAATTTTAAATCTAAATGGCCCAAAAGTTATGACAAAATAACCTACTGATCTACTTTTTGATTTGATAGACCCATATTCAAACTTAACTGAGATATTGTCCAGATGGTTTTTATGATGATTGTTATGATAGTGTTCAAAACGTTTTTCTATGATTTGACCTGCTGACCTACTTTTTGAACCCGACATGACCCATATGTGAACTTGACCCACATATTGTCCAGATGATCATTCTGAGCAAGTTTGATGATGATCGGACTGAAACTGGGGTCTCTGGTGTGTCCAGAAGGTTTTTCAACACTCTGACCTACTGACCTACTTACTGACCAGATATGACCCATATTCGAAATTAACTGATATATTGTCAAATGATGATCGGACGAAAACTGTGGCCTCTAGTGTGTTAAGAGGGTTTTTCTATGATTTTATCTACTGACCTACTTTTTGGACCGTCATGACCCATATTCAAACTTGACTCAGATATTGTGAAGATGATCATTCTGGGCAAGTTTTATGATGATCAGACCTAAACTGTGGTCTCTAGTGTGTTCAGAAGTTTTTTCTATGATTTGACCTACTGACCTGACATAACCAATATTCGAACGTGACCACGATATTATCAAGATGTCCAATCATCATCAAACTTGCTCAGAATGATCATCAGTTGTGGCCTCTAGTGTGTTCAGAAGGTTTTTCTAGGGTTTGACCTACTGACCTACTTTTTGACCCAACAACACCCATATTCAAACTTGACTGAGATATTGTCAAGATGATCATTCTGTGCAAGTTTGATAATGATCGGACCAAAACTGTGGCCTGTAGTGTCTTCACAAGGTTTTTTTCTGATTTGACCTACTGACCTACTTTTTGACCCGACATGACCCATATTGGAACTTGACCAAGATATTTTGTGGTGGTACAAAATGTGTGCAAGTTTAGTTAAAATCAAATCATAAATGAAACAGCTATCATGCAGACAAGACCAAAATAGGCAATTTTTGCCCTTTCAGGGGCCGTAACTCCGTAACACATGATGGATATGGCTGGTTCAAGAAAGGAACCCGGATCACATGGTGGTACAAGTTGTGTGCAAGTCTGTTGAAAATCAAATCATAAATAAAGATGCTATCGTGCTGGGCCCAAAATAGGCCTTTTTTGTCCTTTCAGGGGCCGTAACTCCCTAACACATGATGGGATATGGCTGATTCTAAAAAGAGACCTAGATCTCATGGTGGTACAAGTTGTGTGCAAGTCTGGATAAAATCAAATCATAAATGAAGATGCTATCGTGCGGACAAGACCAAAATAAGCAATTTTTGCCCTTTCAGGGGCTGTAACTCCGTAACACATGATGGGATATGGCTGGTTCAAGAAAGGAACCCAGATCTCATGGTGGTACAAGTTGTGTGCATGTCTGGTTAAAATCAAATCATAAATGAAGATGCTATCGTGCGGACAATACCAAAATAGGCAATTTTTGCCCTTTCAGGGGTCGTAACTCAGTAACACATGACAGGAATTGGCTGGTTCAAGAAAGGAACCCAGATCTCATGGCGGTACAAGTTGTGTGCAAGTCTGGTTAAAATCAAATCATAAATGAAGATGCTATCGTGCGGACAAGAAATTGTTTCTGGACGTACGGACGGACGCACTGACGACGGACAAAGTGTGATCACAAAAGCTCACCTTGTCACTACGTGACAGGTGAGCTAACAACTCGCCTGGGATATATACTCACTGGAAATAGAAACTATACACTCATTTTTAAATTGTCACTGGCAAAACATTTTAATGAAATTTGAATTCCAATTATATAAATTATCATCAGCGGCATGTCTGAATTATCGAAGAAAACGTTTAATGATAGCTGTGATCTAATGGGTGAAGCCACAAGTTCAAAGCAAGGGACCAAATCTTGCGTTTCTATTGAGTCAAACAATCTATTACTTGTGAATACTGTGAATAAAAATGAACATTTACTCCATGGTTGAAAAGTTTTCAACCTTTAAATATTGGACCAACCCATCAGAGAGAAAAAGTATGGCATTTCTGATCGCGGTTTTTGTTTTAATCAATATATAAGAAACAGCTTTAAATAAGATGCTAAAATGAGTGAAGGCACTTTTGGGTTGATTTTCGGCTTGTAACATTATTTTGGAAATTTACATGGAAAAATAGCAGTTTTTTGAGATTTCAATAAATGTTTGTTTCTCGATTTTTTTTTATTCTAGATATTTTAGATTCTATGTTATTTTTTTTTTCACTTGCTTTTAACTTATTACCTTTACGGAACAATTTTGAAGTCCAATTCGATAAATTTCGATTACCAATCGAATTTGTGAAAAATGCACTTTTTTTCATTTTCCCCAGAAACTTTTATTTAGAACACCAGATTTTCTTAAAATTGTTACAGGATTCATGTCAATAGATAGTCGAATCCTTTAATTTGTAACTGAATTATCTGCTTCTTTTGTCAGGCGAGACAATTTAAAAGTGTATAGTTTCTATTTGCGGTCAGTATATATATATGACAAGACAATTCAGACATTTATTTTGGAACATGTCAAGGAAGATTGTTTACAGGCTGAGACAGTGTGTCATGCGCAAGAACAAGAATTCTACGTACCAAAGTTATTGAGTTACCTCCCCTTCCAATAAAATTGCACAGTCTTAAATCCAATACATTTTGGGACATATTGATGTTTTTTTTGTACAGATGTACATGAAGTTATGAAGGCATGTCAGGCGCAAGAACCACAATTCAGAATGCGGTGTTTTTTTAGTCATCTCCCCTGACAGTATAATCTTTTGTGGGCCATAACTCCAATACCTTCGAGATATACTGCTGGTACTTGCCACAATTGTGTACAAGTGTTGAAAAGGCATCAAATGTG